>JAEMOT010002613.1:152695-213632 GCA_019297695.1 Apostasia ramifera | reverse complement strand
TATATATATATATACATATATATATATATATACATATATATATATATATACATATATATATACATATATATATATATATATATATATACATATATACATATATACATATATACATATATACATATATATACATATATATATATATATATATACACACGCACATATATATATACACAAATATATATATACACACAAATATATATATACACACAAATATATATATACACATATATATATATACACATATATATATACACATATATATATGTATGTAGGATGAATGTGGGTTCTAAAAATATAAGAAAATATAAAGTAATTTTAAGTTAAAAAATGAACATTATTTGAGATTTCGGTTGGTGTATAAAAATAAATACTATGAGAAAAATAAATAAATACATGTATATGATTTAGATAACTGAAATATTGTTTTTTAATGTTAATAACTGAAATATAGTTAATCTCGAACGTACATTGCTTGATGAACGCACTCTGTAATCTATTTTGAATTAACGCGTGAAATTAGCACTGAGCACGTGCATGCTAGATGGTATTTACAATTTATTTATAATTATATTTTTGAAATCTTTTATTTTGATCTCTAAGCCTGTTACATGTATAAATATTAAGCTTGTTACATGTAAGGGTAAATAAACGTAAGTTCAGTTCTTCTGTACCGACTCAAAATTGGATTGAAAGAAATGCTGAGACATAAAAATAAATTATTAGTTGGCTCGCTTGGAACAAATCGAGTTCACTTCAATCCAAAATATGATTCAATTTTTAAAAGATTTTCATATTCGAATGAAGTTAACGGCCTTATACACAGAATAGTATAGAAATATAATCCACTCATGTGAGGAGCCTTTGTCTCATGGATTTTTTTTTGGGATAAATACACCCAGGTCTCTGAATTTAACGCTTAATAACACATAGGTCTACATTTTTAAAATTATGACATCGGAGTCCTCGAGTTTAATAAATTATCAAATGGGACATTTTTTAATTTTTTTATTATTAAAAATTTTAAAATTACCGGCGGCAGCGCGGCCGCGCTATGGGTCGCGCACGCCGTGAGGCCGCGCGACCTACCGGCGGCAGCGCGGCCGCTGGTGGGTCGCGCACGAGAATCGGGAGGGGAGAGAGAGATTGAAAGGATAAAATGGTAATTTTAAAAAAATTTAATAATAAAAAAAAAAGACCAATTTGATAATTTATTAAAACTCAGGGACCCTGATATTATAATTTAAAACGTGGACCTGTGCATTACTAGGCGTTAAATTCAAAGACCTGGGTGTAATCATCCCCTTTTTCTTATGAACTTTGCCTCATGCATGTCACATAGCAATATATGCCATAACTAATCATGAAGACGGTTTTAAAAAAAAAAAAGAAACTAATCATGAAGCTGATCACTTTTGGTGGTATCCAAAGAAATGTCCAGCAAACTCATTTATGAGCGTCCAGATGGTGAATCCGCAAGCTTATCAATATAAGAAAGATAAGAATTATTCATACATATTCATTATTCCTTGTACTCTTTTTACGATCAAGAATAACATTAGCGTGTAAGACTTCTTCTATAAATTAGCTTTGAAGACCCTTTTGCTCCTCTCATTTATGATTTGTTGTCTTTCTTCACTAAAGTTTTTCTTCTTCTGAAAGATGGATTGAGCTCTGAAGATTGCTTAGTTTGAGTTCAATTTGTATTTTTATCAAACTTAAACATATCCTAATTAGGTTTCTATGACGTAAGAGAAAATGAGGGTTAAATGTTGCTTAAGATTTTCAATTTTCATTCAAGTCTAAGCATATTACAATTATTACAGTTTCTTTTTCTCTTTTGTTACGGTTCCCTCCTCCAGAAGTAGGGTATGTTCTCTCGACATAACCAATTAGTTAGTATGTGATTTTGACGTTAAGCTGAACTGTTGATGTGATCATTCAAAAGACATTTATCATTGGCATTTCGATGATAATATTGTAACAAGAATGTCTATCGACTATCGTGAGCTCCACTATGCGTGTTGAGGAATTGATATCATCTCTAGGGTTACCATTAGGGCGTACAGCTTTGTCCTAGTTTTCCGGAAGGAGAGAGAGTAAACAAATTCTGAGTTCATGCTGCTTGTCGGCCACTGGAGGGACCAGAGTCAGTAAAAGGAGAGCTAGGCTACTTGATCTTAGTACTGCTCCTAGGGATCTGTAAGGATTTGGAGCACGCGAGTCCTTAGTTTGCGCATATGGGAAAAGTGTTTTATACGAATAACGGCGCGGTCGGGCCACGGCGACAGCGATAGGTGCAGCTGAGTAACATCGTCATCGATATTAGCAGGGGACGATCCTGGACCGTCGGAGACTATGACAGGCCGAACCCTCATAGCCAAGGTTGGAGACCTGCGAGAATAAAATATTAAAATAAAGAGTTAGTGTCACCTGGAAGCCACGTGTATGGCTGTGATGTAGCGTTAGAACCACGTGTTAACATTATGTCATAAAGTTATGATATGCATAAAATAAAGATTATCTTTATATAATTTTTTAATCAATATGTAATATTAAAAATTTAAGTACTAAATATTTAAAATTATTAAATTTTAATAGCAAACATACAATTGCTCTTTTTTTAATTATTAATACCTAAAATTATTAGATATTTATTATATATTATTAAGGTAATTACATACCTCACATTAAAATCTAATTATTTTATATATTTAACATTCACATTTATAATATTACATACTTATTATAAGATCATATAAAAATTACAATCTTTATTACTTATATATCATAATTTTTAGCATGAATTGCGTATGAATTATAATTTTTATATAATTTTTATAATTAATATGTAATATTAAAAATTTAAATATCAAGTAAGTGAGATAATTAAAATTTAATCTCATACTTACAGATACCCTTATATTATAATATGCTGGCTAGCCGACTTATAAATTGAACTTTTTTGTTATTAGATTATAGTCCAATAAAGTTTACCTATATTACCCTCAATGCATTTCAAACAGAGAAAGCTAATTAAGCGATGATAGATTCACACATATTTTTTTTTTGAAAAAACTCCGACATGGATTAATTTGAAAAATTATTCAAAATATAAAAATGTAGCAATTTATATGAATATACCCCACCGTGCACTAAGTATCACTGTTGATGAAGAAAGAACTCTTTCTTTCCTTCAGACTCCTAATGAAAACCCAGCACCTATGTACTGGGCTCCACCAGTGCATCTGTGGTGGGCTCTCATTGGACATCTGGATGTTCGAATATTTTGAATGGTAGAGCAGCTCCAATATAATGTGATGATATCACATCCTCAGATATATGAAGATATATAATTTTCACATTTTTAAATAATTATAATTATATATATACATATAAAATAATATATATATATATATATATATATGCACGAAGCTTGGGTGGTGGCGTTTGTTGACACGGAAAAATAAAGAAAAAGGGAAAGGCAGAAAGCAATTGGAAATGAAATTGTAATGCTCAAAGAAAGGAGCACGCAACCTCTGCAACTTTCGGCATGATGCCCTGGGTCGAAATAAATTTGAGTTCGAGCTATTTTGCATTAACGGGAATTCAATTGAAGATTTTTAACTCGACATAAATTTGGCTCGTACTCGAGTTAACACGGATCATTCATGTTAACTAGAATTATATAGGCACATTTTAAAACAATATATATACAAAATGTATAAAAATATTAAAAATGTGCAATACATAAAATATATAATTTACAAAAATTTAATTTTAAGGGTTTTTATTGAGTGAGTCAACTTTGACTCAGATTCAATTGGAAATGAAACTCAAGCTCAAATTGTGGCTCGTAGCTCGACGTGAAATTGTTCAAATTGAACTCTAGTTATGCTAAAATTTGAGCAAGTTTTAAGCAAATTTTGAGCTATTGTTACAACCCTATATTCCACTATAATTCTCACGTGGAGTGAAAAAAATTATCCTATCAGAAGATAAATTAAAAAATATATATATATTAAATAATATGATATTAGTTTTTGGGACCAAGTTAATTTAGATCGACTCAAGAAATTGGTTCTCTTGAAACCAAATTTTTTATAATAAATGATCATAATTAAATTAGTTTTTATTGATACAATTTAACACTAATATTTTAGATTTTTATGTTATCTTCGCATTAATATTATCTTTTAATGTTCGCACTGTATTAGAGCCCCAACTGAGGAGCTCTTTCTCTTTTTCTTCTTTCTCCCTCTCTTTTGTAAGTTCTTTGTACCGGTCTTTCGACCACCTTTTTGATTTATAGTGAAAACTGTCTCACTGACGCTCGGTGGACATAGAGGAACTCCTCCCTGAATTACCTTAAACCTCTGTGTGCTGTTCTGGATGCTCTTTTCGTTTTGAGCCTTAACCGACAAGCTCAGCTCTCTGCGCGCCGCCGTCTCTCAGGACTCTCTCTTTTTTTCGGTGTTTCTCGGAATCCCCTACATCGTATGTCAACACATAAGTTATACATACGCTATAATTTTTATTGTTAATATATAATATTAAAAATATAATTATTAAATATATAAAAATAATTAATTTTTAGTGACATGTATTTAAATTTGTTTGTACAAAATAAATGAACTTTAATTGATGCTCAACCGCCGTTAAGACTGCAATTAAATAAAGTTCACGAAAATCTCCAAACTTAATTTGTTGTTGTAAAATTTCATACAAGGAGCTGTACAAAGGAAAAAAGGCAGCTGTGACCCCCAATGCACACGTGTGATTAGCTCGCGTGCGCCAGTGGGACGCGTTCTATAAGATGGCAGGCCCTGACGGGGCTCGCTCTGCAGAACCTCGCTCATCCTCTCTCTCTCTCTCTCTCTCTCTCTCTCTCTCTCTCTCTCTCTCTCTCTCTCGTTCTGGGGCATTAATGGCGAAAGCTAGGTTGGTATTGGGAGTGCTCTTGCTCATCGTTCTAGAGGTGAGTTCAATTCCTGTGTTAATTATTTTTGGTTAAATTGCATCGGAGCTCCAGAGATCAAAAATACATTATAAATTAATTTTAATTTAAAAAAAATTAAATTTAGATTTATATCTCGTAATTATAAAAGTGCTATGTAGTTAGCCAATCTTCAAAAACTCACCACTTTTATTAATTTTTTAATAAAAAATTAAATTTGAATATTTTTTTGATTAATTTAAATTATTTACATATTTTAAATTATCATTACATTTTTTTATTCTCATTATTTTTTAAAAATTTAAATAAAAATTTAAAATTAAATTTTTTACAAAGCATATTAATAAAAAATTAATAATTATATTTTAATTGGGATCAAAATTATATAATTTTATTATAAAAAAGCTATATTGTTTTTTGTAACTTCAGAAATTTAGATTGAAATTTTTAAAAAATTTGAGCTAATTTGTAATGCTTTTCTCACCTTAGGACCAAATGCAATTTACCCTGTATTATAAAATTTTAAACTAAAAAAATATATTATAAAAGTCAGTTTTATGACTTCAGTTGTATTAATCATCAAATTATGATTTATTTTTACTCTAATCTCTCTTAAAAATTATAGTAATATCTCCTATGAATATTATTAAATTTTTTTTATTTAATGTCATTGTGATTTTTCTTTAAAAAAAATATTAAGTAATATTTTTTTATTGGCCTTAATGCAATAAACTATGAACTATAGTTGCATCTGTCCCATTAATTTGAAATTTTAATATTCAAGTTCTCTTACACATTTTCTATAATTAATTAAAAGTTGATTCATCGTAATTTAAAATTTTAATTTATTAAATTATTTAATAAATTAAGTGTTAATTTACTGGAGTGTTTAATAAATTGAAATTTGAAATAATGACTAATTAATTTATTAATTAGCTCCATTATGCTATGTATGTAATTTTTGAATTTTTTTCTTGTAATTAATTGAAAAGTATCTTACCACGTTGTCATTGTCACAAGTTGTGCAGATGGAAATCATCACCGGTCCTTTCATGACTCCGGTTCAGGCAATTGGTAATGTTTTTGGCACATTTTTATTATAAAAAATTTTTTTTTTTTTTTGAGATAATTACCTACATGTAATACCATTTAATTTTATTTATGTCTTACCCATCTATTCTTAATTAATTATGCTACGCACACTTTAAATATTATAAAATCTTATATACACATATTTTAACTTATTTTTATTATAATGAGTAATCATAATTTTTCAAAAATCTAACTATAGTTAGATTATAAAAAATCTGAGACATTCATCATATTATTTTAAGAATATTTAAATATATTTTGAGTGAAAATCTTAAAGTCTTAATGTTTAAGTGGCGGCAAAGGAAGGAGACATCCGTGACGTAAATTGATTTTAGGACAAATCAGCACTTTAGTGTGGTATTGAGGAATAAAAAAATATGTACTTTTAAAGATAAAAATATAATTTTAATAATTTACTAACAGAATATTTTTTTTTAAATAAATTTTGATTAAGTTTTAACTCAAGTGTGTGTATGTAAGATTTTTTGTAATGTTTTGAGTGTGTATAGTGTAATTAACTAAGAATGAATGGGTAATATATAAATAAAATTAAATGTTGTGGCATGTAGGTAATTATTTTTTTTTTTTAATTAAAAAAATAGTTTTTTTATAATTGAGAAAAAATTGAATTTATTCCAACTAAAATCTTATCTAAAAATGGGCCACTGAATAATCAGCGCATATATTTTTCTGATGATTTGTTTTTTGAGAAAAAAAAGATTTCTTTTAATTAACATGGTCAATAATTACTATTTTTTTGTTTGTTCTATTATTAATTTAAAATGATTTCCAAAGCACTCGAGTTCACTTTTATGAAAACTTTAATTCCAAAATTTTTATTTAAAAATAAAGTAATATTGTCTAATAGTATATTACAAAATTCAAATGTTAATAATATGCTCGCTGTAATTGAAATCCTCAAAAAAAATAAAAAATATATATAATTTATTGATAAATTTATATACATATGTAATCAATGATCTTATGATTTTTTAATAAAATTAAAACATATTTAATGTAATAGATATTATATAGATTTTGTACACAATTTTGACTAAGCCATTCATAATAATAGAGGAATCGCCATTTAACTAAATATTTTGTATTATATTACTTGAAAATAATTTTTGAATAATATATATTTTTTTGATAAAATGAATAATATATAATTGATCGTTATACTTTTTAAATTTTAACATATATATATATATATTATTTTTTTATTCCACTTTTTGATACTACAATTTCTCTTATTTTATTTAAAAATTATGATAATAATATTATTTAAATTTGAGATTACCTAGTTATCAAGCAAGCTCTTTCCTCTGTATTGCTTCAGAGGAACACAATATATATATATGTAACATTTTGTATTATAAGATTTTAATCGCAAAATATGTAACATGAGAATATTCAAAATTTTAGCATATGAAAAACAAATATTCAAGTTTCAGTGGATGAAGTTGTCACATGAATGACGTGGTGCAGATTGTCCATCCAACTGCGCTCGACGGTGCAGCAAGGCCAGCAGGTCCAACCTGTGCAATAGGGCTTGCAACACGTGCTGCCAACGCTGCGACTGTGTGCCACCTGGCACTTCTGGGAATAAGGACGTCTGCCCCTGCTATGCCAATATGAAGACCAAGGGTGGCCGCCTCAAGTGCCCTTAAATAAAATAATTTTAAGTATTTTATATATATTGTCATAGAATTTATATGCAAATATAAATTAATTATGTATGTTAAAATACTTCATTAGCAAATATTTCAGTTCACGTAGCATAAATAAAAATGTCATCTGAAAATTGTGAATTCTAGAAAAAAACAGTAATTTTATCCAAAGATTAATAATAAATTTGTCATTTTTATTTAAATTATAAACAACACTTTCTAAAGTCATTGAATTAATATTTAGCTCGAATCATATTAAATATAATTTTTACTCAAGAAATCTTATGGACTGCTTCAACTTCATATAATTACCCAAGAATCTCAAACTTATATGCCAAATATCTATACATTAATAGCAAAATAATTCCAATTATGAATTTTATTTCTTTTAGATATGATGTTTAGATTTCAAAAATTTTTAAACACAATTCATGACAACTTAACACATAAATGAATACTTAGTTTCTTGCTTTTTATGATTCTAAAAGATTTAACGTAATATTAATGATTTGTTTGTGAAATGAATGATAGATTTGAATGCGTGCATAAATTGCTCAAATATCTCGTAATGGGCCGAGCAGAGCGTTTGGCCCATTAAAACCTTTTCAATTAAAGTAAGTCAGCCCAAAAAAGGACACTTGACCAACCAAAGGCCTTTTTGTTTGGCTGAGTGAAAATTAATCTAATTTAATTTTAAACAGGATATTACACATAAAATTTAATTATATTTTGCATCCTACACACATATCAAAATAATAATTAACTTATATTACATCCTTCACATATCTCAACATAATAGACAGCAGTTTGATGAATATTGGTTCAACTGTCTTTATGCCCTTGAGTTTGAATGAAATATTCCTGAAAGTTTCTAAGGAGAATTTTGGCTTGATCATTGCACGCACTGCGTTTTTTAACATGTCCAGTCCGATGACTATATTTTTTTTCACCAGGAGAATTAAACTCTAGATCAAAGCCTAAAACCTCCTCTACATCGCTAAAAGTGCTAGGATTCTCTTTGAGGTCAGAAATAATAATGGAATTATCACGAGTAGAGAACTCAAAAAAGAAAATAAGATATTTCTCAATAATGGTAAAGGGATGACATAGAACAATGGTGGATAGTGATCTATTTTTCATGTCAATGATCAGATTGGTATAGAATTGTCTCATAGCCTTAGGATACCAAGGAGCGAGACAGGACACCCACTTAGCCCATCCATATCGATTAATAACCTCATTCGCAGTTTCATCTACAAGATGTCTATGAATGGGTTTCACTATGAGAATATCAAAAATTCTTCTGAAAAATGCATCAGCATCAGAATTTCAAAGTATAACACTAACAAGTACAGATTCCTCATCAGAGATACAAATAGGATCAACATCACTTGAGGATTTGGAAGGAGCCTCTGAAATAACTGATTTTCCACTTCAGGTCCTCAGCCTCTGCTTCAAGCTGGATTGACCAGCAGTAGGTTTAGGCTTGGCCTTCTTCTTCTTCTTGGGGGGAGAAGAAGAGGGGGTTTCTTCCCTTTGTCCTTCTGCTGTGTTCGAGTGCTAGGACCGTCAGAGAAAATGGCAACAGTGGTTGAGAACTTGAGGCATCCTTCTTCAGATGACAGAAAATTCGACTCAGAAGAATCATGAGGTGGAGAGTCACTGTCGAATAAAGGTGAAGAAGGAGGAGGCGCAGCCTTCTTCTTCAGCCAAGAGGTTCGAGAGGATGGAGCTAGATCCGCAGAGACCTCGGCCAGCGCCCTAGGCCGGTTGCACTTCACTGTCGGCACGGAGGCTTGCGCAGGCTCCGACGGTGAGCTCATGCCGGAGGCTAATGGTTCCGATTTCTTCATCCGTGCCATGGAGGAGGAAGAGCATAGAGTTCAAGCACAAGAGCACGGAGAAGAAGAAACAACAGCTGGCGGCAAAAACCCTGGCTGATCTAGGGTTTTTGAAGGACAGCAAACGGTTCCTTTCTTTCCTTGAAACCGACGCAGAAGGAAGAGGAGGGCAGCGAGACCAGCAGAGCCTTGGCTAGTCTCTTCCCTTGGCGTCGATGCAGCCGCGGCGAGGAGCAAGGACGCGCACAAAAGGGAAAGAGGCTGTGAAGCCCTGACCGGATCCTTCGATGTCGACGTTACAGCGAGAAGAGGGCGGCGGTCGAAACCCAGCATCGCCTAGGGTTTTTAGTGAAGAACAAGGAGGTGCACAAGAGAGAAGGAAGCTGAAAACACTAGCTTTTGGTTTTTCGGCGGAGACAACAGCAACGAAGATGACAGGGAGGAGAAATTTTTCCGTGCACAATGTGTGCGTGCCACATCAGCAGTCGTCCGTACATAAATAAAATTAAATTATATAATATGACAAATTACTTTAAATATTATATAATACTAATTTTTAATTATATAATATTGATTTTTTATTACGTAGAATTATATAATATTAACGTTTTGTTATCTGAAGCTATGTAGCAAGAATTTTTTGCTACATAGTACTGTCTTTTACTACGTAACATTGATTTTTTGCTACGTAGGATTATATAATATTAACGTCTTGTTATCTGAAGCTACGTAGTACTAATTTCTTACTACATAGAGCTACGTAATATTATGTAGATAACAAAACGTTAATATTATGTAGTTCTACGTAGGAAAAGTCAGTACTACGTAGCAAGAAATTAGTGCTATGTAGCTCCAAATAATAAGGCATCAAATTTATGTAGTCTTACATAACAAAGCTCTATTTGGTAATAAGAAAAAAAAAGAAGATATAGTTGGAATTTTTAGCCATTTTTGAAAAATGTGTATGATATGAAATAAAATAAGTTGGTTATATTAAAAATTGTGTATGATGTGAAATAAAGTTGATTGATTTATTGAGAATTGTGTTGAATGTGAAATAAAGTGATTGTTTAATGTTAGAATTTGTGTGAGATGAGATATAAAATAATTTTTTAAGTTTTTAAAATAAATTTAAGATTTTGGTCATGGGTAATTTTAGCCATGATTTTTAGTCTATTGCCAAATATGGCCAAAAAGTCAGTGCTACGTGGCAAGAAGTTAGTGTTATATAATATCTAAAGCAGCTCGTTGTGCCACGTGGCTTAATTTTATTTATGTGCGGACGAATGACGTGACACATATTGTGCAAACAAAAATTTCTCGATGGGGAGAGAGAGGAGAGGCACGCCGGTTCCCAGATGCATGAGCCGATAGATACATTTGCTGAGCTTTTAAAATATAATTAGGAGTTATTGGGTTGGAATTGACCCAACAACCATTAACCTGATTAAACCTGTGACCTGTTTCAGATTTAGTTCGTCAATTTCAGAAATCCGTCAAACTGCTTGGGAATTTGCCAATTTGGAGCTGGCTGAGGCACAAAGGCATTAGAATGATGATTTTTCACCGTCAAAATCAATAAAAAAAATTGGAGAATAATATTTGAGCATAAATTACGAAAAAAAGTAATAATATGATTGAAAATTTACTGATTATACAAACTTAGACAATTTTGAAATATTTGATTGGATAAACAAAATTATAAAATAAAGAGCAAATTATGTACTCAAATTTTATGGCATATTTAAATATGGCAATAGAGAGAAAAATCATCAAGATAATGAAATTGAACCTTTTCTCGTGCAAATTTGGTAAATATATCTGCAAGCTGAAGATTAGTAGAAATATATTCTAAAGTAATATCACCCTTATCAACATGATCATGAATAAAATGATGTCAAATTTTTATGTGTTTGATACATGAGTATTGAATCGAATTCTTTGTTAAATAAATAGTACTCATATTATCGCATTTGATAGGAATATGGTCTAAATCAATACCATAGACAAGTAATTGATGTTTTAGCCAAAGTAATTATACACAACTATCTGCAACCACATACTCCGCTTCAGCTATCGATAGGGCAAAGAATTTTACTTACAATTAGACCAAGACACAAGTGCGTTGCCAAAGAATTGATAAGTGCCAGATGTGCTTTTACGATCAACTTTGCAACCCACAAAGTCGGCGTCAGAGTATCATATCAAATTCTGTGTTTTCTTTGGGATACCAAAGACCGAGCGAGTGTGTGCCAACTAAATATCTAAAAATCCACTTAACTGCAGTTAAATGAGACTCTTTGGGAGACGACTGACAACGGCACACATGCAAATACTAAAAATAATATCTGGCCTACTTGCAGTTAAACATAGCAATGATCCAATCATACCTCTATAGAGCTTTTCATCTATTTTTTATCTTTTTCATCTTTGTCCAATTTCGTATATGGGCTCATTGGGGTACCAATGTGCTTTAACTTGTCCATGCACTTTTTGAGAAGTTCTCTTGTGTATTTGCTTTAACAGATGAAAATATCATTGAAAAGTTATTTGATTTGTAATCCAAGAAAGAAGATAAGTTTTCCTATCATACTTATTTTAAATTCCTTAGACATGCATTTAGAAAATTATTTACACAATAATTCATTAGTAGCATCAAAAATAATATCATCAATATAGATTTGCACTACTATAAAATTTTTATCATATTTTTTTATAAACAATATTGTATTAACTTGACCCTTAATAAAATCATTATCTACAAGAAATTTGCTTAATCTCTCGTACCAAGCATGAGATACTTGTTTCAAGCTGTATAGAGCCTTTTTGAGTTTGAACACGTGATCTAAAAAATGAGAATCAATAAAATCAGGAGGTTATTCACCATAAACTTTTTTATTAATAAACCTGTTGAGAAAAGCACTTTTGACATCCATTTGAGTAAATCTCTTGGCAACTAAACGAGCTTTATTACGAACAATAACACAGGAATCATCAAGCTTATTTCAAAAAACCCATTTGATATCAATAATGAAATGATCTTTGGGACAAGGTACAAGTTCTCAAATATCATTTCTAGAGAAGTTTTCCAAATTTTCTTGTATGGCAAGAATTCAAAACTCACCATTTTCGACTTCTTCAAAAGTTTTCGGCTCGACTTGAGAGATAAAGGCAAAGTAAATTACCTCATCTTGGAAGGAAGCTCTAGTGCGTACTCTTTGTGATGGATCACATATGATTAATTCTGGTGGATGAACTTTTTTAAATTTCCATTCTTTTAGTAAGTTCAATTCATCAACACTTTCTTCCTTTCCAAGTGTGTGTGCGCCATCATGATGAGGTTCTTCTTTAGCTTTTGTTCCTCCATCTTTTAAACTTAGCTTCTTAAGACCTATACCTTCAACAAGATCATCTCTCATTAAAAAGTAGGCATTAGACTCATCAAATTTAATATAAATGGATTCTTCATTCAACATAATTCTCGTGTTATACACACAATAAGCTTTGCTTGTAGAAGAATATCCCAAGAAAATAACTTCATCAAATTTTGGATCAAATTTGCTTAAATCATCCTTACTATTATTTAATACAAAATATTTGCAACCAAACACGTGAAGTTGAGAGATGTTCGGTTTTCAACTCTTCCATAATTCATAAAGGGTCTTTCTTAGTATTGAGCAAACAATAATATGATTCACAACATAGCAAGTCGTATTTATCGCTTTAGCCCAAAAATACTTTAGAAGTCCACGATCATGAAGCATGGATCATGCTATCTCAATAAGAGTTCGATTTTTCCTCTCTATAATCCCATTTTGTTAAGGTATTCGAGGGGCCGAAAATTATGCAAGATGCCAGTTCTTCACAAAAAGATTCAAACCGTTCATTCTCAAATTCGTCAATATTTTTCATTCGTAATGCGCTTGTACAAAAATTTAAAATAATCAAATGCATCACGCTTATGAGCAAGAAATAATGTCTATAAAAATCTAAAGTAATTATCTATAAGAACTAGATAATATTTCTTTCCATCAAAACTAAGAGTCCTATTAGGACCAAACAAATCCATATGCAACATCTCAAAGAACTTAGATGCTGTGGTGACATGCGTTGACTTAAAAATATTTCTAATTTGCTTTCCTAGTTGACATACATCACATAATTTATCTTTCTCAAATGCAATACTAGGGAGACTTTTAACAAGATTCAGATTAGAGATTTTTTTAATAGTATGCATGCTAGCATGACCTAGTCTTCTATGCCATAACTATGAATCACTAGTATATGATGCTAAATATTTTATATCATTGCAATCAATAGAGCTCAAATCTACTTGATAAATATTATTAAATCTAGAACCAACAAACATAACACAATCACCGTATTTAATTAAACATTGAGAGATATTAAAGAAAATTTCATATCCATTATCACATAATTGAGAAATACTAAGAAGATTATAAGTAAGCCCGTCAACCAAAAAGACTTTATTGATAGAGCTAGTAGAATCTTTACCGACTTTACCAATTTCAATTATTCGCTCTTTGGTATTGTTGCCAAAGATCATAAAACCTCCATTCTTTGGTTTTAGTGAGGTAAATTTGTCATGTGGCATGTACACCCACTCTCCAAGTACCACATGCCTCCATCGGTCCCTATGTGGAGACATACCTATAAAAAAAATTTAAGTTTTAATTTTAGGTACCCAAATACATTTAGGTCCTAAGAGGTTAGTTGCAATTGTATAATTCATGTGTGACATACCTTTAAGAATCCATGCATAAGATGTGTATTTAGATGTAAATATAGATCTCCTAAATAAGTCAAGCATGTGCAGCATAATTATGTTTATTGTAAAAATTACATACAATATGAGGTATAGCATACATATGAGCACAAGAAGTTGTATGATAACTATTCTTAACATGAAATTTATTTTTTATGCCATGAGTAGAAATAATTTTATTTTTAACAAAAAAATCTAGCATAAGATGTGCATCTAGCATGTCATATCTAATTTTAAGAAATTCTTGTGCTCACATGTATGCTATGTATGAGATTTAGAAATTTATGCATAAAATGTGTATTTAGATGTAAGCATAGATCTTTTAATTATGTAAGTATGTGTAACATGATTATATTTGTTTTAAAAATTACATACAATATAAGGCATAACATACATATAAGCACAAGAAATTGTATGATAACTATTCGTAGTATGAGATTTATTTTTTATGCCATGAGTAGAAGTAGTTTTATTTTTAACAAAAAAATCTAGCATGTCATATCTAGTTTTAAGAAATTTATTCTCTTTATTCAATCTACTAACATGCAAGCTAAGATCATTTAATTTAGTAATATTTTTATCATACAATATAAACTTATCAATTTTTCTTTTTATTGCATTGCATAAAGATTCACAAGTAAAATGTATTTTCTTCAAAAAAAAAAAAAAATATATTTTAACTTGTCATATTCATCAATAAGCTTAAGCAAAAAAGATTCTAATTCATCATAAGAGAGAAGAGTTATTTACCAAATTTGTTGCATCTTCCTCTTTATCCTCCTTAGTCATAAGACACAGGTTGACCACTTCATCTTTTTCATCATTACTTGAGCTATTATCTGAATCGCTCCAAGTAGCAACCAATACTTTCTTTTTCTTTATCTTCTTGAATTTGAGAAGGGGGCAATTTGATTTAATGTGCTCAAGCTTGTTGCATTCATAGCAAGTTACCTCGTCTTTGCTCTCTTTCTTGTCCTTGCCCTTGTATGGCTTCTTTTGAGCTTGCCGAAAAAATTATTTTTTCTTGTTCATGAGAGAATTGAATCGCCTTGAGACTAAGGCGATTTCTTCATATAGCTTTCCTTCATTATCTCTACTAGAAATTTCATCACTATCGGAGGTAGGTGGAGATGTAGCTTTAAGGGCAAGAGCCTTCTTTCTTTTTGTGCTCTTTTCTTCTTTCTTTTCATTTCTAGTTCATATATTGTTAGTGAACCTAACAACATATTAAGCTCTATGGTGGAGATATCCCTAGCTTCAATAATGGTCGTCGCCTTGGCATCGTATTCTCTAGGCAAGCATCTCAAAATATTTCTAATAAGTTCCTCATTAGTAAAAGTCTTTCCAAGAGAAATAAGACCATTAGTAATGTTAGTAAAATGAGTAAATATTTCCTTAATAGATTCTTCTAGATTCATTTCGAATAATTCATAGCCATGAATCAACAAATTTATTTTTGATTCTTTGAGTTGATTTGTTCCTTCATATGTAAGCTTTAATTTAGACCATATCTCATATGCCGTGTTGAGATTGTACATACGGTTAAACTCACTAGGAGATAGGCCGTATTATAAATGATTGAGAAGTTTAGCATTAAGTTGAGCCAATCTTTTTTCTTCGAGGTCTAAATCACCAAACTCTTTCGGCATCATCTTGTCTTCCTTCTTTGTAATGACAAATGATTTTCTAGTCACCTCCCATAGCTCTATGTCTATACTTTGAAGGTAAATCATCATCATTCTTTTCCAAAAATTATAGTGTTGACTTTTGAAAAGGGGTGAATGATTTGCCGAAAGCCCCTCATAAATAACATCATCTGTAATGTGTATCGTCTCTATGCTGTTAGTCCTGAAACACTTAGTAAAAAGTTAAGGAGGATCCCGCTCTGATACCACATGCTGGCTCAAAGGCTTTCCAAGAGAGAGAGTGAATTGGGAATAATTAAAATTAATTTATTAAATAAATCTAATAATGATAGTCAAAAACTGAGAAGATAGTCAATTTCAGAAATTGAATAACAGCACAAAAAATGAGCAATAAAACAGAGAATGCAGTACAGATGGCCAATTTCAGAAATAAAATAGCAGTGCAGTGAATAAGCAGTAAAAACAGAGAATATAATACAAAAGGTCAGTTTCAATAATAAATCAATCAACACAGCAAATTAACAACAAAAATAATTAAAAATAAGATTTATGTAAATATTTATTTGGGAAAAATTTAAATCAAATTTAAGTATAGTACATTAATTTTATTACGATTAAGCCAATGAAGTACACAGAGATTTATAGTGATTCAGCTCCTTACCTAATCCACTCTTCACATTCCTCAAGTGAAAATTCATATTAATTCAAACCAGCTTTTTACGAGAACCAAAGTCGAATAAACCCAGTACAAACCCATAACTTTTTACAGGAACCAAAGTTGAGCAAACTTACTCAACTACAGCCCCCACATAAGGAGAATAACAAAAAAATAAAGAGAATTTGTTAGACTAACTAGCTTAAATTACAACTTTAAATAAGAATAAATAATACAATAAGGAGCTCTATGCACATGAAAAATTGCCAAAGAAATACTCGAATAGATCTGAGAACGGCACGTATTAGAAAACAGTGAATAAAAATGTATTAAGAAGTTAGAACTAAATATCACTATGTGTGCTTTCAATAATAATAAAAAACTAATTATAACCAAGAGTTTTGAGTAAATTGTACTAAATAAAAGCACAGCAAAAAAAAACAAAACAAAAATTTCAGAAGCTGGGAAAGAAAGAATCAGGAATAAAATGAGCTTCTTTTCACTTGAAAAACACCACAATCTCCTTTTTTAAAATCTCCTTCAAGAGATTTACAAGTATGACCTTAGGAGAGTGAAAACCAAATGAGAGCTAAAGAAGAGAATGTGAGTTTGCTGTAGGAAAAACTAGAGAGCTGAAGAACACAGAAGAAAAAAAATAGCTGCATATTATAACCGCTGGAAAGAAAGGAAACACAACTTTTTTGTGTAAAAGCATGCAACACTAGCCAATACAAAAGAGACAACAATAAATAGAGTGAAATAGAAAAGAAAAGAAATAGTCATGCCTCAATTTGTTTAATATAATAGCTATCACAAATATCAAATCAGGCTATATAAATAAACTCAAAGCCAAAAATGGTCAGCTCACAAGCCAAAAACTCATAGAGTAAACAAGGCACAAAAATACAAAGGAATAAAATAAAAGCACTCTAATTTGGATTAATATGACCCCATGAAGTATTTTAGATAATATACAAGTATTATCTAATGGATTATGAGCTGCCACATAACAAAAGAGTGGATACAAAATTTCAAGTAGTCATTTAGGCATTCTATCATAGGCATTAATTTGAGTTAAGCTAAACCATCATCTAACGTAACATATAATAAATAATAAATTTTAAGTGAAGCTTCAAACTCTAATCAATTTGCTCAATTATAAGCAATTAATTGAGTGAGCAACACTCTCAATTCAAATTACTTAAAATAAATAAGTTGTTGAGGTCTTAACTTAGCAACTAAATAAAATAAATACGAAAAAAATAAGATTTTCTTAATTAGAAAACCAAACAAAAAAATGCGAGTAAAAACCTTAACAAATATGCAAATGCTTACATTAATGTCCTAGAGAAATAAAATAAAATTATAATAGTAGCTCTTAATCTCTTGGACTTGAATTTTTTTGTCTTTGATGAGGAAATTAACCTGTAAGCACACTTAAGACAAAAATTAGTACAATAATACTAAAATAATTGGTATCATCAAAATCAATAGAGTTCAACAGTTGACGTAACCAATTTCGCATAATTGTTTAACACATCTCTGACATTGTTGAACACGTGTTTGATTCAATTGAAGATATTATTGCTCAATTAATAGTCGGTTCCGAGAGAAGAAGCAAGTTGTAGTTGCTCATTCTCAGTCACATGCATTCATGAATCCTGCTTTTAGTGGTTTTAAACCTATAAAATGCTGAGTGATCAAATGCAGAGTGCATATAAAAATTTGAACCAGATTCCATTAACTACTTGAAATCTATAAAAGCATTTTAAAGAATTCTACAGATCAAAACAATTATACGGAGCTCTAGCCTATGAATCCATTATCTGCTTGAAATCTTAAGCTATGAAATCTGAAAGCAAGCATAATATCTGCTTGAATCCATTTCATAATAGTTTCACAAAGCAATATTATCCGTGTGAAGTAGACACAGAGTATACCACAGGTTAGAAAGTGAACCAATTTCCCTTTCATCACGACATGTTTAGAATATATTTAAGAGCCACAGCACCAAAGAATACAGCTGTAATATAATCCAAAGACAGATCATTTAAGTACCAATACAATTATACAATAATAACATTTCCTGGCAGTTAAAACTAAACGCAAGCACAAAGAGTACTGCAAGAAATAGTTTAGTTTTACAAAATGAGGTGCCATTACAGACCACTTACAAAAATTCTTTTTTTTAGTCATATAATTATTCTCTGTGTTGAATAAAACATACCATTTTAATTTAACCAAGTAGGATTCTACTTATAAGCTTCCGCCTACATTCAAACAGCATCCCCTTCCACAATTTGATTGATTCAATCTTGTGTTTGACGTCTAACTCTCGTTATCACCATGGCTTTATACTTCTTAAACTGCTCCCTGAACCTTCAACATTTACTAAGAGCCGGTTGTCTCCTACTTTCCTTCTTCGCATCACTTGTTTGACTTCATGTTGCCATGCGTTCATAAATTCCTTGCGCCTATACAAAGTACATTTAAGTACATTTGTAAAAAAAATTATTAATTATTGCAACTGAACATAAGAAAATAAGATGATAACAGTTTAGTTTTAACCATTTCTGCATTCCAAGCATGAAACTCTCCCTAGAAATTGGACTTGCAAAACCCTCATGTTGGCCCAAAGACTTCCCAAGAGGTGGGGTGAATTAAAAATAATAGAATTTTAAAGAAAAATTTAAGTAATAAATTTAAGAAATATTTTATTTAATCCTGAGAGGCTGATTTTGCAAATAGGTTTGCAGAAACGTTAGAATAGAATGCACAGCCAGAACATGAGGTCAATTTGAGAATTTAAATTCGGTGCAGAAATTTAATAATTTATAACAGAGCAGAATAAACATTATGTATTATAATAAAATTTCATATAAGAAATATAAAGTTTTACTTAGATTTAAATTTGATTTATAGAGAAGTTTATTAGTTTAATTAGTATATTAAGAAATAACATACAAAGCACACAAGGGATTTATAGTGGTTCGACCTCCCGCCTAATCCACTCCCCACACACCTCGAATGCGAATTTTACTATAGGCCCGACTTTTTATGGGAACTAAAGTCGAACAAACCCAGTACAACCCTATGGCTTTTTCCAGAACAAAAGCCAAGAAAACCTACAATCCCACGACTTTTTGCAGGAATCAAAGCCGAGCAATCCTAAAATCCCACGATTTTTTGCGGGAACCAAAATCGAGCAAACCAACACCTCCACTAGAGAGAAGGAGAAAGGAAAGATAGATTTTGTTAGACATGCTAGCTTAAATTACAAAGCGCGTATAAAAAAATTTTACAATGAGACATTCTATGCACATGCAAATTAGTAAATCCGGAAAACAGCTCGAGAAAGAAAATAGAGAGCAAAATTAATTTAGAAAGTTAGAGATGAATGACACAATGTGAACTTTCAATAATAATCAAGAAGATCAGGTTGTAACCGAGAGTTTTAGTGAATCACAATAAGTAAAAGCTTAAAAACTCAAAGTTCACAGCAAAATGAAACAGAAAAAAGCAAAAATAAAAATTTCAGAAGCTGGGAAAAAAAGAACCATTAAGAAAATAAGTTTCCTTTCACTTGAAAAGCACCACAATCTCCTTCCTTAAAATCTCCTTAAAGAGCTTTCCAAGTATGGCCTTAGGAGAATGAAAACTGAATGAGTGCTAGTGAGGAGAGAGTGTGTTCGCTGCAGTAACAGAACAGAGAACTGAAGCACACACAGAAAAATCAAGTCCAAATTGTATCCGTTGGAAAGAAAAGAAGACAACATCCCTTAATTTGTGCAAAAGCAGATCACACCAACACAAGGTGACAACATCAAGTGGAGCTAAATAAAAAAGACAAAAAAAAATAGCATGCCTCAATGTTTTAAAATAATAGCCATCACAAATATCAAGTCAGGCCACATTGATAAATTCATTGTGGCCTAAAAGGTCATCGCACAAGCCAAAACATCATGGAAGAAACAAGATACAAAAATACAAGGGAATGGTATGAAAGTATTCTTATTTGGATTAATATGGCCCATGAAGCATTTTAGATAACACACAAATATTATCTAATAGATTATGGGCAGCAACATAATAAAGAGAAGATGCAAAATTTCAAGTAAGTATGAGGCATGAAATTGTGATAAGCTAAACTACCTTCTAACCTAGTATATGATAAGTAGTAAATTTTGAGTTACGCTTCAAACTCCAATCAATTGATTGTGTGAGCTACACTCTCAATTCAAATTACTTAACATAAATAGGTTGGTGAGCGTTTTGCTTAACAACCAAACACGATAAATACGGAAGAGAATAAGGTTTTCTTAACTAAAAACCAAATGGAAAAACAAGAGTAATATCCTTGGCGAATATGCACATGCTTACATAAATGTCTTAAAAAAAATAATAAAATTTTTAATAAGATTCTGCTTTTCTCTGTACTTTATTTAGGACTTGATCCTCAATTTGAGATGATATAAACCTATTAACATATTAAACAAGAGGATTAGTCTATAAACACTAAATTAATTGTGATCATCAAAATCAAAGATTTCAATAATCTCCCCCTTTTTTATGATGACAATTAATTTAGTAAGTTAAGGAATTTCAAAAAAAATAGTTCAATATTGCAGCTCCCTATTAGCAAGACATTAAATTATCAAATGCATATTTGAGGAAAATTAAATGATCCAGATGTAACAAATGTAAGATGCTCCCCTTAAATCATTGCATTCTATTTTTGGAGAAGAAATCAACATATACAGCTACAGTAATAGTGCAGAAAAATAACATGGATAGCATCACATAAGAAAAATAACATGGATAATATGACATAAGAAAAATATAAGCAATAATGACCTAGTAAATGTTCACCATAATAAATAGTGTTCTGCAAGGCATAACATCCTAAATTTCTCCCCCTTTGGCATTATCATAAAGATGGCCAAATAGGAAAGAAACCAAAATAATAATTTTCCACTGATATGAAATATCCATTACAGCAATGAAATTGAACATATCCACCTCAACCATTACATCATTTCTTGCTGAGAAAAAGATGACCCATAATAGAGTTAATCTTGAGATCAAGTATTTCAAGAGTGGTTCTATTATGGCAAACAAGATCACTAAATTGAGAGGTTACACGTGTAAGCCTCTCAATTTGAGCTGGGAGAGAAAATTTTAAGATCTTGCTCCTGAATGTGATAACCCAACTCCTGAAAGGCATCCATAATGAATTGGGCAAATCTGGGAGTGAACATTGATGCCGGATCAGATCTAGATGAGAATGGTTGAGAGGAGTAAGAGGGTTTTGGCTGGCAAAGCTTAAGGCTGTCCATAAAGAGTGAATAATATTTGGCACTGAAAATTTCAGAGGAGAAATTAATCCCATAGCTGGAGCTCAGGTAATAGCAGATGCTATTCCTATAATGCAAGCTCCTATGGGAAGAAAGTTTCCTAAGAATATTGCGGCAGCCATCAAGCTCATGAAAGATAATGTCAGTAGTGTCGAGAACCCTACCCTTCAGCAGATAATAGACAGCAGATTGATGGACATTAGTCCAATCACTTTTATGTTCACAGATTTGGATCAGGCATTCTTGGAGAATTCTGCCTAGAATTTTGGAATGATCACTGCAGGCTAACAGTTTCTTAACTTTGCCAGCTAAATACCTCTAGAAAGGGTCAAAACCAAGAGCTGACAGTTTCTCTGAAAAAAGGCAGATTTTGAGAGAATAGTTGGAGCAGCTTGAACACATGATCAGCAAAATCAAGGGTTAACACAACAATAAATTGAATAAATGCGAAAAATCCATCAATGATGAGGTGTCAATGCAAGTATGAGAACTTTAAAAATCATACATCTTGAAGCAACATAATAATGTCAATACATGGCTAATCATGGCAAGTTTTTATAGACTTGAACTATCCAGCATATCAATCTCTCTAATGATGAAGTTAAATCTATCCTCATGTAATAGCTTGGTGAAAATATCAGTAAGTTGCAAACTAGTAGAAATATATTTCAAAGAAATATCACCAACATGATCACGAATAAAATGATGTCGAATTTTTATGTGTTTAGTTCGTGAGTACTAAATCGAATTTTTGGTTAAACATATAGCACTAGTATTATCGCATTTGATAGGAATGTGATCTAAATCAATACCATAGTTAAGCAATTGATATTTTAGCCAAAGTAGTTGTGCACAACAACTACCGACTGCCACATATTCTGCTTTGATCGTCGATAATGCAATAGAATTTTACTTATGATTAGACCAAGTCACAAGTGCATTGCCAAAAAAATTGACAAGTGCCAGATGTGTTTTTACGATCACCTTTGCATCATGCAAAGTCGGCGTTAGAGTATCCTATCAAATTCGGTGAATTTTCTTTGGGATACCAAATACCAAGTGAGTGTGTGCTAACTAAATATCTAAAAATTCGCTTAACTACTGTTAAGTGAGATTCTTTAGGGGACGATTGAAACTGAGCACACATGCAAAAACTAACAATAAAATCGACCTACTTGCAGCTAAATAAAGTAATAATCAATCATATCTCGATAGAGCTTTTCATCTACATTTTTAGCTTTTTCATTTTTATCAAACTTTGTAGATGGGCTCATTGGGGTACCGATGTGCTTTAACTTCTCAATGTCAAACCTTTTGAGAAACTCTCTTGTGTATTTACTTTGACAAATGAAGATGCCATTGGGAAATTGTTTGATTTACAATCCAAGAAAAAAAATTAAGTTCTCCCATCATGCTCATTTCAAATTTTCTAGATATACACTTGGAAAATTCTTCACACAAAGATTCATTAGTAGTACCAAAATAATATTAACATAAATTTGCACTACTATAAAATTTTCATCATGTTTTCTTGTAAACAACGTTGTATCAATTTGTCCCTTGATAAAATTATTGTCCACAAGGAATTTGCTTAGTCTCTTGTACCAAATACGAGGTGCTTATTTCAAGCTGTATAGAGCCTTTTTGAACTTAAACACATAATCCGGAAAATGAGAATCGATAAAACCGGGTGGTTGCTCAACATAAACCTCTTTGATAATAAAATTGTTAAGAAATGCACGTTTGACATCCATTTGAAATAACCGAAAATCTTTATAACAAGTAAATGAAAACAAAAGGCGAATGACTTCTAATCGAGCAATAGGTGCAAATGTTTCCTTAAAATTGATTTCTTCGATTTCAGTGAATCCCTTGGCAACCAAACACGCTTTATTACGAATAATAACACCGGAATCAAGTTTATTTCGAAAAATCCATTTTGCATCGATTATGGAGTGATTCTTGGGACGTGGTACAAGTTCCCAAACATTATTCCTAGAGAATTGTTCAAATTCTTCTTGCATAGCAAGAATCCAGAACTCATCATTTTCGGATTCTTCAAAAGTTTTTGGCTCAATTTGAGAGATAAAGGCGGAATGAATTACCTAATCTTGAAAGGAAGCTCTAGTACGTACTCCTTGTGATGGATCACCTATGATTAATTCAGGAGGATGAGCTTCTTGAATTTTCATTCTTTTGGCAAATTCAATTAGCACTTTCTTCTTTTCCATAAATATATGCTCCATCATGATGAGATTTTTCTTTGATTTTTGTTCCTCCACCCTCCAGACAGCTTCTCAAGACCTGTACCTTTAACAAAATCAATTCTTCTTGGAGAGTAGGCATTAGACTCATCAAATTCGACATGGATGAATTCAACTAACACAATTCTCGTGTTATACACACGATAAGCTTTACTCGTTGAAGAATACCTCAAGATAATAGCTTCATCGGATTTTGGATCAAATTTGCCTAAACCATTCTTACCATTACTTAGCACAAAGCGTTTACAACCAAACATGCGAAGGTGAGAGATGTTAAGTTTTCAATCATTCCATAATTCATAAGGGGCCTTCCATAATTCATAAGGGGTCTTCCTTAATATTGAGCGAATAGTAACACGGTTCACAACATAGCAAGCCGTATTTACCGCTTCAGCCCAAAAATACTTTGGAAGTTCACGCTCATGAAGCATGGATCGTGTCATCTCAATAAGAGTTTGATTTTTCCTCTCTACAATTCCATTTTGTTGAGATATTCAAGGGGCCGAAAAGTTATGTGAGATGCCACGTTCTTTACAGAAAAATTTAAACCATTCATTCTCAAATTCGCCACCATGATCACTACGAATAGATAAAGCATTAAACCTTTTTTTATTCATAATGCGCTTATATAAAGATTTTAAACAATTAAATGCATCACGCATATGAGCAAGAAATAATATCCATGAAAATCTTGAGTAATCATTTATAATAACTAAACAATATTTCTTACCACCAAAACTAAGTGTTTTATTGGGTTCAAATAGGTCCATATGCAATAATTCAAATGATTTGTGTGAAGAGATGACATTCTTGGACTTAAATGAAACCCTAGTTTGTTTTCCTAATTGATATGCATCACATAATCTGTCTTTATCAAATATAATTTTGGGTAGACCTTTAACTAAATCTAATTTAAAAATTTTGTGCAAAGTATGCATGCTGGCGTGTTCTAATCTTTTATGTTATAGCTATGAATTATTGACATGAGATGCTAAACAATTTTCTTCATTGCAAACAATAGAGCTAAGATCAACTTGATAAATGTTATTGTATCTATTTCCTACAAACATGTTGGCCCAAAGGCTTCCCAAGAAGGAGGTGAATTGAGAATAAAAGAGTTTTAAAATAAATTTAAACGATAAATTAGAGATATTTTATTTAATTCTAGAAGATTGATTTAGTAAATGGATCTGCAGAAGAGTTAGGATAGAAGGCACCACCAGAACACTAGGTCAATTTAAAAAATTAGACTCTACACAGAGACTTAACAAATTACAGTAAAGCAGAGCAAATAATAAGAAATTTCGGATATATGTATTATAATAAAATTTTATACCAGAAATATAAGATTTTGTTTGGATTCAAATTTTAATTGATAGGAGAGTATATTGGTATAATTAATATTCTAGGAGATACCACACAAAAGGCACACAGAATTTATAGTGGTTCGACCTCCCGCCTAGTCCATTCCCCACGCACCTCGAATGAGAATTTCATTATAACCCCGATTTTTTACGGGAATCAAAACCGAACAAACCCAGTACAACTTTATGGCTTTTTCAAGAAAGCAAAGCCAAGCAAACCTACAATCCCACGGCTTTTTGCAAGAACCAAAGCCGAGCAAACCTACAAGCCTCCAATAGGGAGAAGGAGAAGGAAAGATAGGTTTTGCTAGACTTACTAGCTTAAATTACAATGCATGCTCAAGAATAAATATTACAATGAGGTACTCTATGCATATGCAAATTAGCCAAGAGAATACTTGCGTAAATCCAAAAATAGCTCGAGTAAAAACAATGAGCAAAAACAATTTAAGAGCTTAGAGAAGAATGACACAATATGAGCCTACAACAAGAAGATCAAGAAGAAATCAAGAGCTTTAGTTTATCTGAATAAGTAATAGCTTGAAAGACCAAGATTTACGGCAAAACAAACGCAAAACAGCAACAAGAATAAGTTTCAAAAGCTGGAAAAGAAAGAACCAGTGAAGAATTCAGCTTCTCTCCACTTTAGAAGCACCACAATCTCCTTCTTTAAGATCTCCTTCAAAAGTTTTATAAATATGGCCTTAGGAGAGTGAAAACTGAGTGAGAGCTTGAGAGGGGAAAGTGAGTTGCTGCAAACCAAAACCAGAGAGTGCAGAAAATTTAAAACAGTGAAAAACAGTAAGTAGTAAATGTCACTCAAGCTTACAAGAAAATATATGAAGGATTTTTTTTCTTTGGAAGGAGAGAGAAGCAAAGCAGCCCTTTTGTCTTTTTGTGTTTGAAAGCATATAACACTTAGCCAACACAAAGGAGACAAGACTGAGTGGGTGACTAAAAAATGAATAAATAGCATGCCTCAATACTTTAACATGATAACCATCACACAAAAGGAAAAAATAGGCTATTTAAAAATGGTAAGTTGCAAACGGTCAAAAACACAAGCCAAGAGATTATAAGAAAAATAAAACACAAGTTACAAAGGAATCGAATGATGGATCTTGATTTGGATTGATGTGGCTTACAAGTCATTTTGGATAATACATAGGTATTGTCCAATAGGTTATTAGCTGCCACATACCAAAATAGGAGAGCAAATATCAAGTGGCCATGTAGGCATCTATCATAGGCATGAGATTGTGTTAAGCTAAACCAACTTCTAACCGTATGATAAGTAGTGAGTTTTGAGTTAAGCTTCAAACTCAAGTCAATAGATTGAGTGAGCCACACTCTCAATTCAAATTACTTAACATGAATAGGTTAATGAGATTTTTGCTTAAACAAATAAACATGATAAATACGAAAGTGAATAAGATTTTCTTAACTAGAAAATCAAATGAAAAAACTCGAGTAAAAACCTTAACAAATATGCACATGCTTACATCAATGTCCTAGAAAAATAAAATTAATAGTAATAGCTTTTGATCTCTTGGACTTTGCATTTTTTTGTCTTTAAAGAGAAGTTAACTTGTGAGTACACTTAAGACAAAAGTTAGTGCAATAATACTAAACTCAAAATTACTGGGATTCATCGTGCATTAACCTTCGAAGCTATCCGCCTTCAAACATCGTGAATAATGTTTGGACCCTTCCAAACATCGTGAGTGATGTTTGGAGCCTTCCAAACATCATGAGTGATGTTTGAAGTCAAACATCCTGCACGACCCTTGTTCAACAAAACATAACATTATCGTATTTGATAAAACATTGAGAAGTATTAAATGAAATATCATAACCATTATCACAAAAATGGGATATGCTAAGCAAGTTGTATGCAAGACCATCAACTAATAGGACCTTATCTATGAAAGTTATAAAATCTTTACCGACTTACCAATTCCGATGATATGTTTCTTGGTATTGTCGCCAAAAGTTACAAGACCTCCATTTCTTAATTTTAGCGCCCCCCTCATGACCTAAGCCGGCGCCTCCAGCAGGGACAGACCCCGACAATTACTGCGAACTACACGAAAACTATGAGCACAAGCTCCATAAATGCCGCATACTCAGGGCCCTGCTTGATAGGTTAGCTGATCAGGGCAAACTGGAAGAGTTCCTACTCACGACTCACACCCCCGAAGCTAGCAGGAAGGAAGTCCACGAGGGCACTTCCGGAACCCGGAACCGTGGCGCAGGCTACCACAACCGTTTCTGCTTCGGATCAAACAAACCAAAGGTACACCCCCGCCACCAGAACTATCAACGCAATCTTTAGCATCGACCCTACAGCTACTCGCCGCCAAATCATCGAAATTGGCGGCATCTCACAAATCTTTGCTTCCATCCCTCTCACTTTCTCTGGGGAGGACTACCTCCCAGCAACAATTCCTATAATGACCCCATCGTAGTCACTGCTTTCATCCCTAATTCTGATGTCTGGCGAGTTCTGATCAACTCCAGCAGCACGACAGATATCCTGTTCGAGTCTACTTTCCTCCAGATGGGTCTCAAGGAGAAAAACCTCCTTCATAAAGGCCTTACCCTTTTGGGCTTTTCTAGGGAGAGGGTCCAACCAAGCTCCCAGTGACCTTCGACGACAACGGACATGCCATGAATATGGTGAGCTTCGTAGTTATCAGAGCTAAATCTGGCTACAATGACATCCTGGAAAGGATCACTCTCAATTTCTTCATCTCTACGTGAAGTTCCCTACCCCCAGTGGCGTCATCACCATCAGAGGAGATTCAAAACAAGCTTTTCGATGTTTTCAAATAGTCGCCCAGACCGCAGTGACCAGTTAGATCCCAAGAAGACCCAGCCAGTCACTCCCAAAAAGGGAGTTGTTAATGTAACTCTGGGGGGGGGGGAGAAGACTCCTCCAAACTTGTATCTATATTCTCTTCCATGAATAATGAGCAGCAGACGACAATTACTGCCTTGCTTTATGAGTGTGTCGATGTTTTCACATGGTCTCCTGAAGATATCATCGGTATCGATAGATTTGTTTGTGAGTATTATTTGAATGTATTTGCTTATGCCACTCCTGTGAAGCAAAATAAAAGAATCATGAGAGGAGAGCAATATCATGCCATTGAGGAAGAGGTAGAGAAATTATTAAAGGCTAAATACATCCGGGAAGTCAAGTATCCAAAATGACTAACAAATGTGGTCATGTTAAGAAACCCAACGAAAAGTGAAGAATGTGTGTTGACTTCCACACACTCAATCAGGTATGCCATAAAGACCAATACCCTCTACCATGCATTGATGTCATGGTAGATCACATTGCTGGATTTAAAGTAATGAGTTTTCTGAATGCTTTCTCTGGATATTACCAAATAAGAATGGCCAAAGGGGATGAGAAAAAGACTGCATTTATCACAGACTTTGGAAACTACTGCTACGATGTCATGCCTTTTGGGTTGAAAAATGCTGGCGCAACTTACCAACATATGATCGATGCCGTGTTCAAAAACCAGAGGAGAAGGAATCTCGAAGTTTATGTACATGGCATCTTAATCAAAAGCACCAATATGGAAGTTCATTTATCTGACCTAAAGGAGACATTTGACACCCTCTGTAGATACAGGCTTAAACTTAATCCCACCAAATGCACCTTTGGCGTTATGTCGAGCAAGTTTCTGGGGTATTTGATATCCGCTCGAGGTATTGAGGCCAATCCTGACAAAATCTCGGCGACACTTAACATGCTCTCCCCAAAATCGCTAAAAGAGATTCAGAAATTGGTTGGTCGAGTAACTAGTCTGGGCAGATTCATCTCCAAAGCTGGAGACCGATGTTTATCGTTCTTCCATTGTTTGCGTGACGGCAAAAAGGGGCAGTGGACTCCTCAATGCGAAGAGGCCTTCGCCTTCACCGAATTAAAGAAGTACTTCACGATGGCCCCAATCCTTATGGCACTTGAAACAGGAGACACTCTATCCTTGTATCTCAGAGAGCCCAATACAACAGTATCCGCAGTCCTCGTCAGAGATTAAAAGGGAATCTGACTTCTGGTATTCTACGTAAGCCATGTACTAATGGAAGGAAGTTGCGACCATACTTCCAATCCCACACTATCCAGGTTACCACTGACCAACCTCTCCTCAAGATACTCCATACTCTTAAAATCTCAAGCAGACTACTCAAATGGTCTGTCGATCTCAGAGAATTCGATATTAAGTATATCGCCAGAACGACAATCAAGACACAAGCCCTAGCTAATTTCGTAGGGGAACTCACTACTTCACAACCTCAACCAGTGCATAAGAAAGTAACGCCCTGGACGTTGTATGTTCCCAAGGGGTTGGCATACTTCTGTCAAGTCCAACTAGCATCACCTTGCATCGATCTATTGCCCTCCCATTCAAGGCTACCAATAATCAGGCCGAATATGAGATGCTTATTGCTGGTCTAAAATTCGCTCGTGGATTGGGTGTGCAGCACATTCAGGTGTTCAGCAACTCACAGTTAATGGTCAAATAGGTGAACCGCATCAATGAAACCAAGGATGATGTTTTGAAAAAGTACCTAGCAAAAGTACTGTTGAACTCTTTGATCTTGATGACCACAATTAATTAAGTTGTTATAAACTAATCCTCTTGTTTAGTGTGTTAACAGGTTGCATTATCTCATTTGACGATTTAGTCCAAGTTAAAGTCCAGAGAAAAGCGGGATCTCATTGGAATTTTATTATTTTCTTTTCTAGGACAATCATGTGAGCATGTGCATATTTGCAAAGATTTTTACTCGAGTTTTTCCTTTGGTTTTCTAGTTAAGAAAACCTTATTTTCTTTCGTATTTGTCGTGTTTGATTGTTTAAGCAAAAAATCTCCTCAACCTATTCATGTTAAGTAATTTGAATTGAGAGTGTAGCTCACTCAATCTATTGATTTGAGTTTGAAGCTTAACTCAAAATTCAATACTTATCATATATTAGGTTAAAAGATGGTTTATCTTAACACAATCTCATGCCTATGATAGATGCCTACATGGCCATTGATTGCTCTTCTATTTTGGTATATGGCAACACATAACCTATTGGTTAATACTCATGTATTTTCCAAAAGGCTTCATAAGCCACATCAATCCAAATCAAGAGTCATCATTCCTTTCCCTTGTAACTTGAGTTTTGTTTCTCCCATGACATCTTGGCTTGTGTTTTGACTACTTGCAGTTTACCATTTTTGAAAAGCCTGATTTGTTTTGTGAACCATAATAAAATATTTAGGTATGCTTCTACTATTACCTTTTTTATTTTTCATCCACTTAGCTTTGTCTCTTTGTGTTGGCAACAAGCCTACAAACACAAAGGACAAAAAGGGTTGTTTTGCTTCTCTCTCTTTCCAACGGAAAAATTTTACATCCTCTTAAGCTTATGTGATTCTTCTACACCAACCCCTCCAACACTGTTTTTAAATTTTTTTGCATTCTCTGGTTTTGGAGAACTTACCTTCTCCTCTCAAGCTCTCACTCGGTTTTTACTCTCCCAAAGCCATATTTGCAAAACATTTGAAGGAGATTGTGGTGTTTCTTAAGTGAAAAGAAGCTGAAATTTTTTCTGATTCTGTTTTATTTCCTGCTTCAGAAATTTATACTGCTGCTGTTTTGTTTTGGTTTGCTGTGAATCTTGTTTCTTGAGTTGTTACTTATTGAAATTCACCAAAACTCCTGTTTTTCTTCTTGTTCTTCCTGTTGAAGGCTCATATTGTGTCTTATTTCCTTAAGCTCCCAAATAGTTTTTACTCACTGTTTTACATTAGCTTTTTCGGAATTATTCAAGTAGACCCTTGGCTAATTTACATGTATATAGAGTACCTCATTGTAATATTAATTCTTGTACACGCATTGTAATTTAAACTAGCTAATCTAGCAAAATATTACCTTCCTTTCTCCTTCTCCTTAGTGGAGGATAGTAGGTTTGCTCAGCTTTGGTTCCTACAAAAAGCTGTAGAATTGAAGATTTGCTTGGCTTTGGTTCCTTGAAAAAGCCATAGGGTTGTACTGGGTTTGTTCGTCTTTAGTTCTCATAAAAAATCAGGGTCATAGTGAAATTTCCATTCCAGGTGCGTGGGGAGTGGACAAGGCGGGAGGCCGAACCACTATAAATCTCTTGTGCCTTCTGTGTGATATATTTATGTTGTTTACTCTTCTCTTTTGTAAATTACTTTATTTCTGCACTGAGTCCTATTTCTCTAATTGACATCGCATTCTGGCAGTGCTCTCTGTTCTGCTCTTCTGCAGACCTATTTGCTAAATTAACCTCTTAGCATTAATTGAATTATTTCTCAAGTTTATTGTTTTAATTTTAACTTCAAAAATCTATTATTCCCAATTCACCCCCCTCTTGGGAAGCCTTTGGGCCAACAAGTGGTATCAGAGCAGGTCTCCTTAATTGTGTGCTAAGTGTTTACAGGGCTAATCGCCTAGAGTCGATCCATGGCTCTTCCCACTCATATTCCTGATGATGCAATATGTGAGGGGCTTTCGGCAAATCGTTCACCTCTCTTCAAAGGTCAACACTATAACTTCTGGAAGAGAAGAATGATGATCTACCTGCAAGGAATGGACATTGAATTATAGGAGGTCACAAGGAAGCCCTTTGTGATTCCCATAAAAGAAGACAAAGTCACTCCTAAGGAGTTTGCCGATTTAGAGGTTGAAGAAAAGAGATTGGCACAACTAAATGCCAAAGCACTCAACCATCTACAATGGGGATTGTCTTCAAGTGAATTCAATCGCATTTGTAATCTTAATACGGCTTATGAGGGATGGTCTAAACTAGAACTCACCTATGAAGGTACCAATCAAGTTAAGGAATCAAAAATTAACATGTTGATTCATGATTATGAATTATTTGAAATATACCCGAATGAATCTATCAAGGATATGTTCAAACGTTTTACTAATATTACTAACGGTCATATTTCTCTTGGAAAGATATTCACTAATGAAGAACTTGCTAGAAAAATTTTTAAGGTGTCTTCCTAGAGATTATGATGCTAAAGCAACTGCCATCGTGGAAGCTCGCGATCTCTCTACTCTAGAACTCGATATATTGTTAGGTTCACTAACATATGAGCTAGAAATGAAAAGAAAAAGGAAGAAGAATGAGGAAGATGAAAGTGCAAAGAAAAAAAAGACTTTAGCTCTAAGAGTCTTTTCTCCTACTTCAAGTGCTAGTGACACCAACTTAAGTGAAAATGATGAAGAAAAGCTTAAAGATAAAATTGCCTTAATCTCAAGGCGATTTGATACCCTCATGAAGAAAAAGAGACATTTGTTTCGTCGCTCACAAAGAAAGTTGTTCAAAAATAGAGAGAACAAAGAAAACACCCTAAAGGCCAAGGAGGATGATGTCATTTGCTACAAATGCAACAGACCTGGACATATAAAGCCAAATTGCCCTTTCCTTAAGCCAAGGAAGTCAAAGAAAAAGAAGGCTCTTGTAGTCACTTGGAGCGACTCAGATGAAAGCTCATCAAATGATGACAAAGAAGCATATAATTTGCTCAGCATATCCCAATTATGTGATAATGATTATGACATTTTATTTGATGCTTCTAAATGTCTTATCAAGCAAAATGATGTTATTATGTTTGTAGAAAATAGATATAATAATATTTATCAAGTTGATTTTGGTTCTATTATTTGCAATGAAATAAAATGTTTAGCATCTCATGTCAATAATTCATAGTTATGGCATATAAGATTAGGACATACCAGCATGCATAACTTGCATAAAATCTCTAAATTAGATTTAGTTAAAGGTCTACCTAAAATTGCATTTGATAAAGATAGGCTATGTGATGAATATCAATTAGGAAAATAAACTAGGGCTTCATTTAAGTCCAAGTCTGCTATCTCTTCATGCAAACCCTTTGAATTGTTGCATCTGGACCTATTTGGACAAATCAAAACACTTAGTCTTGGTGGTAAGAAATACTGTCTAGTGATTGTAGATGATTATTCTAGGTTCTCATGGACATTATTTCTTGTTCATAAGCATGATGCATTTGATTCTTTTAAATCTTTATATAAGCGCATCATGAATGAAATTGGTCTTAATGCTTTATCCATCCGTAGTGATCATGGTGGCGAGTTTGAGAATGAACGATTTGAATCCTTTTGTGAAGAACGTGGTATCTCACATAACTTCTCGGCTCCTCGAACACCTCAACAAAATGGGGTTGTGGAGAGGAAAAACCGAACACTTATTGAGATGACACGGTCAATGCTTCATGAGCGTGGACTTCCTAAGTATTTCTGGCCTGAAGTAGTAAATACGGCTTACTATGTTGTGAACCGTGTTACTGTTCGCTCGGTACTGAAAAAAACCCCTTATGAATTATGGAAAGGTCGAAAACCGAACATTTCTTATCTTCGTGTGTTTGATTGCAAATGCTTCGTACTGAATAATGGTAAGAATGATTTAGGTAAATTTGATTCAAAATCCAATGAAGCTATTTTCTTAGGATACTTTTCAACTAGCAAAGCGTATCGTGTTTACAACACGAGATCTATGTTGGTTGAAGAATCCATTCATGTTGAATTTGATGAATTTAATGCCAACTCTCCAAAGAGAGATGATCCTATTGAAGGTATAGGTCTTGAGAAGCTAAGCTTGGAAGGCGGAGAAACAAAAGCTAAAGAAGAATCTTATCATGACTGTATTCACTCTCATGGAAAGGAAGAAAGTGTGAATGAGTTGAACTTACCATTAGAATGGAAGTTCAAAAAGGTTCATCCCCCAAAGTTAATAATTGGTGATCCATCACAAGGAGTACGCACTAGAGCTTCCTTCCAAAATGAGATAATTCATTCCGTTTTTATCTCTCAAATTGAGCCAAAGTCCTTCGAAGAAGCCGAGAAAAATGAGTTCTGGATTCTTGCTATGCAAGAAGAATTAGAACAATTCTCTAGGAATGATGTTTGGGATCTTGTATCACGTCCCAAGGGTCACTCCATAATTGATACAAAATGAGTTTTTCGAAATAAGCTTGATGATTCCGGTGTTATTATTCGTAATAAAGCCCGTTTGGTTGCTAAGGGATTTACTCAAATCGAAGGGATCGATTTGAGGAAACCTTTGCACCTGTTGCTCGGTTAGAAGCTATTCGCCTTTTGGTTTCATTTGCTTGTTATAAAGATTTTCGATTATTTCAAATGGATGTCAAGAGTGCATTTCTTAATGACTTTATTAACGAAGAAGTTTATGTCGAGCAACCACTCGGTTTTATCGATTCCTTTCTTCCGGATCATGTATTTAAGCTCAAAAAGGCTCTATATGGTTTGAAACAAGCACCCCGTGCTTGGTATGAGAGATTAAGTAAATTCCTTGCGGACAATGGTTTTATCAAGGGACAAGTTAATACAACACTGTTTACAAGAAAAAATGATAAAAATTTCATTGTTGTACAAGTCTATATGGATGATATTATTTTTGGTGCTACTAATGAATCCTTGTGTGAGGAATTTTCCAAGTGTATGTCTAGGAAATTTGAAATGAGCATGATGGAGAACTTAACTTCTTTCTTGGATTGCAAATCAAATAACTTCCAAATGACATCTTCATTTGTCAAAGCAAATACACAAGAGAGCTTCTCAAAAAATTTGGCATGGATAAGTCAAAGCATATTGACACTCCAATGAGCTCATCAACAGAGTTAGATAAGGATGAAAGAGGTAAGAGTGTAGATGAAAAGCTTTATCGAGATATGATTGGATCATTACTTTATGTAACCACAAGAAGACCAGATATCATTTTTAGTGTTTGCATGTGTGCTCGTTTTCAATCGTCTCCTAAAGAATCCCACTTAACTGCAGTTAAGCGGATCTTCAGGTATTTAGTCGGCACCCACTCTCTTGGTCTTTGGTAGGGCTGACAATTTTATTCGAAAATCAAAAATCGCTCGAAAATCGCTCGTTAAAAAACTCGATTCGAAATCGATTCGAGTCATTTCGAGTCGAGTTTCGAGCTATTCAGTGTACTCGAAATTATTTCGAGTCGATTTCGAGTTTAGCTTGACTCGTTCGAAAAAAAATCGAGCTAACTCGACTCGAAATAAGTGGCACAGTCGCGTAATTTATTTTTTTCGTTTCACCGTTTCACCTCTCGCCTGTCTGCCAGCACGCAGACAAGACGTGCGCAGTGCGCACGACTCAATGTCCTCAAAAGTTGAGTTTTCTCTTTTCAGTCTTTCACGCGTGCTAGAGAAAAAAATCGCGCTTCGGCGCTTCCCAAAAGTCGCAGAGGTCCTCAGGCTCGCCTTGGGAACTTAGGGCTTTAAGTTTCTAAGCTTCCGTCGCTCCGCGAGTCGCGACTAACTGACGAGGCGCAGGCGACGGCGACGGCGCAGGCGCAGGCGACGGCGACGGTTAAGCTAGCTAGTCTAGCAAAATATTACCTTCCTTTCTCCTTCTCCCTAGTGGAGGATAGTAGGTTTGCTCAGCTTTGGTTCCTGCAAAAAGCTGTAGGATTGAAGATTTGCTTGGCTTTGGTTCCTTGAAAAAGCCATAGGGTTGTACTGGGTTTGTTCGGCTTTAGTTCTCATAAAAAATCAGGGTTATAGTGAAATTTCCATTCCAGGTGCGTGGGGAGTGGACTAGGCGGGAGGCCGAACCACTATAAATCTCTTGTGCCTTCTGTGTGATATATTTATGTTGTTTACTCTTCTCTTTTGTAAATTACTTTATTTCTGAACTGAGTCCTATTTCTCTAATTGACATCGCATTCTGGCAGTGCTCTCTGTTCTGCTCTTCTGCAGACCTATTTGCTAAATTAACCTCTTAGCATTAATTGAATTATTTCTCAAGTTTATTGTTTTAATTTAAACTTTAAAAATCTATTATTCCCAATTCACCCCCCTCTTGACAAGCCTTTGGGCCAACAAGTGGTATCAGAGCAGGTCTTCTTAATTGTGTGCTAAGTATTTACAGGACTAATCGCCTAGAGTCGATCCATGACTCTTCCCACTCATATTCCTGATGATGCAATATGTGAGGGGCTTTCGGCAAATCGTCCACCTCTTTTCAAAGGTCAACACTATAATTTCTGGAAGAGAAGGATGATGATCTACCTGCAAGGAATGGACATTGAATTATGGGAGGTCACAAGGAAGCCCTCTTAGGAAGCCTTTGGGCCAACAGGTACATGTACTATGTTCTAAGTTTATAGAATTCTCTCTAAGCCACGTTCCCAAAGAAAAAAATCAGGAGGCAGATCGTTTGGCAAAGAAGGGGTCCCCTGACTTCCATCAACACCAAACATCCAACAGGCCGAATTATCAATTGGCAGAGGTGCATTACACTAGCCAATCATCGTGCTGGATGAATAGAATCATCAATTATCTAAAGAGCGGTATCCAGCCAAACAACCAAGCAAAGGCTAGGAAGTTACGGCTTGAATGTGCACAGTAAGTCCTCGTCGACAACCAATTATACAGAAGATCCCATGCCAGACTCACCAAGTGTCTGAGGCCTGAACAAGCAACCAATGTTATGAAGTATCAAGGAGAATGCGGAACCCATGCTTGTGGACGAAATTTAATTATGCACATATTTCGTCAGGGGTTCTTCTGGCCCAACATTCACAAGGATTCCCAGGCATTTGCTGAAAAATGCCCCTAATGCCAATACTATGCCGATCTACAGAAGCAACCAGCAGGTTTCCTTAAGCCGATCAACTCTTCCTAGCCCTTTGCAGTATGGGGGCTTGATTTCTTGGGTCCAATGCCTCTTGCGGTATGAAGCTCCAGATGGATCCTGGTTGCAGTTGATTACTTCACGAAGTGGATCGAAGCAAAACCCATAGTTCAACCAACTGCTCAGCGTGTCAAGGACTTCATATGGGGCCAACATCCTATGTAGACATGACGTCCCTATGACCATTATCACAAATAATGGCACTCCCTTTGCTAATCAAAGGGTTTGCGATTTCTGTGGAAAACACTGGATCAACCTCAAATACGCATCTGTTTGGCATCCACATACTAACGGTCAAGCTGACGCTGCCAACAAGAACATACTCAGCATCTTAAAGAAACATCTGGATGGAGCAAAAACTCGCTGGCTCGATGAGCTGCCTGGCATTTTGTGGGCATATAATACTGCCCCCTCTGAAGTCACACAGGAATCCCCCTTTTTCCTCGCCTATGGAATGGATGTTGTGATACCTGTTGAGTTGGAACACTTCTTTCCCAAGGTAGAAGCTGCTGCAAGCTTCGGTCCTAATGACTTAAAAACCTAGATGAAGGAAAATGATGATTCACGACGTCTCGATCTGGATCTTTTAGAGCAGACAATTAGCTGCGCTTAGACGTATGGAACACAAACGCCGAATTGAAAGATACTTTAATCGCAAGGTGAAACCATGAGATTTTATGCAGGGTGATCTTGTCCTTAAGAGGTGGTAGATGACAGGCAGTAACCTTGGGATTCCTAAACTTGAGCTAAACTGAGAAGGTCCATACATCATTCGTGAAGTCGCTGGCCCCAATGCATACTACCTAATGGATTCAGATGACACCCAAATTCCAAGAACATGGAGCGGTGATGATCTCAGAAAGTTCTTTGCCTGAATCAGACATCCTATAGCCTCAGGGAATTCTCGATAAACATCTGGTGCCCTTTGGGATGTCATTCCTCACCCACTGGTATTCTGCTTCATATTTTTTATTGAAGTCATAAAATTCAGCTCACTCTGGAATTCATACTCTACGGAACTCATATTCGCTATTAACAGAGGAATTCACATTCTGATGGCTCTCCGGAATCCGTATTACATTTATGGTCTTCTAAAACTTGTTGCTCATCTATATGTAACAGCATACACGATGGCTGGCCTACGCGTGATGTTCCATACAAATTGCTCAGCTCGTATGGCATCATACGTGTCGTTTTATGCCAGAAATAATACCATCTATATTCAATACATACAAAATCTCGTCCCCAATTATCGTGGAGCCGGTGTTATCCTCATCCTAATGTTCTTAACAATGGTCCCTGAGCCTAGTTAAGCCTGTAAGCCAGGTGGGATCTCTGACATTAGCAATTGGAATTCCACCATATGCTTGAAGGTCGAGGGGGTTTCGAAAGTGCCTTCTCATAATCTTAGGGCAGTCTTTGTCATCTTATTCTCATACAGGTCTCCCCTAAGCAGAGTGACTTCACTCCCTCTAGGATTTGCCGCTATAATGGAGGTCAATGTCTCAGGACAAACATCGCCCTCGATGTTTCAGACGCATGTCCTTTGACATTGGGGAAGTAATCCCTCCTAGGCAAGATCACTACTAGTACTATTACTTTTTTTCTGTGCAGGTGCAAACAAGATTACTTATACTCAGGTTTGACCTAGGGAAACACCTTCATTTTTGGATTCATTGGTTATCAGAATGGCTGATTGTGGACATTACAATTACACTTTATCTGATTCATTCAAAAGTTACCAGCTTTGAGTTCATTCTCCTAGTTCAGCACCTGGAATCAGTTGTGAATGAACTATTATTCGCATTACAAACAGGAGAGTTCTCAAAAGAGTCATACATCCATTCTTAATGAAAGTTACTTTAACAGTACGCAGAACCCATAGTAAAGAAGATAGGTATGAAAAATAAACCTCATTCATGAATTCCTGTTTACAAATTACAATATTAGATATATGAGTATCTAGGAAGATCCTCAATGTTATCCAACAGATCAAACATCTGTTGGATAACCTCATCAGTGAACTCCAGCCCTTCCTTCTTATATTCGGGATCAACAGCCAGGCAGAATGGGATCAACTTCAGAGAGGTCATTTGCAGTGATTTTGCTCTCTCTGATCAAAGCAGAAGTCAGTCTTTCTCAGGCTCTCCTGATCTCATCTAACTTATTTTTTCTACATTCTAGGGTAAGCTTATAGGCCTATACCGCTTCTGCTGATTTGGTCGCAATGGTGACATCCTGTTCTTCAAGAACTTTCTTCAGCCTATCTTCAGAAGTTGAGGCGCTAACTCTCAAAAATCTTAGCGCAGATTTGTATTTGTCCAGATCTGCCTAAAGCTTCATGATCTCCTCTTGCAAGGCGCTTCTTTGAGAAGATTTTGTTTCAAGTCGAGTTTTTATTATCTTTATCTCTTCATCCTTTTGATGAAGAAGGTTAGCCTATACAACAATCTGCTCTTCCACCATCATCGCCCTATTCAGCATCAGAGGAAGGCGAGCCAGCACCTATAGAGCAAAGCAAAGCTATCAGTAGGATCACACAGATGACAAAGAAGCACAAGGAATAATATCTTACGCAACGTTAGCGTAGAGGTCTGGAATGGGAATTTCCTCAACTTTCTTCTCCAACTCTGTTGTAACCAAAACTCCACCCACTGCCAGACCCATCTCCCGATACTGTGAACCCTTGATCGGATATTTGCTGGGAAAGCACTCTCAATTGTTTCTTATCCTCTTGTGCCTCCACAGCGATCTTCAGCCTCTCGTTGCCGTAGGCCCCCTTGAAATTGAGGTTGAAAGAGGATTCCACACTACGCTTCCAGCCATAGGCCCCCCCTGAGTAAGGCCTTCCTTCTTCAGTTTCCCTACTTCTCTTAAGGGGGGCTCTGGTGTTCTCCTATCTAGGATGCTCCTCCTCTTCTTAGGCATCTCCTTTATTACCAAGTCCAAAGGGAGACTTGCAACAGTCTCCTTCTTACCTCCTCCAAGGACGATTTCTTTATTTTCCCTAGAAATCGCCTTAGGTTTGGTTGGTGTTGTAAGACCCTTCTCTTTTGCCCATTTCTTCAAATCTTTGGGCCAAGGGGATATCATCGTCACCGGTATCTTCCGGAGAAGATACCACATCAACAAGGGCTCCCTCACACACAGGTTCAGGAACCCTTGTTTCTCCTTGCTCCTCCACCACCTCAGTTATTTCTTTACTTAGATGGGTGGCTGGGGGCTGCCCTCTCCTAGCCCTCTTCATTATCACTGTGCCAAGAGGGAAAGTTATTTCCTTGAAAATATTATATCCCAACAACTTAGCTAGCAGGGATATATTACTCCTCACGTACTTGATAAAATCCTTCAAGGGCCAACTCTGCTTCTTCAGCTACTCCAAATGGCCCATGGTCCGCTCTCCGGTCATCCACCTGGCATCTCCTATGAACTCTTGAGGGAATATCCCTAGTTTCGGGGGGATCCCTAGCTCGCCTTCCACGAAGAAGCAGTAGTCCCGCCAGTCTGAATGAGAACTACTGGCCCCAGAGAACGTCTTTTTCGACTTAGAGCGGAGGACCAAGTAACCTTTGTACCCAGAGATCCTCATCCACCTAAACAACCCCCGGAACAACATCAAGCTCCACAAAATATTTTAGGCCCTCAAAAGCTTGATGGAGTAGATGGACACGACGGCATTAGGGACAAGCTGTGCCGGCACAGTCTAGTAGGCGTTCAGGATTTCCCTGAACTCCAGCTGTGGAGGGAGCATCATACCGTATTCCACCTGGGCCCTATAAAAGCATACTGCACCTTCCGGGGGCTTATTGGGGCGATGCTCGTTGGCCGGTTGGATGACAATAGTGTCAGGGTTCCCCCTGAACCCTCTGGTGGTGTTGAGCACCTCGTGCTCCATCATCAGGCTCTCCTGATAACTGGCATCACCATAAACTGCTCAGAGAGCTCCGCCCACTCGATTTTCCTGCCCCCCATCACGAATCAAAGAGAGAAAGTTAGGGAGTAGGATGTAGGAAATTAAGGTTCAGAGGAGAACAATCACTTCAGTTATCCTTTTTCGTAAAAGCTTGGCGGGAGATATAATCCCACTCCCTAACCTTTTGACCTTTTGATCCTATTAGTGACAGGTGGGCAAGATCTGCCCTCCATTTTCTGACAAGTACAGATTCCGAAGCAACGCACAAATTTTGAAGCGTCGTAGTCCCTGTCTTTCCCTAGACAATCATGCACGATGTTCAAAAATATCGAACCCGACGATTGGTTGCCTACTCAAAAATTGACTTCTAAAACCATCGATGTCGATAGTTCTTAGTGGTTAAATTTCTCAATTTTATTTTCTTAGCAAGCTCCTTAGCCCTCTTGTTCCCCTAATTATCATGCTCAATGTTATGCAATCCAACCCTTAAACGTTCTGTTCAGAGCTTATGCTCTGATAAGTTACACTGCAGTTTACCATTTCAGTTCACAATTTACAGTACATTTCAACGTTTCATGATTCAGCATGAAATGCACATACAAAAAGGAATTTTATTAATAAAGGAATTCTATTACAAATCTTTGTATATCTTGTGTTTCTTTTTGGGTATAGGATAAGAAAGAAGAAAATTAAAACAGAACATTCAGAATACAAGTAATTATATCTCTAGTAGAAATAGCACGGAAAGGACAACCAACCCAGCGCAACTCCTATGATCATTCAAAATGATTCACTTGGGAAGGACTCAAAGAAGAAGCGAGTTCCTATAAGCCTTCGGCATGGGGTTGTTGTTGCTGCGGTTTAGGAGGAGCGCTTTGACCTTCATCAGGGCCTCTGCAGAAGGGAGGCAGGCCAATACCCCTAACTAACATAGGCCCCTGAGGGTGGAACTTCCTCTAAGCCTCAGCTTTCGGTGTCGAAAAACCTGTTTGGACCTTTGGGGTCACAGAAAGGAAGAACTGCTGGACCTCTGATATTCTCTTAATTCAAAATGCTAACGTCTACTAGCGTCTGCAGGAGTGCATCAAAGGTTGCCTGGGTCTTGACATGGTACCCGCTGCCCTCTCCATCCCTCACTCTTATCTATTAGGGTGCGCATTGAGCGTATTTCTGTTCTCATCAAATTATTCTGGCGACGGGCCTTAAAGGTAGTGTCTTTCAACTTAGCCTCTGCGCCCTTAACCTCCATCACCTGAACTTTGAGAGTGTCCCGCTCCTTTCTCAAAGCCTCCCGCTCAGCCTCTAGCTCCTTTATTCTTCTTTGAAGGTCCTTAACATGCACAGAGTGGGCCTGGCTAATCTCAGAAACTGTGCGGTGGAACTCTCCCCTTGCAGCCTCTGCCTTACTTGCCCACTCTGCATTACTCAGAGCTAGGGAAGCTATCTTGTCCTCTGACTTATAGAGCTTCCCTAGCTCCTCCCTGTGATTTATTAGAGAATGCTTTATAGCTTTGGACAAAGCATCCTCTAATTCCACCACTCTTTTGCGGCAATATTCCACTTCCCCCTCCTGACCCTATCTTATTTTCTCTATTACCTTAACGATGGGGGAAGTGTTGTTCAGGATCTCCTCCTCTCCTGTCTTCATCTCGGAACTTCTCCCTAATACCTTCCCCAAACCATTGATAGCCCCTTCAATCTCTTGGGCAAATTAGCAGCTGACCTTCTTCTCGTGTTTCTGTTTCTTCTCCTCCCTACGACCTTCTGCGACTCGCGCGCTGCTTAGGGGAAGAGGGGTTAGTCATAATGCAGAAGAAGAGGTAGACACTGGTCTTGCAGAGGAGAGGCTGGGTCTGCTTATTATCAATGGGGCCTTCACGGATCCTCCACCGCCGTAGTGCTGGGATGTGAGAGAAACTGCTCTATGCTCTCGTCCTTAAGCAGTATCCTCCCTGGTGGCAGAATCTCGCCCTCGCGCGTCCTGTGCGAAGCGCTCATCTCTTTCTCCTCTCCTATCTTTGGCGCCACCTTCTTGGCAGGAGAGTCAGAGATTTCCACTATCTCCACTCGGTCCTTCTCCCTCTCGCCCTCCTTTGCAGGTTCTTCCGTGGACGTAAGGGTTCTCAAAAGAACACCGGCGGCCCTGGATGTCGGCGATTCAGGTAGCACTAATAATGGAGGGGGCACTGCCATTTTCTCCGCTAGTCCCTCCGGAACCTCTGGAGCAGAAGTCGCCGACTCTGGCTGCGGCGACGGTTCATCTTCCAAAGGCGAAACAACGACCCTCTTCTTCTTGCCAATAAGAGGCGCCAGCCCAGCCCAGTTCTTCTGATCAGCCATTACCCTAACCTGATTTCTCCCTCTTTTTCACAGATCACAGGAAAGCAAGAGCAGGATACGAATCAGCGGGGCCTTGCCTAAATTTATTTGCTGCCGAAACAGAATTCAAAGCGATGCACTCACCCATGTGCCAGTAGACACATATGCTTAGGCCCACATAAATGTTCGTGCCCATCCATGCGGGAGGCTGATGTTTACAGTTGGATTCAACATCGTAACTCAGTCATACACATGGCACCCAAAGGGACCCTCTCGAGCCTTATTATCTATCATCAATAACGAAATTTGACTAATCAGGTTTCTCCTTTGTAGGCATCAAACCCCGGTTCCGCTGGTTCAACATTTCAAGACATTAGCTATGATATGTGGACTTCAGCACCCCCCGTAACATCGGACACGACGTTTGCTCTGTCCCGACTGTCGCTGTAAGATCGCCACGTCAGCATAACTTTCACTGAATAAATATTCACAAGGGTCGCAGAAACTAAGGACTCGCGTGCCCTGGCCACCATTGACGGTTTTTCTGGAAGCCAGCAGTGGTGGGACTGCCAGTATGGGCTCAGTGGATAAAATACTCAGTATTCCAGCTCGGAGAACCCGCTAAGCTCCACTACATCTCGCTTATAAATACCTCTGAACAACGCCCTACAAAAAGATATATAAAACAACTACACAACAAGAGAGACAACAAGAAAGAAAAGAGAGATTCCCCTGAAAAACATCGGAGACGAAGCTTGTAATCTTTACTTTCCTTTTGTATTGGTCCTCCAACCACACCTTTTTAAGCTTTAGTAGAACCTTCTTCATTGACTCTCCAGCAGACGTAAGAAAATTTATCCTTGAATCACCTTAAATCTCTATATGCTATTCTAGATGATTGTTATACCTCTTAATAATTGAACCCTTGGACCCCTGAGCTAAAAACATTGCGTGTCACTAATTCTCAGAACTCCATCTCTCTCCATCAACACATAGTTATCTTATTACTTATGCTTCATTCCATCCTATTCTGATTTCTTGAAATTTTGATCGTATAAAAATATTTGAATTTTTTATCTTCGAATTTATACGCTTCTAAGCATATGCTTGGGATTTTGCCAAAAAAAATTATCAAAGTTTACACTATTGATTGAAATTTCATCCTAGTTACAAGCCACCAGTCGTCCTACGCCATTAGAGCTTTGGTTCATTCTCTTTGTTTGATGATTAGTGGCTTTTTGTCATAATGTGCACAACATAGTATTTCAGTAATTATTATAATAATCAGTATGCTCTTAGATCTGATCATAAATATAAAGTGAGCATTTACATCATTATTATGATGACAAATATGATTCGTGATATAAAAATCAATGTTTGGATGATTATTATTACAGTAAATATGATCAGAGATATTCAAATGATTGATGTTGAATACGATCAAAAAAATGATCTAAGTGAAAGAAATTCTCGATATTTTAGATCTTCTTCACATGTATCTTCACAAATATATGGTTCTTCTCATTATAATGATGAATGCCGAAATGCCAGTATATAAGCGAAATAATCACCCCTCTAAAAATTAACCTCATTTACATGAATCTTCAAGAATGCATAGTATATTATCTTCTAATATTGCTCCTACACTATTACATGATTCTGATGATCACGATTATCTTGAATATTTTACAACTTTTTCTATTGCAACACAAAAAGATTCTCTTGTTGAATATGAAGGTGATAGTAATGAGGTCATGCCCCAAGAGTCCTCCTTCACAAACCATCAAATGCTTCACCTGAACCGAAACTAAGCATTAATGGAGGAAGAAGATAACCAATAATCACCATTCGTCTTCTACATGTAATGTTGTCACCTTGCAGGAAACAGAGCAATACAAAAAGCCCTCCTGAAGGGGTCGGTCGCATGACCGACAGCCGTTGCCGGAGCTGCGGAATGGCCGGCTCTGCGTCCTCGGATTCAAAAAAGCCACCTTTGCGCTGTTCGTCGTATAGGACTACCGAAACGAAACATCCAAATTCTTCCTCTGTTTTCACAAAAGAGAGTACTCTGCTCACCTGAATCAAACACATGTCTATGAGCTTCTCCAAATCCTCAACTCGGACGACGTCGTGATACACGTATCTCCGAATCTTCACCGTAAAAAGAAGTGAGGGCTGGATTTGAGGGATCGAGAAGGAAGAAACCTAGGTCAAGGAGATACCTGGAGAAGACGATGGGAACGGTGGGGGTGGATGCAATGGGGGCAGAAGCCGAAGCAGCAATCGAGGCAGAGGATGTTCTTCTCGTTCTTCTTGACGCCCTCGTGCTGCGAACAGGGGACGAAGAACTTCTCCGACAGCAAGTTCTCTAGCCAAATCGGCATTTCGCCGCTGGAACCCATTTCTGTTCCTCGGAAAACCCTGATTAATCCTTGTATGCAGACAAAATGCCAGAGAAGCAGAAGTGGAAGAGGCGAGGAAGAACTGAGAGACAGAAGAAGAAGGGTCCTTCGGTCCGGCAGCCCTCGTTGCCAAAATCGAAGATTGTTGAATATAATCCAGAAACATGTATAATTAAATTTTATCAAACTATAATTGAAAAGATTGATAATGGTGTTGAATATCATGTATAATACATGGGTATGTTTGAAGATGATGTTATGAATGTATGGATTTTAGAGGAACAAAATTCAGAAGTATCTATTGATGAATCCACGAAAAGTGAATAAGATAAGGCATCAAATGTCACTATTATGAATAGCAGCGATAAAATATAAGTTAATTCACATATGCATCTTACGGATGATAGATTGTTTATTATTGAAGGTCAGCATGATTTTATTGAAGTAAAAAATCTTTCATTACATTGACATATTCCAATTGATTTGATATTGACTATCAATCCTCTTGTTTAGTATGTTAACAGATTTATATCATCTCAAATTGAGGATTAAGTCCCAAATAAAGTTTAGAGAAAAGTAAGATCTCATTGGAAATTTTATTATTTTCTTTTCTAGGACATTTATGTAAACATGCGCATATTCGCCAAGAATATTACTCATGTTTTTTCGTTTGGTTAAGTAATTTGAATTGAGAGTGTAGCTCACTCAATCAATTGATTGAAGTTTGAAGCTTTAGGCCCTGTTTGGCGCAAGGACTAAAATAAGACCAAAATGGTAATAATTTAAAAAAGAACAATAGTAATAATAAATAATTTTTTTAAATTATTATACATAAGTTCTAATATAAAAAAATATTATTTTACTTCACATACTTAATAATTTTTAATAAAGATATCTATTTTATTTCACATCCTAGGCCAAAATATTCAAATCAAATATTTTAGTCTAGGATGTAAAATAAAGTTAATATTTTTATTAAAAATTATTAAGTAGTGAAGTAAAATAATAATTTTTATATTAAATGTGTGTATATTGATGAAAAAATTATTTATTATTATTGTTGTTGCTTTTTAAACTAATATCATTTTGGTCCTCACGCCAAACAGGGCTTAACTCAAAATTGCTACTTATGATATACTAGGTTAGAAGGTGGCTTAGCTTAACACAATTTCATGCTTATGATAGAAAGGCCTCATGTTTACTTGAAATTTTGCATCTTCTCTTTTATTATGTTGCTGTCCATAATCCATTAGATAATACTTGTGTGTTATCTAAAATGCTTCATGGGCCATATTAATCCAAATAAGAATACTTTCATACCATTCCCTTATATTTTTGTAGTTTCTTTCATGATGTTTTGGCTTGTGAGATGGCCATTTTTGGCTTTGAATTTATCAATGTTGTGGCCTGACTTGATATTTGTGATGGCTATTATTTTAAAAGATTGAGGCATGCTATCTTTTTTTGTCTTTTTTATTTAGCTCCACTTGATGTTGTCACCTTGTATTGGCCGGTGTGATCTGCTTTTGTACAAATTAAGGGATGTTGTCTGATTTTCTTTCCAACGGATACAATTTGGACTTGATTTTTCTGAATGTGCTTCAGCTCTCTGTTCTGTTACTGCAGCAAACACACTCCTCACTAGCACTCATTCAGTTTTCATTCTCCTAAGGTCATACTTGGAAAGCTCTTCAAGGAGATCTTAAGGAAGGAGATTGTGGTGTTTTTCAAGTGAAAGGAAACTTACTTTCTTACTAGTTCTTTCTTTCTCAGCTTTTGAAATTTTTATTTTTGCTGTTTTCTGCTTCATTTTGCTGTGAACCTTAAGTTTTCAAACTTTTACTTATTGTGATTCACTAAAACTCTTGATTACAATCTGATCTTCTTGATTATTATTGAAGGCTCACATTGTGTCATTCATCTCTAACTTTCTAAATTAATTTTGCTCAATATTTTCTTTCTCGAGCTATTTTTTGGATTTATTCGAGTAATCCCTTAGCTAATTTGCATATGCATAGAGTGTCTCATTGTAAAATTCTCTTAACACGCTTTGTAATTTAAGCTAGCAAGTCTAGCAAAACCTATCTTTCCTTTCTCCTTCTCCCTAGTGGAGGTGTGTTGATTTGCTCGGCTTTGGTTCCCAAAAAAGCCGTGGGATTGTAGGTTTGCTCAGTTTTGATTCCTGCAAAAAGCCGTGGGATTATAGGTTTGCTTGGCTTTGGTTTCTGGAAAAAGCCATAGGATTGTACTCTGTTTGTTCGGCTTTAGTTCCCATAAAAAGTCGAGTCTATAGTGAAATTCTCATTCGAGGTGCGTGGGGAGTGGATTAGGTGGGAGGTCGAACCACTATAAATCCCTTGTATGCTTTGTGTGTTATTTCTTAATATACTAATTAACCTAATAAACTTCTCTATAAATCAAATTTGAATCTAAGTAAAACTTTATATTTTTTATATAAATTTTATTATAATACATAAATCTCGAATTTCTTATTGTTTATTCTGCTCTGTGTGGCATGGGAATTGCAGTGTCGAAGTGTATCACGTGTTCGGTCCGTCATCGTGCAACATATTAATGACTGGAACAGGCTAATCTGTACATGGTTGGTTCGCTCGCCTTAGGAAGGCTGTGACACTTCGATACTGAGTTGATTGATGCAAGGGGGATCACCTGCCAGGGGCATGTAGATATGAACGACTGAGATTTGATCATGGCATCCCATCGCCATCAGCGTACAACGCTAGAAAGGGTGGATGGAGCATTGTGCCTTCTCATCCATTGTTGCATCCGTTCGGCTACCCCCTCTCCTTCCCCCACATCCTTGAAAGCTTAGTCCTGTAAGGCGTTTGATGACGAAGAGGAAGTCAAGGCTAGTGATGGCGCTTTTGTCAAAACTTTTCCTTGAGAGTCATGATCACTATCGGAGTTTGATGGCGTGTAGAACGCCACCTACGCTTCCGTCTGAACTCGAAGATAAGGTTCAAGTGGCGAGGGAAAAAGACAGGCCAAACAAGCTGCTAACCATCTTCGTTGACGTGTACAACATCTTCCTTGACATGGGAATGATGCTTCTCTCGTAGAAAGAGTTCAGGGAGAACTTGATTGAATATAAGCTAATCCCTAAGCATTTGCCACCAAACGAGGTGGCATATATTTATGCCCTCTCCCAGATTCTAAAGACAATAAGCAAACCTAGGACCTACAGTTGTTCGGGGCTTTGTTTATGTTCTAAGAGAATGGTTAGTATTCCGGCTACCTAAACATGAGGTTCAGGACTCAGGATGCTCTATTCTCCGACGTGCTAAGTCCCCTAATCCGATTGGCATGATTACTATTTTCTTTATTGGAGAAGATTTGTGGCTTGATGATGTCGTCCATAGGGTCACAAAAAATTATATGCTTGAGGAGCCCCAATTTTGCTCTCAACAATTCTGTGGCAGAGCTAATGACCATGTCGCGAAGAAGGAGTGACTTCCCTCCGAAGGTCATCATGGCCAGGGTAACAAGAGAACATGAAGCGTATGCCGATGCTAGAAAGTACGTGGTGATGGATCAGGTGGCGGTGCCAGCTAATTCAGAATGGTCGAAGAAGGAGAAGAAGAAAAAGGGAGAAGCTGTGGTGGCCTCAGAGCCAATGAAGGAAGGGCAAAGAGAAGAAGAGAAAGGAAGTAAGGAGAAAGAAGCGGGTGAGGAGTTAGAGGAAAGCAAGGGGGAGGGTGATGAAAGCTTCTACAGTGATGACGAGGAGGCAAATCAGCTGCCCCTCAGCCTGCAATTCAAGGGGAAGAAGGTGTTGGATGAGTTCCCTAGGAAGAAGAAAGTAACCTTAGACACCCGTCATCTCCCAACCCTTCGGCTACTAGTGACTGGCCCAAGGGCAGGTCCAAGGACCAGGGTTGACCCCTCGACAGAGAAGAAAAAGGAAATAAGGGAGACATGGGACAGATGGTAACTGGAGTAGACATCCAAAAAGCTCATCACGAGGAGTACAGAGGAACGATCAACCGGGGCATTAATCCATAGTAGAGGATATAAATCTTTAGGGCATGCCTTGGTGAGTGTTCGAAAGTCCACGTACATCTGCCACTTACTATTGGCCTTTTTACTAGGACCATGTTGATAAGCCAATCAAGATATCTTCCTAGAAGACTTAGAGAAGGTGACAGGGTAGAGGAAATGGGCAGGACAGTGATGCTTCCATCTTTGGTCAACTGCCCCTGGCCAAGCTGAAGACTGTAGGAGAACATGGTATTGATAATTCTTGTTGCTGGCCTACTGGCTGAGTGAGGTGGTTCTTGCTAAGTAACCCTGGCATAGTCCGTAACACCATGGATCTGACCAAGTTAGACTTGTAGAAGGAACTCTCGGAGCTTTCCTGTGTCTGCAAGCTTAACCAAAAGCACCTTCAAGGATCGGCACTGATAAGTGAGGTGCTCGTAGGATTGCTGAAACTCGCAATAAATATTAAAGTCAACCCCCCTAGAAGGGGGTGGTCGTGCACCAACCTAGGAGTGTGACCCTTCTGCTGAGTCGTGGCGAAGACTTCAGCCAAGGGTTGGCTGAACTGATAGCGCTGCTGGCAGTCATGTGTCATGCGTCCCCAATTGGGTCTGCCAAAACAAACTTGGTGGCCACTTTCTTGCTATTGTTCTTCACCTTTTTGAAGGGTTTGTCATCCTTCGACCCGATGGGCTCAGGCTCTTCAAGTTTGCACTTTTAATTCCCTCGAAAGAGGGGCAGTCGATGCTCTCTCTCGTTACAATGCCTTTTAGTATGATGTACTTATTCGCCTAGGCCACTAATTCCAGGAAGTAATAGGGTTTGTTGAGCTAAAATGCTTTAGCGAAGCCACTATAATTCTTACGTCCCCTACGAAATGCATAGAGGAAAGCGAGGTGAATACCATCATCCTAGGTTGTAGGGGTGAAGAAACGAACAATGTTGGACCGTAGAGAGCACCTGAGTAATGTCGGAGAGGACAAGGTTAGAGTTGGCCACCAGCGTGCAACCAATGAAACGTGCTAAGACTTCCCTCTTGAAGTGTTCATAAAATTGGATAAAGCCCTGAGGCAAGCCAACATACCAGTCATAAGCCAACATACCAGTCGTAGGCCAACGTACTATTCGTCAATCAACATGGTAGTCATAGGCCAACCATCGAAAGGAGTAGGTTATCAAGTAGCAAAGGGAAGCCTTCTACGGCCGAAGAAAACGAAGAGAACCCTTGAATAGTTGTACGTGCTAACAAGGGTTGGTAGTGCCATCAAAGGCTCGGATCTTTGACAGGCGAAAGTCAACTTGAATAAGGGCATACTAGAGGGCATGACTTAGCGACTCTAATAGGTCCATGTCGTAGGCAAGATCGTTGAGGAGCAGTGCATCCATTCCAAGTACCAAGGAAAATGTGGCCTGGTTGTTGATGTATAGAGGGAAGTCTTCAAAAGTGGTCGCTCCCAGATCATGAATATGGCTGAACGAGTCCCGAGTGGCTCAATAGTGTTGGGGTTCATGATGTGGTAGACACAAAAAAAGTGATGGAAAGACTGGAGGTTGTCAGTTGCAACCTGCGGGGTTGCCGCAATAGTGGCAATTGATGAAAAACTTGGGAGGGATCAAAGTTCGGCATAGCTCCTCTACCGCCATGGGTGTGGCACTAGTGAAATGCACTAAGAAGGCATGCATCTCCACCATATACACATCGTGCAATGCATAGGAGGCTGCTCTAGAATGAATACAAGTGTCGAAACTAGAGGCCTTATTGGCGATGGCTCTCCCTCTCTAAAAACACCTATAAGGGGGAGCACTAGGAAAAGCGTTGAGGCTGCAAGCTCTGCCCGCTATACTAGCAAGTCTCAATAAAGCACTATAGATATTAATGTATGAGAGGAGAGAGTTTTGCTAGCAAGCGACGCACAAAATGCTTGTAGGCAATAAGCATCATGCATGGAAATAAAACTATGCTTGAGAGTAGGGGAGATCATGATTTGGAAGAAAGACAAAAAAGTGTGCAAGGAAATAAAACACGACAATTTACATGGCCCGAAAAGATTCTCCTACATCTACCAGCTAAGCCAATCCCAACTCCTTTACATAATGAACGAGCCCCTTTATGGATGAATACAATGCAATAGAAGAAAAAGAGAAGAAGAGCATATAAGTTGTGAATTTTGTTCAATAAACAAAGTTCTAGTATTTATAGCCATAGTAGAACAATCAAAAGAAGAGAGAAGGGCCCTCCTTCCTTCTAAGTTGGATGACGGGAAGGTCAAGATCTTGACAAACGGAACCTTGATGTGAACGTTCTGCAGGAGAATTTGGATGATAGCCCAAAATGTCAGAGAAGAGGCTGAATGGTCATTATGGTGTTGTAGGGGACATTCTTGCCCCATACCGTCTAAGCAATGCTTGTATGTGGGAGAGGTTCAACAATGCTAAGGTAGCACCGCTACTACATGCTATTTGCCCAAAATTGGGGGGCACAAATAAGGTAGACAAGTGCTGTGGTGCTGTTGGGCAAAAAGGCCAACGACTATACCATTCTGAGACAATTGACTGGGACCCACAGGCATGGGTGGAGCAAGCATAAAGCATGGTCAAAGACTTTAGCTTTGGCAAGTTGAATACTTCTGGAATGAATTAGATGAGGTACAGATGTTCTCTGACTGTTGGTTCATATACCGTAGTTGGTTTGGCTTGCATTGGAGATGATTTAAGCAGTTCTTGTTAGTATCACATGGATGGTTGAGATGCTTTTGAATTTCACATGCAAACACTAATGAAGCTCTAGGCTCTGTTCTATATTGCTTCCACACCCACATGAGGGGTCCCACCATCACCGCATCATCCCACGAGTTCCACCACTACTATGTCGGATTTGACCACGACGCCTAGTTTTGTGCTCACTTTTAGTTGACCTCTTAAGGCTGGAGCTACCCCCACTTCCTTGTTGCTGAACCTCGGGCAACCATACTAATCTCAGCCTCATTGCCCAATGACGATAGTTGTCATGCCTTCTCTACACTATCAACAGGGAGTTGGGCTGCTATTAAAGTCTCCAAAATTAAGATTTGTTGATTCTAGTAAAACTTGATCCTAATGATTATTCTCAATACTGATCGATCTATGGTTAGTGATATGATTATTGAAGGTGCTCTCTTTGCTCAGCTGTGTAACCTTGATCCTATTGTGTGCAACGTTTGCTGTTAGGTTATATAATTATGAGATCATATTACTACAAAATAGTAATACTTTAAATCGTGTGGTGAATCATCTACATATTATTCGGATTTGCTTCTTAGATATTTTAAAATTAATTTGCCTGTGATACTGAATTTTCATGAATATTAAGTGATTATCACCAATATATGTTTTTGTAATTTTATGTTCACTTGTTATTCTATCTATTGATCCCTGTGTTAGAACAACATTGGCATTACTATTTTGATCAACGTTTCAAGCTTGTTCAAGGTTGGTTCATAAACATAAAGCATGTTTGGATTTAATTCTTATTATTTGCGAACAAGCTCACTAATGTGATTGTGAACGACCTTATATACATTTGAGTTTACAAACACAAAAACAATAAATAAGCACTTATCGAGAATATTAATGTGTTCACGAATAAGCTCATCATCACACTATTATGACTCATGAATTTTTTATTAATAAACAAGATACACATCTTTAAACAAACTAGTAATTGATATCTAAAAAAGCATCATATTAAGCATTATTATCAACCATATTCATGAGCTTCATATGAACAATTAACAAATATTAACAAACAGCTAAGCAAAAAAAAACAAACAAACAAACATTAATGAACAAAAGGCTCATACGTATAAACTTGTTAATTTATCAATCGAGATTTCAAAATTATGTTTAAGATTATTTATCAATATTAATGAATCAAACATGAACGAGAAAACCCAACATCAAGCTGTTCACCAAACGCTGAGTTCATTTACAGCCCTAGTAATGACAAGACTCCTTAATAAAATAAATCACCAATCATCCAAACTGCAGTTCAATCTGTCTCATGTCATGCCCAACCTGCTGCTAATCGTAACAGCGTCATTCAATAAGATTGGACTACAACACATTTCAGAAAAATAGAGGAAAAGAGGTCGAACCTCCTCTGTTAGCGATCGTTGTCCGGCTGAGGCGACTCGTGGATGCTCGTGTGCGGAAGAGGCAGGCGCGGGGAGAGCCAGCGACGTACGGTCGACGAGGGCCGGCAAGTGAGAGGCCGGCGCGGCGATTTCGCGATTTCCGCGGATCGTGGGACGAGCTTCGCGGAGGCGGCGGCCTGGCTCGCTGGTTCACTGTACGGGAGAGGAACAGAGTACTAATTTAAGAGCGTAATTACAATACCGTCCTTCTATTTTTGTTTCACCAAAACCAGTCCAAATAGGTTAATATGAGTCCGATTCAATCCCAAATTGAATAAATTTGAATTTAACTAACCAAAATGTGACCTTCTTAGAACTTAAACAGCATATATATAAAGTGAAAATGCCCACCAACATAATAAATTCAATAACTCAACTCAATGGTCCTTGGAGGGGAAAATTTTTTAATTCACACTATGTGTTCTGTTAGTCATACGCACGTAAATTTATATTGTCATGTGGCTCGAGGAGGATTGTCCATTCCCCGAGCAGCAGTTTTATTTGACTAAAATTTTTTGATTTTAATTATATATAAATAATAAAAAAAATTCGGTAGATAAAATTATACTAGTTAAAATAGAATATGATATTTTATAATATTTCAAAAAGTAGTGGAGATATATAAGTACAAATATTTGAAAATTAATGCCGATTTGATTTGAGATATTTTTTAAATTGAATATAAAATTTGAAAATAAAAATTAATTTTATTTCATATTTTATATAAATATAAATATTAAAATTAATTTTATTTTATATTTTATACTGATATTAAAATAATTAAATTTAAAAAATAAAATATTTTTTTATATATATTTTTATTTAATTATATATAATTAAAAAATATGTCTTATAAAATATGTTATTCTATTTGATATATTTATATATACATATAAATATAAAAAAAATAATATAGATGATTATATATATTAAAATAAAATATAATATGTTTTTAATTAATGACTGATATGCATCATATTAAAAAATTATTTTACAAATATGTAATTATTCTAATCTCTTAACAGTACTTCAAAATATGTAATTATTCTAATCTCTTAACAGTGCTTCAAAATTTAAAAAAATCTCTTTTAACAGTATGCAAGTGAAGCTGGTGACATGAACTTGAGTGGTCGAAATGAGGAACACCCGGTGGCGGCTGCGAAAAAGGCCCGCCTTCACTATTAATCTTATAAGTAAGTCTGCAAGGTGATATGGGTTTGCTTGCCTCTGCTCTTTGGCTCCTCTCTGTTTTGAAGTCATCTTCATGTCCTTTCAGGTTTGCAAGGAAAAGTGCCACCAGGCGGGATTTCAGGGCGCGAGACCTACATAGACTGCCCGAAAAAGCCTTTCTTTCTCTGCAAAAAACCCGGTTTGATCCCTCTTGCTCATCATAGATCTCAAAGATGCAAGCTGTGCTGATTCCTTTCAGCATGTGTTTATTTTAAGCAGAGAAAGTATTATGTTCATTATGTGCGGCACATTGCCTTTGATTCATTTAAAGGTCTCATTTTCTTGTATTTTCCTGCTACGGGAGTTTCAGGCCACATGACAATGTCTTGTCCCCACAGGGTAGTGTTGGAGCATGGTGTAGTGCCGGCGCCAAGAAGGAACATGCTAACTCTACTAGATTATGTGTTTGAAAGGGAGTTCAAGCCCCATATTTCGAAGGTAAGAGAGATAGTTTTGTTCGATTTTTTGCTTTGTTTATTTGTTGCTTGTTTCATACTATCTTTGAGTGTTACTTGAAAGGCTATAATTTGCACATTATCTGCTGATTAATGTCATCACTTCTTAAAGATTGAGTGTCTAGTGCATCTTCATTTTTATAATTTAACCATTTATAAATATGCTTTTATGACTCTTGACAATCTCCTGCATTGCAGATAAAGCCTAAATTTGTTGTCCCTGATAAACTAGAACATGCACTTGTGAGATTCCATAGTAGGCGTGTAACAAGCTTAGAGTTCTATCCAACTATGAGCAGTGTTCTTCTGTCAGGAGACAAGGTATAGGTTGTGTTCTTTATGGGCATATGCTATGTTTGAAGACTTTAAATTAGTTTCATGTTTCTCAGTCTTTGTGTTCTATCGACATAATGCTGATAATGTTGTTTTTCTTCTTTTAACATATTCATATAAATAGAAAGGACAAATTGGGATATGGAATTATGACAAGCTACATGAAAGGATTCTTTATGACTCCATACATTCCTGCATAGTTAATAACATGAAGTGTTAAAACCCATGCCTTTTTGTTTTCAATATCATGAATGTGAGTTCTTAATTTTGTTGTTGTATTTCAGGTTTGACACTAGAAATGTTGGTCTTCTCTATACGTCTTCATCTGATGGAACTATCAGTTGCACTGACTTGGAAACTGGAATTCCAGTTCTTTTGGTGGATGTCAACCTAATGGATGGAATGTAGGCTCTCTATTAAAATCTATTTTAGTTGTTAGTGTTTACCTCAATTTTATAGATGTTGGCCATGATGTGCTGTATTCTTGTCTTAGCACAGCCATGGAATTTGAAATTGGCTTTCTATTATCTAAATAATGATTTCATTTGTGGAGCATTTTGTATAAACTATGCTGAAGTGTTCCAGAGCTATAATGGTTATGGATAGGGTTTTAGTAGCATTAAATCTTTTGAAGTTGATCTAAGATGTTCACCATGCTCTAGACTATTTGGAGTGGCACTTTTTTGCTTAATGTCATATTATCATCGCAAAATCTGCTATTTGTTGTTTAATTTGCTACGTCTCTATAGCTGCATATGGTTGTTTATAATAGTTTCTTAATTATCAGCTCATTTTGTTTCTAACGTTGAGTTTGGAACCTTTATTTTGTCTATTGTTGCATCTTTTTTCTTTATCCATAACTATGTTTTTTGTTCCAGTAAATTCATTTCACATGTTCTTTTTATGAAACCACACAGTTCTTGAGCATTCTTCATTCCTCTTACATTGACTTTTTCATGAAACTATAGCCCTACTCTCTGTCTCATATGGAAGTAATTTCTTATTAGCATTGTGCCATAGCTTTTGTGTGATCATGGATATTCTCTTCTCAGGATGCAGCTTTAATTCGCCCCTTAAATTTTATCCATCTTTAAATTAATTTTCTTTAATACAAGTTCAACTATCAATGGAGGATGGATAATATGTTGTTTGTGATCTGCAGGGTCCAGCAACTTGGAGGATGCTGTATGGCCTGGATACTAACATGGATAAAGGCTTAGTACTGGTTGTTGATAATTTTGGTTATCTTTACTTGTGAGTGTTTCTTTTTTAGAATATTACTTTTTCCTTAATATGATGATTTTTTTGATGATTTGTTGCCCATTTTATTCTGTTTATTCTCAGTTACTGATTTCCCCCTCCATTTTATGTGACTACTGTAAAAATAATATTATAAGGTAGGTTTAGCAAGTTTCTTTCTTTAATTTTGTATTTCTTAAGCTTTGAATAGTAAAATTCTCTCTTGTGCACATAATTTTAGTGTTTTTGATAATCATTTGAACATTATTCCTACCAACTTTTATAGGTTGGATAGTAGAACAAAGATGAAGATGGGAGAACCGATTCTCATTCACAAAAAAGGAAGCAAGGTTGTTGGACTGCATTGCAATCCAGCCCAGCCTGATCTCCTCCTGAGTTGTAGAAATGATCATTTTGTAAGCTCTTCGTTCGTTCATAATACCCCATTTCATTAGTCCTTGCATGTGAAATCATTATTTTTGTATTCCCAGTATTATTTTTTTGAACTCTTGTAATTTGTAGCTTTTAAATTTCATCTCGATTATTAACTATAATCTTGCAACTATGTTTTATTTCATTCAGGGTCATATCTGGGATGCACGTAGATTGGATAGTGGATCTTCCCTGGCAAGTCTTGCTCATGGTCGTATTGTCAACTCGGCTTATTTTTCACCACATTCAGGGAGCGAAATCCTGACTACTTCTCAAGACAATCGCATTCTAGTGTGGGATTCAATCTTTGGTAATCTGGATTCACCAAGCTGAGAAATTGTTCACAACCATGATTTTAATCATCATTTAGTCCCTTTTCGAGCGGAGTGGGATCCAAAGGTTTTTCATTTGTTTGTTTCTTATTGTAGAATTTGTATTTTCCAAAGTTTAAATATTTAATACATCATAATTTTATTCAGGGTCCTTCTGAGTCCTTGGCAGTAATTGGTCACTATATAAGTGAAAATTTCAATGGAGTTGCATTACATCCCATTGATTTTATTGACACAGCACAAGCCAACTTGTTGCAGAAGTTGTATATACTGATTTAACCACAATCAGTCAGTGAACAAGCTGCATCCTCGGGATGATATCCTTGCAACTGGCAGCTCACGGTATGATTTCAACTGTTGGTTTAATTTTTCTTTTATGAGGGGCGGTAAATTCTACTTGTTATCTTCCATTTGGTGGAATTTTTAGTTTGGGCAAGTATGTACAATATGTGTCAAACTCTCAAATATGTTTACATGTATTACACATATTACACAAAATTTCAACACTACAAGAAATATTTCTAGTTATTGAATTTCTTTGCATATTTAGGTATCTATATTGTTACTTCGAAGGCAATTGCTTATTAGCAAGATAGTAGTATCTGAAATGATGAGGATCAATTATAGCAAGATTAATACGGAAAAAAAATTAAATAGAATACTCTATAGCATTTGTGATTTTATTTTTGTTTATTTAACCCTGAACATTACATTTTCCCAAATCTCACTTAAAAATTATAGTGATATGGTTTAAACCTGAGATTCCTGGTACCTAGGCATGCTCCTTCCCCAGTGAGCTAGGAGAGCACCTCCTCTTAACGTCTTCGTTGGAAGTTAATAAATGTGCTGTTCTTTTGTAATATTTATTCTTTATCTTATAAACACAAATTGCAACATTTGGGCATTAACTTGTAGTATCGTCTTTTATTAGTGTGATGTTAAAAATAGCAGTTACTGCCTTCTTGAAATGTTGAGTTTGCTTTCCCCAAATTTATGAATTGATTGCAAAATGCTATTACTTGATGCATAAATGATATTGTAGCTAAAATACCATGTTTTGTGCTGTAGTAATTAGTTTTGGTATGTTTTGTGCTGTCGTTCATGAAAGATTGCAGATGATAATTTCTAAACATTTGAATAGCAAAATAAAAGGTTTCCCATCGTTCTTAATACTGAATTTGCACTTCACAATGGGCTCTTTTATCTTTTATATTACTTGATACAGGTCTGTGCTTATCTGGAGGCCTGAAGGCAAGGATGAAGACAAGGAACAACTGCCTGAAAGAATGAAAGAATTCATAATTTGTAATTCTGGGAAGAAATCTTCAAAAAGGATGTTTGAGGATGATAGTGATGATGATTTCTCTTCCAAAGAGATGAACTCAAAACAGAAGAAAAATGGTGGAAAATCTAACGCAGCTGGTCCTGGAAAGGGCAAAACAGTCAAAGCCTAAGGTTTTCATGTCACTTTATTTTTTGTAAAAAGACCCTTATACAAAAGGGATAAGCAATAAGTTGTCATTTTTATAAGTTAAATTTTACGTTGTAAATTTCCTTCTTAATCATCTGTGTAGCTGTTTCTTACATTCTTTTCTCCACGGACCTTGGCTTTATTAGCCTTAACTGAGACTGAGCTTTAGCTGAATGTTCGAATTTAAATTTAAATTGCCTTTAGTTTAAGGTTTAGCTGAAATTATCATGAGTTAATGTTAGTTATTCTACCCTTTTAATTAATAATGCGACTTGGGTTTTGTTGAAAAAACTGCATATAATAAGAGCTGAACTTACAAAACTATAATAAGACCTGAAAGCCATCAACTTCAAATTTGGCTAATGCGAAAATATAATGGTTTTAAAATTCGACTGTGGCTGTTGAGTTTTAGTAGTTTCATGTTGGTTTCAACAACAACAAACAACAACAATCAAGCTTTAATCCCACTAGGTGGGGTCGGCTACATGAATCCTTTGTTTCCATTGCGCTCTATCAGTTACCAAATTCTTATCTAAGTTTAAGTAACTAAGATCACATCTTATAGTTTCTTGTCATGTCTTTTTTGGTCTCCCTCTTCTTCTTTGTACATGGGCAAAATCTAATAACTCAATTTTTCTAACTGGAGCTTCAATTGGCCTACGATTTAGATGTCCAAACCATCGAAGCCGACTTTCTCTAAGTTTATTCTCAATTGGTGCAACACCAACTTTCTTTCGGATATACTCATTTCTCATTCTATCCTTTCGTGTATATCCACACATCCATCTTAACATTCTCATTTCTGCAATATTTATTTTATTTGTATGTTTCTTCTTTGCAGGCCAGCATTCAGCACCATATATCATTGCTAGTCTTACTACAGTTTTATAAAATTTACCCTTAATTTTGGATGGGATTTTTCTATCGCATAACACACCAGAAGCATTTCTCCATTTTACCCAGCCTGCTTGAATACTGCTAATAACGTCATTATCTATTTCGCCATCATTTTGTATAATTGATCCAAGGTATCTAAAGCGCTCACTCTTCTTGACAATTTGATCACCAATTGTCACATCTCCAATATAAGTATTTCTTTCTTGATTAAATGTGCACTCCATATATTCAGTTTTTGATCTACTGAGATGCAAACCTTTAGATTCTAGAGCATTCCTCCAAAGCTCTAGTTTCGCTTTAGCTCCCTCTTTAGTTTTCTCAATAAGGATAATATCATCTGCGAAGAGCATA
>JAEMOT010002613.1:84510-152630 GCA_019297695.1 Apostasia ramifera | reverse complement strand
AAATAGGTACTAATATACTCTTTCTCCATTCATTTGGTATCCTTTTAGTCTTCAAAATCATATTAAACAATCTAGTGAGCCAAGAAACTCCTTCATCTCCTAAGCACTGCCAAACATCAATCGGGATGTTATTTGGTCCTACAGCTTTTTTATGCTTCATCTTCTTTAAAGCTTTCCAGACTTCAGCTTTAATAGTTTCATGTTGGTTTCGGTAAAATTAATTTGAAAAACTATTAAATTTCGGTTTCAGTTGAAACTAGTAGTTTCGACAGTTTAGGTAATTCAGTTGAAATTATCAAAAATCGATCGAAACTATTGAAATTCATCTATCTCAAAAATAATTTTCAATAATAATTATTAATAAATTTAAATTTAAATTTATAAAATTTAAATAATTAAAAAAATATAAATGCTGATACTGAAATTATTGAAATCATAAAAATTACTGCTTTTATTTGAAATCAAAATGGAGTTCTGATACTTTGGTTCTTATGTCAAATGAAATAAAGAGATCAGCAATTCGGCAAATCCGGCAGCTACAGTAGAGGCAGCGCTGAAGATGGGGAATCATGTAAATCTCATATCTTTGCATCTCATATAAATGTATTATTAAAATTAATTTTATTTCTCATTCTCAATGTCATTTATAATTATAAATCTCAATATTAATATATCTTATTTTTCATCAAAGTATTAAAATAATAAGAAAATTGCATTTAGGCCTCTGATGTTGGATAAGTATTGCGAACAAGTCCTAATCGTTTTAAAATCATTGATTTAGGTTTTTAAGATAGCATTTACACTACTGGATGATCCTCAAGTTTGGTTCCAACTTTTTCGCCTTGTTCTTTTGGAGGTAAATTGTGTATATTAATGAAATGAAAATTTTAAAATTTATTTTTTAGGACAATTGACTTTCTTTTTTCTTTTCTCTCTACTTGTCCCCCAACATTATTTGGGAACTTACAACTATTCAATAAAAAGATTAGAGATCTTAAAAAGTTGGGACATATATGTAACACCTGTTTAACATCAAGGGCTGAAATGCAAGTTACCAGGGGCGGATCTAGCTTTAAATAAGGGGGTGCAATTACAACCCCTAAATTCTCCATAATTTTTTTATATAAAATATTCTATAATTTTATTATATATAATAAATTATATTTAAGACCTTGATAGAGACTTTAGTATTCTAAATTATATTCTAAATTCTCCATAATTGCACTTATTTTTTCTCATCCCTAGATAAAGACTTTAGTAAATAAATATAATATGGAACTTATATCAAATTTTAATTTGTTGAGAACTCTAATATATTATAACTATATAATATATGAACTTTGCTGAATCTTGTAGAATTTGTTAGATTTTAGTAAATGTATAGTCTTTTTTCTATACACCCACTATTCTATTAATTATTTGTAATATAATGAAATGATGAATAAAATATAATAGTTTAGTATTTCTATCCTCTCTAGCCCAACATTGATTCAAAGTGCTTTCCTAAACTGTTGCATTGGATTTGTATGTTGAGCCAATGGGTGTGTCAATATCCAAGTAATTCTACTAAATAGCTATTATTAAATGTTATTATATTATACGTAATATACAAGTAATTCAACAAAATACATTCTTTTAGTTAATAGTTTTTTCTAAGTCAAAATATTTTAATTTAATACAAGCAATTACATAACTTTCAATATATTTAAATAGAATATAAGCATTTAGGTAATAATTCGTTACACATCAAGGTATTTTAAAAGAATAATTATTACATCAATATATTTTAATAGAATATATGTATTTAGAGATTGATTTGATGTGTATAAAAGTATTTTAATTAAATATCAATAATTGCATAATTTTTTGATAATATATTAATGTATTTCAATTGAATTCACCGATAAGGACAGATTCATTACCTATCAATGTATTTTAATTAAACACAGCAAATATAAAACTATTTGTTACTATATCACTAAATTTGAGTTAATCACATTTTTTTAGAGATTGATTCATTATATATAAAGTTATTTTAGCTATATATTTACTATTACACAACTATTCAAAACTATTTCAAAGTACGTAAATATAATACTAGATTTAGATATTAGTCCGTTATATATTCAGATATTTTAATAAAATACTAATAATTTTTCAATTATTAAAGATTATTTCAACTGTATCCACACACTTAGAGATTAATTTGATACATATCATAACATTTTAATTGAATATAAGTAATTATACAATTATTTGATGATTTATCGATGTATTTCAACTTAATATATACTTTTAGGGATCAATTCATTGTATATAATTTAACTAAATAGATGTAATTATATAATTAGTTATTATTATATTGATAAATTTAAGATAAAAACATACAATAAGAGACTAATTCATCACATATCATATTATTTAAAGTGAATATTTATATTTATACAATAATTCAATGCTATTGCAACGTATTTGAACAAGTTATTCATTTTTAGACATCAATTTATTATATATTTCGATATTTTGATAAAATATTGATAATTTTATTATAGTTCCTTTTTATATCAATGTATTTTAGAGATTATTTTGATGCATATTAAGTTATTTTAATTGTATAGTAATAATTATATAATTATCTGATGAGATATTAATGTATTTTATTTTAATACTTGCTTGTAGAATTTGGTTTATCATATATTAATATATTTTAACTAAATACTAATAATTTTGCGATTACGCAACACTATATTAATAAATTTATATTAAATATACATATTTACAGATTGATTCAATTCAAATTAAGATAATTTAGCTACATATTTGTCATTATATAATTTTATAATATTAATTTAATGTGTTTGAATAGAATATTAGTAATTAGATGCCAATTGATCATTAATTCGAACGAGTAATGTCAATTCTACAATTGTTCTTTTTTATATCAACGGATTTCTACTAAATTCATGCATATCAAAGTAAGTTAATTGAATACCAGCAAGTCTATTATTTAATAATATATCAATAGAATTTAACTGAATACATTCTTTTAAAGACTAGTATATATATATATATCAATATATTTGAATAAAATAATAGTAATTATATAACTCTATATTACAGCATCGATGAATTTAAGTTAAATACACGCATATAGAGACCAATTTATCATATTTCAAGTTATTTTAACTGAAGGTTTGCAATTATATAACTACTTGATGCTATTTTAAAGAAAATACTAGCATTTAGATATTAATTCATTACATATCAAAATCTTTCGATAGAATACTAAAAATTTTATAATTATTTGTTGTTAAAGCAATGTATTTCAACGGGAAAAAGAATTTAGAGATTAATTCGATGCATATTATTGTATTGTAATTGAATATCAATAATTACACAACCTTTTGATAATATGTTAATGTATTTCGACTGAATACACTATTTTAGGTACCTATTAGTTACATATCAATATGTTTTAACTGATCTCTGCAATTATATAATTATTTATTGTTATATCAATAAATTTAAGTTACACATTTTTTAAGCAGTCGATTGATTATTTAGCAAGTTATTTAAACTATATATTTAATATTATACAACTATTTAATGCTACTGTAATATCTTTTGAATAGAATACAAGTAATTGGACACTAATTTGTTATATATCAAGGTATTTTAAAAGAGAACTAAAAATTTTACATTGATTCATTATATACCAATATATTTTAACTCAATACTTATAATTATGTTAGCTAAATAGATACATTTAGAGACCTATTCATTATATATTAAATTATTTTAATTAATATTTACAGTTATACAATTATTCAATGTCATATCGATGTGTTTGAAAAAAATATTCACATTTAAACACGAATAGATTATATAATAATTCCTTATCATGTCAATATATTTCGATTAAATACATGCATTTAAAGATTAATTTGATGAATATCAAACTATTTTAATTAAATATTAGTAATTACTATTTGGTGAGATATAAATATATTTCAGCTAAATACAAGCTTTTAGAATGTGATGCATCATATAATAATATATTTTAACTAAAAATTAGCGATTATATGACTAGTTGATACTATATCAATGAATTTATATTAAATACATGTGTTTACAGACTGATTCATTACATATTAAGTTATTTTAGCTGCATACTTATAATTATATAATTTTATAATGCTATTTCAATATATTTGAATAGACTAATTATAATTATATGTCAATTTATTATAAATCTAGATATTTTAATATTACTCTATTAATTCTACAACTATACATTAACTATACATTATTACATTGATGTATTTTAGCTGAACTTAAGTATTTAATAATCAATCATATACATATCATGGTATTTTCAATTGAATACTAGTAAGTATATAATTATTTGATAAAATATCAATGTAGTTTAATTTAACACAAACTTTTAGAGACTGGAGCAGTATATGTCAAACTATTTGAACTGAATACTGACAAATATATAACTACTCATTACATCATAGATGAATTTATGCTAAATACTAGCATAAAGACACCTATTCATTACATGTCAAGTCACATTAATAGGATATTTGCAATTACATAGCTATGCGATTCTATTTCAATGTACTTGCATTAATGATTCATTACATATTAATATATTTTAATATAATATTGAAAATTTTATAACTATTCATTTTATATTTATATATTTCAATAGAATACAAGTATTTAAAGATCAATTTAAAGTATATCAATATGTTTTAATTGAATATCAATAATTATATAATATTTTAATGATATATTGATATATTTCAATTAAATATACTTTTTAAGGACATATTCATTACATATCAATGCGTTTTTACTGAATACTGTAATTATAACACTTTTTATTGCTATATTGGTGTTTTTAAGCTAACCACAAGCATTTAGAAACTGATTAATTGCATATCAAGTTATTTCAACTATATATTTGCTATTATACAATTATTCAATGCTATTTTAAAACATATGAATCGAATACTAAAATTTAGATACTAATTCGTTATATATCAAGATATTTTAACATAGAACTAATAATGTTTCAACTATTCAATGTTATATCAATGTATTTCAACAATATTCACACATTTAGATACCAATTCGATACATAATATGGTATTTTAATTGACTACTAAAATTATATGATTATTTAATCGATCTATTTCAACTTAATAAATAATTTTAAAGAATAATTCAGTATATATCAATATATTTTAATTAAACAGTTGTAATCATACAACTATTTGTGGTTATATCAAAGAAGTTAAGCCAAATACACATAACAGAGACCTATTTGTTATATATGAAGTTATTTTCACTAAATATTCACGACTATACTGCTATTCTATATAATTTAATAATATTTAAATAGAATACTAATATTTGGACAATAATTCGTAACTTATTAGGGTGTTTTAGTAAAATACTGATAGTTTTATGGCAGTTCTATTAATTCTATATTACTATATTAATATTTTTCAGCTGAACATGCACATTTAAAAATCAATACATTATATATTATGATATTTCAATTAAATACTAGCAAGTATATAATAATAATTTTAAAAAAATATCAATATTGTTTAATTAAATTCATGCTTTTAGAGACCGAAGTGATATATATCAAAATATTTGAACTGAATAGCGGCTTAATGTAGCTTGATTGAACACAAGCTTTTATGGACTTGTGCATGTCAAAGTATTTGATCTAAATGCTGACAATTATATAACTACTCATTACAACATCGATGAATTTAAGCCAAATAAATATTTATAGGGACCTATTCGTCATCAAGTTATATTAACAGGATATTTGCAATTACACAGCTATTAAATATTATTTCAATAAATTTGAATAGAATACTTGCATTTACCTAATAATTTATTATATATTAATGTATTTTAATAAAATAACAACAATTTCATAACTATTCATAGTAACGTGGCTGATTTTAAGCTAAAAACAAGCAAATAGACACCTATTTGGTACATTCAAGTTATAGTGCCCTTCGATATTATATTTAAATAGAATATTAGCATTTAAATAATGAGTTGTAACATATCAAAGCATTTTAATAAAATATTATTAATTTTATAACTATTCATTATTAAATCAACTCATTTCAACTAAGTACATATATTTATAGATTGATTTGATACATATCAATGTATTTTAATTGAATATTAGCAATTATATAACTTTTTAATGATATATCGATGTATTTCAATTAAATACAGCCTTTTAGGGATCAATTCGTTATATTTAATGAGTTTTAGCTGAACACCACAATTATAAAATAATTTATTGCTATATTAGTGAATTTAGGTTAAACACATGTATTTATTACATATCAAGTTATTTCAACTGTCTATTTGTTATTATACAACTATTTGATACTATTTCAAAGTACACAGACTGAATACTAGAAGTAAGATATTAATTCGTTACATATTAAATTATTTTTGTGGAGTACTAATAATATTTTAACAATTCAACATTATATCAATGTATTTTAATTTTATTAACCCATTTGGAGATTGATTTGATGTATATCATGGTATTTTAATTGAATACCAGCAATTATATAATTATTCGATAATCTATCAAATTATTTCACTTTAATATATACTTTTAGAGATAGATTTATAATATATCAATGTGTTTTAAGTAAATAGATGCAATTATACAAATATTTGTTGTTATATTAACAAATTTGAGTTGAAAACACATTTTTAGAGATCTATTCGTCATATATCAAGATATTTCAACTAAATACTAATAATTATGGTATTATATTTTAAATCGATGAGTTTAATATATATATATATATATTAGAGACCAATTTAATATATATCAAATTATTTTAGCTACATACCTGCAATTATACAATTTTATGATATTATTTCAATAAATTTGAATAGAATAGTAACAATAAGATATAAATTAGTAACAAATCTAGATATTTTAAGATAGTACTGTCAATTCTACAGCTAAACAATATTATATCGACATATTTAGATAATTTCATAGCATTTTCAATTGAGTACTAGCAAGTATATGATTATTTAATGAAATATTAATATAGCTTAATTAAACACAAGCTTTTAGGGATCGAAGCAGAACATATCAAAGAATTTGATCTAAATACTGACAACTATATAACTGCTCATTACAATATCAATGAATTTAAGCTAGATACGCGTATATAGAGATCTATTTGTTACATATCAAGTTACATTAATAGGATATTAGCAATTACATAGTTATTCAATGCTATTTCAATATATTAATATATTTTAACAAAATACTAATAATTTTATAACGATTCATCATTATGTCAATATATTTCAACATAATACACAAATTTAGAGATTGAATCGATACATATCAATGTATTTTAATTGAATATCAGCAATTATATAACTTTTTAATGATATATTGATGTATTTTAACTTAATACATTCTTTAAAGGACTGATTCATTACATATCGATGAGTTCTAACTGAACACTGCAATTATAAAATTATTTATTACTATATGAATGAATTTAACTTAATCACAAATATTTAGAAACTGATTCATTGATTATCAAGTTATTTCAACTGTGTATTTGCTATTATAAAATTATTTAATACTATTGTAAAATATTTGAATCGAATACTAGAACTTAGTTACTAATTTATTACATATCAAGATATTTTAATAAAGATATTTCAACTGTTCAATATTATATAAATATATTTCAATTATATTCATATATTTAGATACCAATTTGATACATAATATGGTATTTTAATTGATTACTAGCAATTATACAATTATTTGATAATATGTTGATCTATTTCAACTTAATAAATGATTTGATGGAACAATTCAGTACATATCAATGTATTTTAATTAAATAATTATATAATTATAATTATACAACTATTTGTGGTTATTTCGATGAATTTAAGTTAAATACACACATACAGAGACTTATTTGTTATATGTCAAGTTATTTTAATTGAATATTTGCAATCATACTGCTATTCGATGTCATTTCAATGTATTTAAATAGAATATTAGCTTTTTAACAATGACTTATTATTTATCAAAGTATTTTAATAGAATACAAATAATTTCATAGCTATTCCTTATCATATAAACCTATCTCAATAGAATACACGTATTAAGAGATTGATTTGATATGTATAAATATATTTTAACTGAATATCTGGAATTATATAATATTTTGATGATATATCAAAATCTTTCAACTGAATATACTCTTTTAGAGATCAATTTATTACATATCAATATGTTTTAATAGAACACTGCAAATATAAAACTATGTTTTGCTATAACGATGAATTTAAGTTAATCAAATGTATTTCGAGAATGATTAGTTACATATCAAGTTATTTCAATTATATATTTGCTAGTGTACAGCTTTTTGATGTTATTTTGAAGAATTTAAATAGAACAGTAGAATTTAGATAATAATTCTTTACAAGTTAAGATTTTTTTATGAACTACTAATGCTTTTTCAACTATTAAATGTTATATCGAGGTATTTCAATTATATTTATACACTTAGAGATTAGTTCGATGTATATCCTAATATTATAATTGAATACTAGTAATTATATAATTTTTTTAATTATCCATTATTATATCAATAAGTTTGAGCTGAAAACATATATTTAAAAGCCGTCATTACACATCAATCCCTTTTAATTGAATATTTAGAGTTACACAAAAATTCGAGGTTATTTAAACATATTTGAGTAGAATATTCGCATTTAAATATCAATTCATTATATATTAAGATATTTCTTATTAAATACTGATAATTTTATAAAACTTCATCGTCATATTGAAGTATTTTGACAGAGTACATGCATTTAAAGACTAATTTGATGCATATCAAATTATTTTAATTAAATATTAACAATTATACAATTATATGATCAAGAAATTAACATGATTCAAATAAATGCAACACTTTAAGAATCTGGTACATTATACAATAATGTATTTTAACTAAACATTTACAATTATACAACTAGTTAAAATTAAATTAATAAATTTATGTTCAATACACGTATTTAGAAACTGATGTACTACATATCATACCTGGTCCTGCGCATCAAGTTACCTCTGAAGAAACACACTGCAAGAATCTGCAGCCAGCAAGTACTGGCTGTTCTTGGCAGATTTCTGAAATCATTCTCGGTAGCAAACTCATCAATTCAATGAAGCTTCAGGATTCTCAGCCTCTCCCTGCTACTGAAGACCCTTGCTGCCCTGATCGGATTGCAGAATCGTCTGTTCCTCAACTTGAGGTTGGAAGTATTGGTAGCTGCAGCACTCCAGAATCAGAGAGGAGCTTCAGAGACTTGATATTGAACTGGAAGCCACCTTTCTCACAGTTGGATGAGAAGGATATGGGCGACGAAGATTGGCTATTTTCAACTCATAAGTCTCGCCCTATAGAACCCAATGCCAAGAACTTGCAAGTCAAATTACATATATTCTCTTCAAATACAATAAAAATCAATTGAATACTTACACAATTGCTTGTATTCAGTTAAAATAACTTATTATGCAATGAATCATACTCCAAATACTTGTACTCCACTTGAATTCAACGTAATGCAATGAATAGCAGCAAAAGCGTCACTATTCAACTCATTTTCATTGATATGTCATAAATCAGACTTTAAAAGAGCCTATTCTCTTAAAATTAATCGATATGCTGACAAATAGACGTGTAATTATAGGTATTACATTAAAACGCAAATCAAATGTCCCTAATAGATCGCCAAATATTAATTTTTGATTAAAATATATCAATATAGCAGACATTAGGTATGTAATCAGCATATTTTGTTAAAAAACCTTCATATAGACAAGATTAAAGTCAAATTACATATATTCTCTTCAAATATAATAAAAACTAATGGCATACCCACACAATTACTTGTATTCAGTTAAAATAACTTATTATGCAATAAATCATACTCTAAATGCTTGTACTCCACTTGAATTCAACGTAATATAATGAATAGCTACAAAAACATCACTATTCAACTTAAATTCATACATATGTCATAAATCATAACGTAAAAGAGCCCATTCTTTTAAAATTGATTGATATACTAATAAATAGATCTATAATTATAGGTATTACATTAAAATGCAATTAAATATCCCTAATAGATCGCAAAATATTAATTTTAGATTGAAATACATCAATATAGTAAACATTAGGTGTGTAATCAGAGTATTATATTAAAAAACTTTCATATAGACAAGATTAAAGTCAAATTGCATACATTCTCTTCAAATACAATAAAAACCAACTCAACACTCACACAATTTCTTGTATTCAGTTAAAATAACTTATTATGTAATAAATTATACTCTAAATACTTGTACTTCATTTGAATTCAACATAATGCAATGAATAGATGCAACAAATATCACTATTCAACTCAAATTCATTGATATGTCATAAATCAGACCCTAAAAGAGTCTATTCTCTTAAAATTGATCGATATACAGATAAATAGATGTGTAATTATATGTATTACATTAAAACGCAATCAAATATCTCTAATAGATCGCCAAATATAAATTTTAGATTAAAATACATAATATAGTAAATATTAGGTGTGCAATCAGAGTATTATGTTAAAAAACCTTCATATAGACAAGATCAAGGTAAAATTGCATATATTTTCACAAAATACAATAAAACCTAATTAAATACTTACACAATTACTTGTATTTAGTTAAAATAATTTATTATACAATGAATCGTACTCTAAATGCATGTACTCCACTTGAATTCAACGTAATGCAATGAATAGCTGCAAAAACATCACTATTTAACTCAAATTCATACATATATGCTATAAATCAAACCGTAACAGAGTCTATTCTCTTAAAATTGATCGATATACAGATAAATAGATGTGTAATTATAGTATTATATTAAAACGCAATGAAATATCCCTAATAGATCGCCAATATCAATTTTAGATTGAAATACAATATAGCAAACATTAGGTAACCAGAGTATTATGTTAAAATAACTTCTTATAAATAATATGAAAGTCAAATTGCTTATTCATAAATCATACCTTAAAAGACCATATTCTCTTAACATTGATCGATATACTAACAAATAGATGTGTAATTATAGGTATTACATTAAAACGCAATCAAATGTCCCTAATAGATTGTCAAATATCAATTTTCGATTGAAATACATCAATATAGCAAATATTAGGTGTGTAATCAGAGTATTATGTCAAAAAAGTTCATATAGACAAGATTAAAGTCAAATTGCATATATGCTCTTCAAATAAAATAAAAACTAATTGAATACTCATATAATTACTTGTATTCAGTTAAAATAACTCATTAAGCAATGAATCGTACTCTAAATACTTGTACTCCACTTGAATTCAACGTAATTCAAAGAATAGTTGCAAAAACATTACTATTCAACTCAAATTCTTTGATATGTTATAAATGAGACACTAAAAGAGCCCATCCTCTTAAAATTGAACAATATACTGACAAATAAATATGTAATTATATCTATTACGTTAAAACACATTCAAATGTCCCTAATAGATCGCCAAATATCAATTTTAGATTGAAATATATTAATAAAGCAAACATTAGGTGTGTAATTAGAGTATTATGATAAAAAAACCTTCATATAAACAAGATTAAAGTCAAATTGCATATATTCTCTTCAAATACAATAAAAACTAATTGAATACTAACGCAATTGCCTGTATTCAGTTAAAATAACTTATTATGCAATGAATCGTACTCCAAATGGTTGTACTACACTTGAATTCAACGTAATTCAATGAATAGTTGCGAAAACATCACTATTCAACTCAAATTCATTGATATGTCATAAATCAGACCCTAAAAGTGCTTATTCTCTTAAAATTGAGCGATATACTGACAAATAGATATGTAATAATAGGTATTACATTAAAACGCAATCAAATATCCCTGAATCGTACTCTAAATGCTTGTACTCCACTTGAATTCAACGTAATGCAATGAATAGCTACAAAAATATGACTATTCAACTCAAATTCATTGATATGTCATAAATCAGTCCCTAAAAAAGCCTATTCTCTTAAAATTGATCGATATACTAAGAAAAAGATGTATAACTATAGGTATTACATTAAAACGCAATCAAATGTCCTTAATAGATCGCCACATATCATTTTTCGACTGAAATACATCAATATAGCAAACATTAGGTGTGTAATCAGAGTATTATGTTAAAAAACATTCATATAGACAAGATTAAAGTCAAATTGCATACATTCTCTTCGAATACAATAAAAATTAATTGAATACTCACATAATTGCTTGTATTCAGTTAAAATAACTTATTATGCAATGAATCGTACTCTAAATGGTTGTACTCCACTTCAATTCAACGTAATTCAATAAATAGCTGCAAAAAACATTACTATTCCACTAAATTTCATTGATATGTCAAAAATTAAACCCTAAAAGAGCCTATTCTCTTAAAATTAATCTATATATTGACAAATAGATCTGTAATTATAGGTATTTCATTAAAACGTAATCAAATGTCCCTAATAGATCGCCAAATATCAATTTTCGATTAAAATAAATAAATATAGCAAATATTAGGTGTGTAATCAGAGTATTATGTTAAAAAACCTTCATATAGACAAGATTAAAATCAAATTACATACATTCTCTTCAAATACAATAAAAACTAATTGAATACCCACACAATTGCTTATATTCAGTTTAAATAACTTATTATGCAATAAATCGTACTCCAAATGGTTGTACTACACTTCATTTCAACGTAATAGAATGAATAGTTATGAAACATCACTATTCAACTCAAATTCATTGATATGTCATAAATCAGAACCTAAAAGAGCCTATTCACTTAAACTTAATCGATATACTGACAAATAGATGTGTAATTATAGGTATTACATAAAAACGAATTCAAATGTCCCAATAGATCGACAAATATTAATTTTTGATTGAAATACATCAATATAGCAAATATTAGGTGTGTAATCAGAGTATTATATTCAAAAACTTTCATATAGACAAGATTAAAATCAAATTACTTATATTCTCTCCAAATAAAATAAAAACCAATTGAATACTCACACAATTGCTTGTATTCAGTTAAAATAACTTATTATGTAATGAATCATACTCTAAATGCTTGTACTCCACTTGAATTCAACGTAATGTAATGAATAGCTGCAAAAATATCACTATTCAACTCAAATTCATTGATATGTCATAAATCAACCCAAAAATAGCCTATTCTTTTAAACTTAATCGATATACTAACAAATAGATGCGTAATTACAGGTATTACATTAAGACACAATCAAATGTCCCTAATAGATCGCCACATATCATTTTTCGACTGAAATACATCCATATAGCAAACATTAGGTGTGTAATCAGAGTATTATATTAAAAAACCTTCATATAGACAAGCTTAAAGTCAAATTGCATACATTCTCTTCAAATACAATAAAAATAAATTGAATACTCACATAATTGCTTGTATTCAGTTAAAATAACTTATTAAGCAATGAATCATACTCTAAATGCTTGTACTCTACTTGAATTCAACTTAATTCAATGAATATTTACAAAAATATCACTATTCAGCTCAAATTCATTGATATGTCATAAATCAGTTCCTACAAAAGCCTATTCTCTTAAAATTGATCAGTATACTAACAAAAAGATGTATAATTATAGGTATTACATTAAAATGCAGTCAAATGTCCCTAATAGATCGCCACATATCAATTTTCGATTGAAATACATCGATATAGCAAATATTAAGTGTGTAATGAGAGTATTATGTTAAAAAACTTTCATATAGACAAGATTAAAGTCAGATTGCATACATTCTCTTCAAATAAAGTAAAAACTAATTGAATACTCACATAATTGCTTGTATCCAGTTAGAATAACTTATTATGCAATGAATCGTACTCCAAATGGTTGTACTCCACTTGAATTCAACGTAATTCAATGAATAGTAGCAAAAAATATCACTATTCAACTCAAATTCATTAATATGTTATAAATCAGACCATAAAAGAGCCTATTCTCTTAAAATTAATCGATATACTCACAAATAGATGTGTAACTATAGGTATTAAATTAAAACGCATTCAAATGTCCGTAATAGATCGCCAAATATCAGTATTTTATTAAAATGCATCAATATAGTAAATATTAGGTGTGTAATCTGAGTATTATATTAAAAAACCTTCATATAGATAAGATTAAAGTCAAATTGTATATATTCTCTTAAGATATAATAAAAACTAATTGAATACCCACACAATTGCTTGTATTCTGTAAAAATAACATATTATGCAATGAAAAGTACTCAAAATGATTGTACTCCACTTGAATTAAACGTAATGCAAAGAATAGCTACAAAAATATCACTATTTAACTCAATAGATCGCCACATAGATGGGTAATTATAGGTATTACATTAAAATGCAGTCAAATGTCCCTAATAGATCGCCACATATCATTTTTTGACTGAAATACATCAATATATTAAACATTAGGTGTGTAATCAGAGTATTATGTTAAAAAACTTTTATATAGACAAGATTAAAGTCAAATTGCATACATTCTCTTCAAATAAAATAAAAACTAATTGAATACTCACATAATTGCTTGTATCCAGTTAGAATAACTTATTATGCAATGAATCGTACTCCAAATAGTTGTACTCCACTAGAATTCAATGTAATTCAATGAATAGTAGCAAAAAACATCATTATTCAACTCAAATTCATTAATATGTCGTAAATCAGAACCTAAAACAGCCTATTATCTTAAAATTAATCGATATACTCACAAATAGATGTGTAAGTATAGGTATTAAATTAAAACGCATTCAAATGTCCGTAATAGATCGCCAAATATCAGTGTTTTATTGAAATACATCAATATAGCAAATATTAAGTGTGTAATCAGAGTATTATATTAAAAAAACTTCATATAGACAAGATTAAAGTCAAATTGTATATATATTCTCTTAAAATATAATAAAAACTAATTGAATACCCACACAATTGCTTGTATTCAGTTAAAATAATTTATTATGCAATGAATCATACTCTAAATGGTTGTACTACACTTGAATTCAACGTAATTCAATGAATAGCTGCAAAAAGTATCACTATTCAACTCAAATTCTTATATATGTCATAAATCAGACCGTAAAAGAGCCTATTTTCTTAAAATTGATTGGTATACTGATAAATAGATGTGTAATTATAGATATTACAATAAAACACAATCAAATATCACTATTAGATCGCCAAATATCAATTTTAGATTGAAATACATCAATATTGCAAACATTAGGTGTGTAATCAAAGTATTATATTAAAAAACTTTCATATAGACAAGATTAAAGTCAAATTACATATATTCTCTTCAAATAAAATAAAAATCAATTGAATACTCACACAACTGCTTGTATTCAGTCAAAATAACTATTATATAATGAATCATACTCTAAATGCTTATACTCCACTTGAATTCAATGTAATAGAATGAATAGCTGCAAAAACATCACTATTCAGCTAAAATTCATTGATATGTCATACATTAGACCCTAAAATAGCCTATTCTCTTAACATTAATCGATATACTGACAAATAAATACGTAATTATAGGTATTACATTAAAATGCAGTCAAATGTCCCTAATAGATCGCCACAAATCATTTTTCGCCTAAAATACATCAATATAGTAAACATTAGGTGTGTAATCAGACTATTATGTTAAAAAACCTTCATATAGATAAGATTAATGTCAAATTGTATGCATTCTCTTCAAATACAATAAACATTAATTGGATACTCACATAATTGCATGTATTTTGTTAAAATAACTTATTATGCAATGAATCGTACTCTAAATACTTGTACTCAACTTGATTTCAACACTATTCAACTCAAATTCATTGATATGTCATAAATCAGACACAAAAAAAGTCTAATCTCCTAAAATTGATCGATATACTGACAAATAGATGTGTAATTATAGGTATAATATTAAAATACAATCAAATGTCCCTAATAGATCGGCACATATCATTTTTCGATAGAAATACATCAATATAGCTAACATAGGTGTCTAATTAGAGTATTATGTTAAAAAAACCTTCATATCGACAAGATTAAAGTCAAATTGCGTACATTCTCCTCAAATAAAATAAAAACTAATTGAATATTGACATAATTGCTTGTATTCAGTTAAAATAACTTATTATGCAATGCATCGTACTCTAAATGCTTGTACTCCACTTGAATTCAACGTAATTCAATGAATAGTTGCAAAAACATCACTATTCAACTTAAATTCATGGATATGTCATAAATCAGACCCTAAAAGAGACTATTATATTAAAATTGATCAAATGTCCCTAATAGATCGCCAAATATCAATTTTGCGATTGAAATACATCAATATAGCAAATATTAGGTGTGTAATCAGAGTATTATGTTAAAAAACCTTCAGATAGACAAGATTAAAGTCAAATTGCATATATGCTCTTCAAATACAATAAAAACTAATTGAATACTCACATAATTGCTTATATTCAGTTAAAATAACTTATTATGCAATAAATCGTAATCTAAATGCTTGTACTCCACTTGAATTCAACGTAATGCAAAGAATAGCTGCAAAAATATCACTATTCAACTCAAATTCATACATATTGCATAAATCAGACCATAAAAGAGCCTATTCTCTTAAAACTGATCGATATACTGTGTAATCAGAGTATTATGTTAAAAAACTTTCATATAGACAAGATTAAAGTTAAATTGCATACATTCTCTTCAAATACAATAAAAACTAATTGAATACCCACACAATTGCTTATATTCAGTTAAAATTACTTATTATGCATTGAATCGTACTCTAAATGCTTGTACTCCACTTGAATTCAACGTAATGCAACGAATAGCTGCAAAAACGTCACTACTCAACTCAACTTCATTGAGATGTCATAAATCAGACCCTAAAAGAGCCTAGTCTCTTAAAACTTATCGATATACTGATAAATAGATGGGTAATTATAGGTATTACATTAAAACACATTCAAATGTCCCTAATAGATCGTCAAATATGAATTTTTGATTGAATTACATCAATACAGCAAATATTAGGTGTGTAATCAGAGTATTATGTTAAAAAATCTTCATATAGACAAGATTAAAGTCAAATTGCATATATTCTCTTCAAATACAATAAAAACTAATTGAATACTAACGCAATTGCCTGTATTCAGTTAAAATAACTTATTATGCAATGAATCGTACTCCAAATGGTTGTACTACACTTGAATTCAACGTAATTCAATGAATAGTTGCGAAAACATCACTATTCAACTCAAATTCATTGATATATCATAAATCAGACCCTAAAAGAGCTTATTCTCTAAAAATTGAGCGATATACTGACAAATAGATATGTAATAATAGGTATTACAATAAAACGCAATCAAATATCCCTGATAGATCGCCAAATATCAATTTTAGATTGAAATACATCAATATAGCAAAGATTAGATGTGTAATCAGAGTATTATGTTAAAACACCTTCATATAGACAAGATTAAAGTCAAATTGCATACGTTCTCTTAAAATACAAAAAAAACTAATTGAATACCCATACAATTGCTTGTATTCATGAAAAATAACTTATTATGTAATGAATCGTACTCTAAGTGCTTGTACTCCACTTGAATTGAACGTAATGCAAAGAATAGCTACAAAAGTATCACTATTCAACTCAAATTCATACATATCTCATAAATCAGACCGTAAAAGTGCCTATTCTCTTAAAACTGATCGATATACTGATAAATAGATGGGTAATTATAGGTATTACATTAAAACACATTCATATGTCCCCAATAGATCGCCAAATATCAATTTTAGATTGAATTACATCAATATAGTAAACATTAGGTGTGTAATCAGAGTATTATGTTAAAAAACCTTCATATAGTCAAGTTTAAAGTTAAATTGCATATATTCTCTTCAAATATAATAAAAACTAATTGAATACCCACACAATTGCTTATATTCAGTTAAAATTACTTATTATGCATTGAATCATACTCTAAATGCTTGTACTCCACTTGAATTCAACGTAATGCAACGAATAGCTGTAAAAATGTCACTACTCAACTCAACTTAATTGAGATGCCATAAATAAGACCCTAAAAGAGCCTATTCTCTTAACATTAATCGATATACTGACAAATAGATGTGTAATTATAGGTATTACATTTAAACGCATTCAAACGTCCCTAATAGATCGCCAAATATCAATTTTTGATTCAATTACATCAATATAGCAAACATTAGGTGTGTAATCAGAGTATTATGTTAAAAAACCTTCATATAGATAAGATTAAAGTCAAATTACATATATTCTCTTCAAATACAATAAAAACTAATTGAATACTAACGCAATTGCTTGTATTCTGTTAAAATAACTTATTATGCAATGAATCGTACTCTAAATGCTTGTACTCCACTTGAATTCAGCTTAATTAATGAATAGCTATAAAAACATCACTATTCAACTCAAAGTCCAATGTATGTTATAAATCAGTCCCTAAAAGAGCCTATTCTCTTCAAATTGATCGATATACTAACAAAAAGATGCATAATTATAGGAATTATATTAAAACGCAATCAAATGTCCATAATAGATCGCAACATACCATTTTTCGACTGAAATACATCCATACATAAACAATATTATGCAATGAATCATACTCTAAATGCTTGTACTCCACTTGAATTTAACGTAATTAATGAATAGCTGCAAAAACATTACTATTCAACTCAAATTCATTGACATGTCATAAATCAGACCCTAAAAGAGCCTATTCTCTTAAAATTGATCGATATACGAACAAAAAGATGTACAATTATAGGTATGACCTTAAAAAGCAATCAAATGTCCCTCATAGATCGCCACATATTATTTTTCGACTGAAATACATCAATATAACAAATATTAGGTGTGTAAATAGAGTATTATGTTAAAAAACCTTGATATAGAAAAGATTAAAGTCAAATTGCTCTTCAAATACAATAAAAACTAATTGAAAACTCACATAATTGCTTGTATTCATTTAAAATAACTTATTATGCAATGAATCGTACCCCAAATGGTTGTACTACACTTGAATTCAACGTAATTCAATGAATAGTTGCGAAAACATCAACTCAAATTTATTGATATGTCAAAAATCAGACCCTAAAAGAGCCTATTCTCTTAAACTTAATCGATATACTGACAAATAGATGTGTAATTATAGGTATTTCATCAAAACTCATTCAAATGTCCCTAATAGATCGCCAAATATTAATTGTTTATTGAAATACATCAATATAGCAAACATTAGGTGTATAATCAGAGTATTATGTTAAAAAACTTTTATATAGACAAAATTAAAGTCACATTGCATATATTCTCTTCAAATACAATAAAAACTAATTGAATAACCACACAATTGCTGGTATTCAGTTAAAATAACTTATTATGTAATGAATCGTACTCTAAATGCTTGTACTCCACTAGAATTCAACTTAATGCAACGAATAGCTGCAAAAATATAACTATTCAACTCAAATTCGTACATATGTCATAAATCAGACCGTAAAAGTGGCTATTCTCTAAAAACTGATCGATATACCGATAAATAGATGGGTAATTATAGGTATTACAATAAAACGCATTCAAATATCCCCAATAGATTGCCAAATATCAATTTTAGATTGAATTACATCAATATAGTAAACATTAGGTATGTAATCAGAGTATTATGTTAAAAAACTTTGATATAGATAAGATTAAAGGCAAATTGCATATATTCTCTTTACATGCAATAAAAACTAATTGAATACTCACATAATTGCTTATATTCAGTTAAAATAACTTTTTTTTCAGTTAAAATCACTTATTATGCAATTCATCGTACTCTAAAAGCTTGTACGCCAGTTGAATTCAGCGTAATTCAATGAATAGTTGCAAAAATATCATTATTCAACTAAAATACATTGATATATCGTAAATTTGACCCTAAAAGTGCTTATCCACCTAAAATTGATCAATATACTGACAAATAGATGTGTAATTGTAGGTATTACATTAAAACGCAATCAAATGTCCCTAATAGATTGCAAAATATTAATTTTCGATTGAAATACATCAATATAGCAAATATTAGGTGTGTAATCAGAGTATTATGTTAAAAAACATTCATATAAAGAAGATTAAAGTCAAATTGCATATATGCTCTTCAAATACAATAAAAACTAATTGAATACTCACATAATTGCTTGTATTCTGTTAAAATAACTTATTATACAATAAATCGTACTCTAAATGCTTGTACTCCACTTGAATTCAACGTAATGCAAAGACTAGCTGCAAAAATATCACTATTCAACTCAAATTCATAGAAATTGCATAAATCAGACCATAAAAGAGCCTATTCTCTTAAAACTGATCGATATACTGATAAATAGATGGGTAATTATAGGTATTAAGTTAAAACACATTCAAATGTCCCCAATAGATCGCCAAATATCAATTTCAGATAGAATCACATCAATATAGTAAAAATTAGGTGCGTAATCAGAGTATTATGTTAAAAAACCTTCATATAGTCAAGATTAAAGTTAAATTGTATATATTCTCTTTAAATACAATAAAAACTAATTGAATACCCACACAATTGCTTATATTCAGTTAAAATTACTTATTATGCATTGAATCGTACTCTAAATGCTTGTACTCCACTTGAATTCAACGTAATGCAACGAATAGCTGCAAAAACGTCACTACTCAACTCAACTTCATTGAGATGTCATAAATCAGACCCTAAAAGAGCCTAGTCTCTTAAAACTTATCGATATACTGATAAATAGATGGGTAATTATAGGTATTACATTAAAACGCATTCAAATGTCCCCAATAGATCGCCAAATATCAATTTTAGATTGCATTACATCAATATAGTAAACATTAGGTGTGTAATCAGAGTATTATGTTAAAAAACCTTCATATAGTCAAGATTAAAGTTAAATTTGCATATATTCTCTTCAAATACAATAAAAACTAATTGAATACTCACAAACTTTCTTGTATTCAGTTAAAATAACTTATTATGCAATGAATCGTACTCCAAATAGTTGTACTACACTTGAATTCAACGTAATTCATTGAATAGTTGCGAAAACATCACTATTCAACTCAAATTGATCGATATGTCAAAAATCAGACCCTAAAAGAGCCTATTCTTTAAAATTAATTGATATACTGACAAATAGATATGTAATTATAGGTATTATATTAAAACGTAATCAAATATCCCTGATAGATTGCCAAATATCATTTTTAGATTGAAATACATCAACATAGCAAATATTTGATGTGTAATATGAGTATTAAGTTAAAAAACCTTCATATAGACAAGATTAAAGTCAAATTGCATACGTTCTCTTCAAATACAAAAAAAACTAATTGAATACCCACACAAATTCATGCAAAATAACTTATTATGTAATGAATAGTACTCTAAGTGCTTGTACTCCACTTGAATTCAACGTAATGCAAAGAATAGCTACAAAAATATCACTATTTAACTCAAATTCATACATATCTCATAAATCAGACCGAAAAAGAGACTATTCTCTTAAAACTGATCGATATAATGATAAATAGATGGGTAATTATAGGTATTACATTAAAACGCAATCAAATGTCCCCAATAGATCGCCAAATATCAATTTCAGATAGAATTACATCAATATAGTAAAAATTAGGTGCGTAATCAGAGTATTATGTTAAAAAACCTTCATATAGTCAAGATTAAAGTTAAATTGCATATATTCTCTTTAAATACAATAAAAACTAATTGAATACCCACACAATTGCTTATATTCAGTTAAAATTACTTATTATGCATTGAATCGTACTCTAAATGCTTGTACTCCACTTGAATTCAACGTAATGCAACGAATAGCTGCAAAAACGTCACTACTCAACTCAACTTCATTGAGATGTCATAAATCAGACCCTAAAAGAGCCTAGTCTCTTAAAACTTATCGATAAACTGATAAATAGATGGGTAATTATAGGTATTATATTAAAAAGCATTCAAATGTCCCTAATAGATCGTCAAATATGAATTTTTGATTGAATTACATCAATATAGCAAACATTAGGTGTGTAATCAGAGTATTATGTTAAAAAACCTTCATAAGGACAAGATTAAAGTCAAATTGCATATATTCTCTTCAAATACAATAAAAACTATTTGAATACTAACGCAATTGCCTGTATTCAGTTAAAATAACTTATTATGCAATGAACCGTACTCCAAATGGTTGTACTACACTTGAATTCAACGTAATTCAATGAATAGTTGCGAAAACATCACTATTCAACTCAAATTGATCGATATGTCAAAAATCAGACCCTAAAAGAGCTTATTCTCTTAAAATTGAGCGATTTACTGACAAATAGATATGTAATAATAGGTATTACATTAAAACGCAATCAAATATCCCTGATAGATCGCCAAATATCAATTTTAGATTGAAATACTGATATATAGCAAAGATTAGATGTGTAATCAGAGTTTTATGTTAAAAAACCTTCATATAGACAAGATTAAAGTCAAATTGCATACGTTCTCTTCAAATACAAAAAAAACTAATTGAATACCCATACAATTGCTTGTATTCATGAAATATAACTTATTATGTAATGAATCGTACTCTAAGTGCTTGTACTCACTTGAATTCAACGTAATGCAAAGAATAGCTACAAAAGTATCACTATTCAACTCAAATTCATACATATCTCATAAATCAGACCGTAAAAGTGCCTATTCTCTTAAAACTGATCGATATACCGATAAATAGATAGGTAATTATAGGATTACATTAAAACGCATTCAAATGTCCCCAATAGATCGCCAAATATCAATTTCAGATTGAATTACATCAATATAGTAAACATTAGGTATGTAATTAGAGTATTATGTTAAAAAACTTTGATATAGACAAGATTAAAGTCAAATTGCATACATTCTCTTTAAATACAATAAAAACTAATTGAATACTCACATAATTGCATATATTCAGTTAAAATAACTTATTATGCAATAAATCGTACTCTAAATGCTTGTACTCCACTTGAATTCAACGTAATTCAATGAATAGTTGCAAAAATATCACTATTCAACTCAAATTCTTTGATATGTCATAAATGAGACACTAAAAGAGCCTATACTCTTAAAATTGAAAAATGTACTGACAAATAGATATGTAATTATAGGTATTACATTAAAACGCATTCAAATGTCCCTAATAGATCGCCAAATATCAATTTTAGAATGAAATACATCAATAAAGCAAACAATAGGTGTGTAATTAGAGTATTATGATAAAATACCCACACAATTGCTTGTATTCAGTTAAAATAACTTATTATGCAATGAATCGTACTCTAAATGCTTGAACTCCACTTGAATTCAACGTAATGCAATGAATAGCTACAAAATACTATTCAACTCAAATTCATTGATATGTCATAAATCAGTCCCTAAAAGAGCCTATTCTCTTAAAAGTGATCAATATACTGAGAAAAAGATGTAGAACTATAGTTATTACATTAAAACGCAATCAAATGTCCCTAATAGATCGCCATATATCATTTTTCTACTGAAATACATCAATATAGCAAACATTAGGTGTGTAATCAGAGTATTATGTTAAAAAACCTTCATATAGATAAGATTAAAATCAAATTGCATACATTCTCTTCAAATACAATAAAAACTAATTTAATACACACATAATTGCTTGTATTCAGTTAAAATAACTTATTGTGCAATGCATCGTACTCTAAATGCTTGTACTTCACTTGAATTCAATGTAATTCAATGAATAGTTGCAAAAACATCACTATTCAACTCAAAGTTATATATATGTCATAAATAAGTCTAAAACAGAGCCTATTCTCTTAAAATTGATCGATATATTAACAAAAAGATGTATAATTATAGGCATTACATTAAAATGCAATCATAAGGTGTGTAATCAGAGTATTAGGTGTGTAATAGATTGCCACATATCATTTTTCGACTGAAATACAATAATATAGCAAATATTAGGTGTGTAATCAGAGTATTATGTTAAAAAACCTTCATATAGACAAGATCAAAGTCAAATTGCATACATTCTCTTCAAATACAATAAAAACTAATTGAACACCCAGACAATTGCTTGTATTCAGTTAAAATAACTTATTATGCATTGAGTCGTACTCTAACTGCTTGTACTCCATTTGAATTCAACGTAATGCAACGAATAGCTACAAAAACATGACTATTCAACTCAAATTCATTGATATGTCATAAATCAGTCACTAAAAGAGCCTATTCTCTTAAAATTGATCGATATACTAAGAAAAAGATGTATAACTATAGGTATTACATTAAAAGGCAATCAAATGTCCCTAATAAATCGCCACATATCATTTTTCGACTGAAATAAATCAATACAGCAAATATTAGGTGTGTAATCAGAGTATTATGTTAAAAAACCGTCATATAGACAAGATTAAAGTCAAATTACATATATAATTGCTTGTATTAAGTTAAAATAACTTATTATGCAAAAATCGTACTCTAAATGCTTGTACTTCACATGAATTAAACGTAATTCAATGAATAGTTGCAAAAATATCACTATTCAACTCAAATTCATTGATATGTCATAAATCATACCATAAAAGAGCCTATTCTCTTAAAATTGAGCGATATACTGACAAATAGATATGTAACAATAGGTATTACATTAAAACGCAATCAAATATCCCAGATAGATCGTCAAATATCAATTTTAGATTGAAATACATCAATATAGCAAACATTACATGTGTTATCAGAGTATTATGTTAAAAAACTTTATATAGACAAGATTAATGTCAAATTGCATACATTCTCTTCAAATACAAAAAGAACTAATTGAATACTCTCATAATTACATGTATTCAGTAAAAATAACTTATTATGCAATGAATCGCACTCTAATTGCTTGAACTCCACTTGAATTCAACGTAAATCATTGAATAGTTGCACAAACATCATTATTTAACTCAAATTCATTGATATGTCATAAATCAGACCCTAAAAGAGCTTATTCTCCTTAAATTAATCAAAATACTGACAAATAAATGTTTAATTATAGGAATTACATTAAAACGCAATCAAATGTCCCTAATAGATCGCCAAATATCAATTTTTGATTCAATTACATCAATAAAGCAAACATTAGGCGTGTAATCAGAGTATTATGTTAAAAAACTTCATATATAGAAGATTAAAGTCAAATTGCATATATTCTCTTCAAAAATAATAAAAACTAATTGAATACTAACGCAATTGCTTGTATTCAGTTAAAATAACTTATTATGCAATAAATCATACTCTAAATGATTGTACTCCACTTGAATTCAACCTAATTAATGAATAGCTATAAAAACATCACTATTCAACTCAAAGTCATTGATATGTTATAAACCAGTCCCTAAAAGAGTCTATTCTCTTAAAATTGATCGATATACTAACAAAAAAATGCATAATTAAAGGTATTATATTAAAACACAATCAAATGTCCCTAATAGATCGCCACATACCATTTTTCGACTGAAATACATCCATACATAAACATTATTTGAATACTCACAAAATGCTTGTATTCAGTAAAAATAAGTTATTATGCAATGAATCATACTCTAAATGCTTGTACTCCACTTGAATTCAACATAATTAATGAATAGCTGCAAAAACATTACTATTCAACACAAATTCATTGACATGTCATAAATCAGACCCTAAAAGAGCCTATTCTCTTAAACTTAATCGATATACTGACAAATAGATGTGTAATTATAGGTATTTCATCAAAACTCATTCAAATGTCCCTAATAGATCGCCAAATATTAATTTTTGACTGAAATACATTAATATAGCAAACATTTGGTGTGTAATCAGAGTATTATGTTAAAAAAATTAAAGTCACATTGCATATATTCTCTTCAAATACAATAAACACTAATTGAATACCCACATAATTGCTTGTATTCAGTTAAAATAACTTATTATGTAATGAATCGTACTCTAAATGCTTGTACTCCACTTGAATTCAACTTAATGCAACGAATAGGTGCAAAAATATAACTATTCAACTAAAATTCTTACATATGTAATAAATCAGACCGTAAAAAAGCCTATTCTTTTAAAACTGATCGATATACTGATAAATAGATGGGTAATTATAGGTATTACAATAAAACGCATTCAAATGTCCCTAATAGATTGCCAAATATCAATTTTAGATTGAATTACATCAATATAGTAAACATTAGGTATGTAATCAGAGTATTATGTTAAAAAACTTTGATATAGACAAGATTAAAGTCAAATTGCATACATTCTCTTTAAATACAATAAAAACTAATTGAATACTCACATAATTGCTTATATTTAGTTAAAATAACTTTTTCTTTTCAGTTAAAATCACTTATTATGCAATACATCGTACTCTAAATGCTTGTACGCCACTTGAATTCAACGTATTTCAATGAATAGTTGCAAAAATATCATTATTCAACTAAAATACATTGATAAGTCGTAAATCAGACCCTAAAAGTGCTTATCCACCTAAAATTGATCAATATACTGATAAATAGATGTGTAATTGTAGGTATTACATTAAAACGCAATCAAATGTCCCTAATAGATTGCCAAATATCAATTTTCGATTGAAATACAAAAATATAGCAAATATTAGGTGTGTAATCAGAGTATTATATTAAAAAATCTTCATATAGACAAGATTAAAGTCAAATTACATATATGCTCTTCAAATACAATAAAAACTAATTGAATACTCACATAATTGCTTGAATTTAGTTAAAATAACTTATTATGCAATGAATCGTACTCTAAATGCTTGTACTCCACTTGAATTCAACGTAATTCAATGAATAGTTGCAAAAACATTACTATTCAACTCAAATTCTTTGATATGTCATAAATGAGACACTAAAAGAGTCTATACTCTTAAAATTGAACAATATACTGACAAATAGATTTGTAATTATAGGTATTACATTAAAACGCATTCAAATATTACAAATATATCGCCAAATATCAATTTTAGAATGAAATACATCAATAAAGCAAACATTTGATGTGTAATTAGATTATTATGATAAAAAAAACTTCATATAAACAAGATTAAAGTTAAATTGCATATATTCTCTTTAAATACAAAAAAAACTAATTGAACACCCACACAATTGCTTGTATTCAGTTAAAATAACTTAATATGCAATGAGTCGTACTCTAACTGCTTGTACTCCATTTGAATTCAACGTAATGCAATGAATAGCTACAAAAACATGACTATTCAACTCAAATTCATTGATATGTCATAAATCAGTCACTAAAAGAGCCTATTCTCTTAAAATTGATCGATATACTAAGCAAAAGATGTATAACTATAAGCATTACATTAAAAGGCAATCAAATGTCCCTAATATATCGCCACATATCATTTTTCGACTGTAATATATCAATATTGAAAATATTTGGTGTGTAATCAGAGTATTATGTTAAAAAACTTTAATATAGACAAAATTAAAGCCAAATTGCATACATTCTCTTTAAATATAATAAAAACTAATTTAAAACTCACATATTTGCTTGTATTAAGTTAAAATAACTTATTATGCAAAAACCGTACTCTAAATGCTTGTACTCTACTTGAATTAAACGTAATTCAATGAATAGTTGCAAAAACATCATTATTCAATTCAAATTCTTTGATATGTCATAAATCAGACCCTAAAAGAGCCTATTCTCCTAAACTTGATCGATATACTGACAAATAGATATGTAATAAAAGGTATTACATTATAACGCAATCAAATATCCCTGATAGATCGCCAAATATCAATTTTAGATTGAAATACATCAATATAGCAAACATTAGATGTGTAATCTGAGTATTATGTTAAAAAACCTTCTTATAGACAAGATTAATGTCAAATTGCATACATTCTCTTCAAATACAAAAGAAACTAATTGAATACTCTCATAATTACATGTATTCAGTAAAAATAACTTATTATGCAATGAATCGTACTCTAAATGCTTGAACTCCACTTGAATTCAACGTAAATCAATGAATAGTTGCACAAACATCATTATTCAACTCAAATTCATTGATATGTCATAAATCAGACCCTAAAAGAGCTTATTCTCCTAAAATTGATCGATATACTGACAACAAGATGTGTAATTATAGGTATTACTTTAAAACGCAATCAAATGTTCCTAATCGATCGCCACATATGATTTTTCGACTAAAATACATCAATAAAGCAAACATTAGGTGTGTAATCAGAGTATTATGTTAAAAAACCTTCATATAGACAAGATTAAAGTCAAATTGCATACATTCTCTTCAAATACAATAAACACTAATTTAATACTCTCATAATTGCATGTAATCAGTTAAAATAACTTATTATGCAATGAATCGTACTTTAAATGCTTGTACTCCACTTGAATTCAACGTAAATCATTGAATAGTTGCACAAACAGCTATTCATCTCAAATTCATTGATTTGTCATAAATCAGACCCTAAAAAAGAATATTCTCCTAAAATTGATCGATATACTGATAAATAGATGTGTAATTATAGGTATTACATTAAAACACAATCAAATGTCCCTAATAGATCGTCACATATCAATTTTCGACTGAAATACATCAATATAGCAAATATTAGGTGTGTAATCAGAGTATTATATTAAAAAATCTTCATATAGACAAGATTAAAATCAAATTGCATATATGCTCTTCAAATACAATAAAAACTAATTGAATACACACATAATTGCTTGTATTCAGTTAAAATAACTTATTATGCAAATGCTTGTACACCACTTGAATTCAACGTAAATCATTGAATAGTTGCACAAACAGAGCGCTATTCAACTCAAATTCATTGTTATGTCATAAATCAGACCCTAAAAAAGCATATTCTCCTAAAATTAATCGATATACTGACAAATAGATGTGTAATTATAGGTATTATATTAAAACGCAATCAAATATCCTTAATAGTTCGCCACATATCATTTTTCGACAGAAATACATAAATATAGCTAAGATTAGGTGTGTAATTAGAGTATTATGTTAAAAAACCTTCATATAGACAAGATTAAAATCAAATTGCATATATGCTCTTCAAATACAATAAAAACTAATTGAATACACACATAATTGCTTGTATTCAGTTAAAATAACTTATTACGCAATGCATCATACTCTAAATGCTTGTACTTCACTTGAATTCAATGTAATTCAATGAATAGTTGCAAAAACATCACTATTCAACTCAAATTCATGAATATGTCATAAATCAGACCCTGAAAGAGACTATCCTCTTAAAATTGATCAATATACTGCCAAATAGGTGTGCAATTATAGGTATTATATTAAAATACAATCAAATGTCCCTAATAGATCACCAAATATCAATTTTACGATATAAATACATCAATATAGTAAATATTAGGTGTGTAATCAAAATATAAAATTAACAAACCTTCATATAGACAAGATTAAAGTAAAATTGCATATATGCTCTTCAAATATAATAAAAATTAATTGAATACTCACATAATTGCTTATATTCTGTTAAAATAGCTTATTATGCAATGAATCATACTTTAAATGGTTGTGCTCCACTTGAATTCAGTGTAATTCAATGAATAGTTGCAAAAACATCACTATTCAACTCAAATTCATTGATATGTCATAAATCAGACCCTAAAAGAGCATATTCTCTTAAAATTAATCGATATACTGACAAATAGATGTGTAATTATAGGTATTACATTAAAACGCAATCAAATGTCCCTAATAGATCGCCAAATATTAATTTTTGATTGAAATATATCAATATAGCAAACATTAGGTGTGTAATCAGAGTATTATGTAAAACAACTTTCATATAGACAAGATTAAAGTCAAACTACATTTATTCTCTTCAAATACAATAAAAACTAATTGAATACTCACATAATTGCTTGTATTCAGTTAAAATAACTTATTATGCAGTGCATCGTACTCTAAATGCTTGTACTTCACTTGAATTCAACGTAATTCAATGAATAGTTGCAAAAACATCACTATTCAACTCAAATTCATGGATGTCATGAGTTAGACTCTAAAAGAGACTATCCTCTTAAAATTGATCAATATACTAACAAATAGGTGTGTAATTATTGGAATTATATTAAAATTCAATCAAATGTCCCTAATAGATCGCCAAATATAAATTTTGCGAATCAAATACAACAATATAGCAATTATTAGGTGTGTAATCAGAGCATTATATTAACAAACCGTCATATAGACAATATTAAAAAAAATTTGCATATATGCTCTTATAATACAAAAAAAACTAATTGAATACTCACACAATTGTTTGTATTCAGTTAAAATAACATATTATGTATTGAATCGTATTTTAAATACTTGAACTCCACTTGAATTCAACGTAATGCAAAGAATAGCTGCAAAAATATCACTATTCAACTCAAATTCATACATTTGTCATAAAGCAGACCGTAAAATAGCCTATTCTCTTGAAAGTGATCGATATACTGATAAACACATGGATAATTTTAGGTATTACATTAAAACGCATTCAAATGTCCCCAATAGATCGCCAAATATCAATTTTAGATTGAATTACATCAATATAGTAAACATTAGGTGTGTAATCAGAGTATTATGTTAAAAAAATATCATATAGTCAAGATTAAAGTTAAATTGCATATATTCTCTTCAAATACAACAAAAACTAATTGAATACTCACAAAATTGCTTGAATTCAGTTAAAATAACTTATTATGCAATGAATTGTACTACAAATGGTTGTACTACAATTGAATTCAACGAAATTCAATGAATAGTTGCGAAAACATCACTATTCAACTCAAATTCATTGATATGTGATAAATAAGACCCTAAAAGAGCCTATTCTCTTAAAATTAATAGATATACTGACCAATAAATGTGTAATTATAGATATTACATCAAAACGCATTCAAATGTCCCTAATAGATCGCCAATTATTAATTTTTGATTCAAATACATCAATATAGCAAACATTCGATGTGTAATCAGAGTATTATGTTAAAAAACCTTTATATAGAAAAACTTTAAGTGACATTGCATATATTCTCTTCAAACACAATAAAAACTAATTAAATACCCACACAATTGCTTGTATTCAGTTAAAATAACTTATTATGTAATGAATCGTACTCTAAATGCTTGTACTCCACTTGAATTCAACGTAATGCAATGAATAGGTGCAAAAATATAACTATTCAACTCAAATTCATACATATGTCATAAATCACATCGTAAAAGAGCCTGTTCTCTTAAAATTGATCGATATACTGACAAATATATGGGTAATTATATGTATTACATTAAAACGCATTCAAATGTCCCTAATAGATCGCCAAATATCAATTTTAGATTTAATTACATCAATATAGTAAACATTAGGTGTGTAATCAGAGTATTATATTAAAAAAACTTCATATAGTTAAGATTAAAGTTAAATTGCATATTTTCTCTTCAAATACAACAAAAACTAATTGAATACCCATACAATTGCGTCTATTCAGTTAAAATTGCTTATTATGCAATGAATCGTACTCTAAATGCATGTACTTTACTTGAATTCAACGTAATGCAACGAATAGCTGTAAAAAGGTCACTATTAAACTCACCTTATTGATATGTCATAAATCAGACCCTAAAAGAGCCTATTCTCTTAACATTAATTGATATACTGACAAATACATGTGTAATTATAGGTATTAGATTAAAACGCATTCAAATGTCATTAATAGATCGCCAAATATCAATTTTTGATTGAATTACATCAATATAGCAAACATTAGGTGTGTAATCAGAGTATTATGTTAAAAAACTTTATATAGATAAGATTAAAGTTAAATTGCATATATTCTCTTCAAATACAATAAAAACTAATTGAATACTCACGCAATTGCTTGTATTCAGTTAAAATAACTTATTATGCAATAAATCGTACACTAAATGCATGTACTGCACTTGAATTCAACGTAATTAATAAATAGCTATAAAAATATTACTATTCAACTCAAAGTCATTGATTTGTCATAAATCGTCTAAAAGAGCCTATTTTCTTAAAATTGATCGATATACTAACAAAAAGATACATAAATATAGGTATTACATTAAAACGCAATCAAATGTCCCTAATAGATCGCCACATACCTTTTTTCGACTGAAATACATCCATATAGCACACAATTGCGTTAAACAACTTTCATATAGACAAGATTAAAGTCAAATTACATATATTCTCTTTAGATACAACAAAAACCAATTGAATACTCACACAATTACTTGTATTCAGTTAAAATAACTTATTATGTAATTAATCATACTCTAAATACTTGTACTCCACTTGAATTCAACGTAATGCAATGAATAGCTGCAAAAACATCGCTATTCAACTCAAATTCAATGATATGTCATAAATAAGACCTTAAAAGATCCTATGCTCTTAAAATTAATCGATATAATGACAAATTGATATGTAATTATAGGTATTACAATAAAACACAATCCAATGTCCCTAATAGATCGTCAAATATCAATTGTTGATTGAAATACATCAATATAGCAAACATTAGTTGTGTAATCAGAGTATTATTTTAAAAAACCTTCATATAGACAAGATCAAAGTCAAATTGCATATAGTTTCTTACAATACAATAAAAACTAATTTAATACTCACACAATGGCTTGTATTCAGTTAAAATAACTTATTATGCAACGAATCGTATTCTAAATGCTTGTACTCCACTTGAATTCAACATAATGCAATGAATAGCTGCAAAAACTTGACTATTCAACTCAAATTTATTTATATATCAGAAATTAGACCCTAAAAGAGCCTATTCTCTTAAAATTAATCGATATACTGATAAATAGATGTATAATTATAGGTATTACATTAAATCGCAATCAAATGTCCTGAATAGATTGCCAATTATCAATTTTTGATTGAAATACATCAATATAGCAAACATTAGGTGTGTAATCAGAGTATTATGTTATAAAACCTTCATATAGATAATATTAAAGTCAAATTGCATGTATTCTCTTCAAATACAATAAAAACTAATTGAACACCCACACAATTGCTTGTATTCAGTTAAAATAACTTATTATGCAATGAATCGTACTCTAAATGCTTGTACTTCACTTGAATTCAACGTAATGCAATGAATAGCTGCAAAAACATCACTGTTCAACTCAAATTCATACATATGCCATAAATCAGACCGAAAAAGAGACTATTCTCTTAAAACTGATCGATATAATGATAAATAGATGGGTAATTATAGGTATTACATTAAAACGCAATCAAATGTCCCCAATAGATAGCCAAATATCAATTTCAGATAGAATTACATCAATATAGTAAAAATTAGGTGCGTAATCAGAGTATTATGTTAAAAAACCTTCATAAGGACAAGATTAAAGAGTAAACATTAGGTGTGTAATCAGAGTATTATGTTAAAAAACCTTCATAAGGACAAGATTAAAGAGTAAACATTAGGTGTGTAATCAGAGTATTATGTTAAAAAACCTTCATAAGGACAAGATTAAAGAGTAAACATTAGGTGTGTAATCAGAGTATTATGTTAAAAAACCTTCATAAGGACAAGATTAAAGAGTAAACATTAGGTGTGTAATCAGAGTATTATGTTAAAAAACCTTCATAAGGACAAGATTAAAGAGTAAACATTAGGTGTGTAATCAGAGTATTATGTTAAAAAACCTTCATAAGGACAAGATTAAAGAGTAAACATTAGGTGTGTAATCAGAGTATTATGTTAAAAAACCTTCATATAGACATGATTAAAGTAAAATTGCATACATTCTCTTCAAATACAATAAAAATTAATTGAATACTCGCATAATTGCTTGTATTCAGTTAAAATAACTTATTATGCAATGAATCATACTCTAAATGCTTGTACTCCACTTGAATTCAACGTAATTCAATGAATAGTTGCAAAAACATTACTATTCAACTAAAATTCATTGATATTTCATAAATCAGACCCTGAAAGAGCCTATCCTCTTAAAATTGATTAATATATACTGACAAATTGATGTGTAACTATAGTTATTATATTAAAACGCAATCAAATGTCTCTAATAGATCGCCAAATATCAATTTTCGGTTGAAATCATCAATATAGCAAATAATAGGTGTATAATCAGAGTATTATGTTAGAAAATTCTCATATAGACAAAATTAAAGTCAGATTGCATATAAGCTTTTCAAATATAATAAAAACTAATTGAATACTCACATAATTGCTTGCTTGTATTCAGTTAAAATAAGTTATTATGAAACGAATTGTACTCCAAATGGTTGTACTGCACTTGAATTCAACGTAATTCAATGAATAGTTGCAAAAACATCACTATTCTACTCAAATTCTTCTATATGTCATAAATCAGACCCTAAAAGAGCCTTTTCTCTTAAAAGTAATCGAAATACTAATAAATAGATATGTAATTATAGGTATTACATTAAAACGCATTAAAATGTTCCTAATAGATCGCCAAATATCAATTTTTGATTGAAATACAATAATATAGCAAATATTAGGTGTGTAATCAGAGTATTATATTAAAAAAATTTCATATAGACAAGATTAAAGCTAAATTATATATATTCTCTTCCAATACAATAAAAACTAATTGAATACCCACACAATTGCTTGAATTCAGTTAAAATAACTTATTATGCAATGAATCGTACCTTAAATGCTTGTACTCCACTTGAATTCAAAGTAATTCAATGAATAGTTGCAAAAATATCTATTCAACTCAAATTCATTTATATGTCTTAAAGCAGTCCCTAAAAGAGCCTATCCTCTTAACCCTAAACCCTAAACCCTTAACCCTAAACCCTAAACCCTTAACCCTAACCCCTAAACCCTAAACCCTAAACCCCTAACCCTAAACCCTAACCCTAAACCCTAAACCCTAAACCCTAAACCCTAAACCAAACCCACCATTTCTTCCCTTGCCTCTCTCTCTCTAGATTTTGGTTTTGGAGAGCTTCTCTCTCTAAACCCTCTAGGAGGCTCTCAGCCTTGGCTGAGTGTGCCTGCCGGCGGCTCCCGGTGGGCTGCCGTCGGCGGAAAAGGGCAACCTCAGGCGGTGAAGTCCTCAACCGGCGGCCAGGAGGCGTTCTACGGCGGTGGGCAGAAGTTCTGCCGGATTTCTGCGTGTGGTTGCTATCGTCGGTGAAGGAGATCCGTGAAGGTGGTGGCTGCGCGCTCTGTTTGTGCGCGGCTGTCGCTCCCTGCTCCAGATTTGGCGTGCTCCGGCGAAGCAAGGTCCCTGTAGTCCTGCGGCAGCTTCAGGGCGGTTCCGCGCAAGCAGCTCCTCTCAGCACCGTCGGCTCCTTTCTCGGCTAGATTCTCGTCTTCCGGCCCGTCAGCGGTTTTTCCCGGCTTCCAGCAGAGTCTCCTCCGCCTTCGGTGGAGGTGGTTTCTGCGCTGGGAGGCTGATACAGCTAGTCCCCACGGAAAATCAGCACCTCCGTTGCCGTTCTCTGGCGGCTTCTCCGTCGGCTTCGGCCACTCCGCGTCCTGGTTGAAGGCTGCAGGCGGCGCGCTCCTGCTGATCGTCCAGGCGGCTTCTCCGTGTTCGCATGCTCGGACTGGCGCACGACAATTGCCCGTTCGCGTGCTCCGACCGGCGCACGACAATGGACCGCATTTTCCTTTGGGTCTGCAGTGCTGTCCCCTCATGAGTGTGATGGGATTAGGCTGGAGGGAGCCTTTGTCTGACGTGTGGCCTCCGCTCCCTTCAAGGGTGGGACCCACAGCCTTCTCTGTCCCCTCTCAGCTGGAGCAGTTGGGCCTGTCCAGCCCACAGATGTTGCTAGGCCTGTTTGCGGGCCTGCCTCCTCCTCTGGGCTGGGAGACTGCAATGAAGGTGGGCCTCTGCCCGAGCCAGCCTGCCTGGACTCAAACAGTAAGGCTCAAGATGGTTCATATGCTGCCATCTTGAAGGGCCTTCATCCTAACAGCTCAAATTCTACTTCCAAAGGTATACTTCCTTCAATGCAACTTGATTGTGAAATTAATTACAAGTCTTCTCAGCTTTCTAATGGTTTGCCTACTTTTAATTTTATGGAAATTGAAGTGTGAAGTATGGCCAAACCATTGAATTTAATGAATGAGATCAGATTGTTTTTCCAATCTTTAAAATTGAAAGGTGAATTCCAAGTCTCTTTGTTGGACCGTAGACATGTTCTTCTCCTTTTTTCTTTGGAGGAAGATTTAAATCGTGTTCGCATGCATGAAACTTATTATCTGAATAAGAATATCTCTCTGCGTATTTGGAGATGGGACATTGGATTTAGGCCCGGTCAAGAATCTCCAATAATTTCAATTTGGGTGGCCTTCCCTGGGCTCCCTATTGAATTTTGGGGTGGGCTTAAATCTCTGGCTTCTAAGTTTGGGAAACCTCTTCACTTAGATAAAGACACTACAACCTTTGCTAGACCGTTAGTTGCTAGAATCTTGGTTGAATTTAATGCCCGAAATAGCTACCTTGAAGAAATTTATATTTCAGTGGATGAGAAACTTGATTTTCGGCAACCTGTTTTTCTCGAAAATCGGCCTTTTTACTGTTCATATTGCTATAAGCTGGGGCATTCTATTGATACTTGCTATTTCAAGCACCCTCACTTGAAACCTAATTGGAGTAAGCCTACAACCCAAGGTAGGGCTGCTCCTTCTACGGGTAGACCTACTTGGGTGGCAAAGAAATCCGGCAGTGATATTGAATCTCCTACAGAACCACTGGCTACTAAGGTTGTTAATACTGTTGCGTCTCCTTTAGCAAGACCCCTGTCAGATTCAGTTTGGGCTCATATGGTTGATGAAGCTATTGAGAAGGCAGCTAATATCCTTTTTGGTGAGATTGCAACGAAAGTTATTGAAGAAGATGATAATGCTACTTGCATTCAGAATCAGGAGGCAGTCTCTTCTGGCTTGGAGGATTCCCCCCCCCACTGAGGATTGTACACCATCATCCTCCCCTTGGCTTCTTGTGGAAGGTAGAAGGAAAAGTAAATGGCTTATAGAAAAATCAAAGACAATATCTAAAGTTGATAAGGGAGTCGTCGGAACCCCCTTAGCCGAAAAGCCCAATGCACATTCTAAAATATTGCAAGATTCTTTTGAAAAGCAATTCCCAATTGCGGATTCTCCAGAAATTATGAGAAAACATATCGAGGATAAGCCATAATTTGAATTTTTAGGGCTCTCTATGGCGCAAGACAAATCCACTGAGCCCCAGCTTTTTTTGGGTCAGGTCAAGGTTTTCAGAACCGGACCGAAGATCGAACCGGTCAATCGACCGGTTCATGGTTTTATCGGTTCAACCGATTGAACCGTCGTTCAACCGGATGACTTAATAATTACATCATAATTAAATATAAATTTTTTAAATGTGAGATTAATTTTTAAAATATGATAAAAAATATTTTGAAAAAAATAGTACAACTAATTTAAAAAATTTACTACTACAAGAAATGTATAAAAAATTAAAAATTACAAAACAAAACGAATATAATTGCTTTTCTTGTTAATTTGTAATTCAAAATACTTTGTCTCTTTTATAACAATTCGAAATTAATTCATAATAAAAATAATAATAAATTAGCTAAACATCCATTATATAAAATAATTATTATTTAAAATATAGCATCAATATTAAAATATTAATGCCTAAATATTAATGTATAAAAATAAAATAAGAAGCTCAAATAATAATTTCGATTTGTTCGGTTTGGCGGTTGGACCGGTTTTTACCGGTTCAATCCGGTTTTTACCGGTCCAACCCGGTTTTTACTTAATTTCGGTTCTAATATTGAACCAGACCGGACCTTGGGCCGGTTCCCGGTTGAACCGGTCGAACTGGCCGGTCCGGTCCGGTTCTGAAAACCTGGGATCAGGTTCTGGCCCAGCCAGATTCTCAGGCCAAGGCCCTGCCTGAACAGATTCAGGCCCTTCAGGTTATGGACCAGCCTGATCCAGGCCAGGCCCAGCAGCAGAGTTTGGGCCAGCCAGTTTCAGAGGAGGCCCAACAGGTTTTGAGCTAGCCAGATCCAGAACAGGCCCAGCAGGATTTGGGCCAGCCAGATCCAGACCAGGCCCAGCAGGATTTGGACCAGACAGACCAAGCCCAGCAGGCTTTGGGCCAACCAGCTCCAGATCAGGACCAAGCAGCTTTGGGTCAGCCTGATCCAAGCCAGGCCCAGCAGAACTTGGGCCAGCAAGATAGAGATAAGGCCCAGAAGGCTTTGGGTCAGCCAGATCCAGACCAAGCCCAGCAGGCTTTGGGCCATCCAGATCCAAAGCAGGCTCAGGAGGGTTTGGGCCAGTCTTCTCAGGCCCAACACATTTTGAGCCCAACTCAATTGCTAAGCTTTTCGAGTCTAGATGAGGAAGAAAAAGGTTGGGTCGAAGATGCTCTCCAATCCTGGATGAGACAAGAGGATGATATTGAGAGGTTGCTAAAGACTCGGCCTTCTTTTCGACTTATATCTATCCCGTCTAATTTCTCTAAAGATTTCAAGGCAAAAGCCAAGGAATTAAATTGGAGGACCCCTCCTATGGAAGATATGAAATTTCTTAAGATAATTGACTCCTCCAAGGGAGCAATATTTTCGGTTATTTCCCGTGTGTGGATAAAGTTTGGGCTTTCACTCATACCCATTATTTTGACCACTCTATAGAAGGTTATTTTTCCACTAATTATGAAGATAATGTCATGTCTATGATTTTTGATGGTTACATTATTCTACATGGAGAAGTTATTCCACATGGAGAAGTCCTTGCTAATGGGAAAGTTGTTAAAAAAGCCTTTGAAGACCTCATGCAATGGGGCTTCTAGGGGTCCTCCAAACTATGGGCCTCTTTTTATCAATCTGTGAATTTTTTGGGCCTTCATTAAATTCCATCTGGCAGTGCAGGTTGGGCTTTTTGATTTTTTTCCTCTGCAGGCCGAAATTTTGATTTCTGGGCCCATTTCAGTTTTCCAAATGGGCCAAGAACCTGGGCCGTAGCACGACTGGGCCTTTTCTTGTGAGGGCCGGGATGTCTGGGCCTGTTTCGGATAGGCTACAGGTTGAGCACGGTCCAATGGACTTTATGCAGATTGAGCCCGATCTCTGGTTGGGCTTTCATTTTTGGCCCAGCGAAAATCCTTTTTTCTTGGCCCATTCCTCCTCCCCTCCCTTGCCAGCCCATCCCATCTCTTGCTGTGGGCTTCGGCCCAAACCTTCCTCTCGGGCCTTAGCCCAATCTTAAACTCTTCCACATCTTTGGGCCATGAAGCCCAATCTGCTTCTTCAAGACCTTGGGCCCTTCTTTGGGCCTCCATATTGCTTGAAGCTTGGGCCATTGCCCCCCCCCCAACCTTTATTAGTATTTGCTTCATGTTTTGGCCTTAGGCCCTTACGTTAAGTCTTATCATGTATTGGGTCTTAGGTCCTAATTTTATGTTTTCTTGTTTTGGGCTTTGACCCTAAACTTTTTATGTAACGGCTTTGGCCTCTCTTGTTTGCCTTAATGGCGGGTTGGAGGCCCAATGAATAATATCCCCCCCTATGTTATAAAAAAAAAAAACCCTAAACCCTAAACCATAAACCCTAAAAGAGCTCATCCTCTTAAAATTGATCAATATACTGACAAATAGATATGTAATTATTGGTATTACATTAAAATGCAATCAAATGTCCCTAATAGATCGCCAAATATTAATTTTCGATTGAAACACATTGATATAGCAAACATTAGGTGTAATCAGAGTATTATGTTAAACAACTTTCATATATACAAGATTAAAGTCAAATTATATATATTCTTTTTAAATACAATAAAAACCAATTGAATACTCACACAACTACTTGTATTCAGTTAAAATAACTTATTATGTAATTAATCATACTCTAAATACTTGTACTCCACTTGAATTCAACGTAATACAATGAATGGCTGCAAAAATGTTGCTATTCAACTCAAATTCAATGATATATCATAAATAAGACCCTAAAAGAGCCTATGTTCTTAAAATTAATCAATATACTGACAAATAGATGTGTAATTATAGGTATCACATTAAAACACAATCTAATGTCCCTAATAGATCGTCAAATATCAATTTTTGATTGAAATACATCTTCATTGATATGTCATAAATCAGACTCTAAAAGAGCCTATTCTCTTAAAAATGATTGATATACTAACAAATAGATATGTAATTATAGGTATAACATTAAAACGTAATCAAATGTCCCTAATAGATTGCCACATATTACTTTTCAACAGAAATACATCAATATAGCAAATATTAGGTGTGAAATCAGAGTATTATATTAAAAAATTTTCATATAGACAAGATTAAAATCAAATTGCATACCTTCTCTTCAAATACAATAAAAACTAATTGAACACTCACATAATTGCTTGTATTCAGTTAAAATAACTTATTATACAATGAATCGTACTTTAAAATCTTGTACACCACTTGAATTCAACGTAATTCAATGAATAGTTGCAAAAATATCACTATTCAACTTAAATTTATTAATATGTCATAAAATCAGATACTAAAAGAGCCTATCCTCTTAAAACTGATCAATATACTAACAAAAATAATCAGAGTGTTACATTAAAAACCTTCATATAGACAAAATTAAAGTCAAATTGCATACATTCTCCTCAAATACAATAAAAACTAATTAAATACTCACATAATTGCTTGTATTAAGTTAAAATAACTTATTATGCAATGCATCGTACTCTAAATGCTTGTACTCCACTTGAATTCAACGTAATTTAATGAATAGTTGCAAAACCAACACTATTCAACTCAAATTCAATGATATGTCATAAATTAGTCCCTAAAAGAGCCTATTCTCTTAAAATTAATTGATATACTCACAAATACATGTTTAATTATAGGTATTACATTAAAAAGCAATCAAAGATCTCTAATAGATCGCCACATATTATTTTTCGACTGAAATACATTAATATAGCAATCATTAGGTGTGTAATCAGAGTATTATGTTAAAAAACCTTCATATAGATAAGATTAAAGTCAAATTACATATATTCTCTTCAAATACAATAAACATTATTTGAATACTGACATAATTGCTTGTATTAAGTTAAAAAAACTTATTATGCATTTAATCGTACTCTAAATGCTTGTACTCCACTTGAATTCAACGTAATTCAAAGAATAATTGCAAAAAATCACTATTCAACTCAAATTCATGGATATGTCATAAATCAGACCCTAAAAGAGCCTATCCTCTTAAAATTGAAAAATATACTGAGAAATAGATGTGTAATTATAGTATTATATTAAAACGCAATCAAATATCCCTGATAGATCGCCATATATCATTTTTCGACTAAAATACATCACTATAGCAAACATTAGGTGTGTAATCAGAGTATTATATTAAAAAACCTTCATATAGACAAGATTAACATTAAATTGCCAACGTTCTCTTCAAATACAATAAAAACTAATTGAATACTCACATAATTGCTTGTATTAAGTTAAAATAACTTATTATGCAATGAATCGTACACTAAATGCTTGTACTCCACTTGAATTTAACGTAATTCAATGAATAATTGCAAACACATCACTATTCAACTCAAATTCTTTGATATGTCAAAAATCGAAAACTAAAAGAGCCTAACAAATAAATGTGTAACTATAAGTATTACATTAAAACAAAATCAAATATCCCTAATAGATCGCCAAATAATAATTTTCGATTGAAATACATCAATATAACAAACATTAGGAGTATAATCAGAATAATATGTTAAAAAACTTTTATATAGACAAGATTAAAGTAAAATTACATATATTCTCTTCAAATACAATAAAAACTAATTTAATAATCACACAATTACTTATATTCAGTTAAAATAACTTATTATGTATTGAATCATACGCTAAATACTTGTACTCCACTTAAATTCAATGTAATTCAATGAATAACAGCAAAAACATCGCTGTTCAACTCAAATTCATTGATATGTCATAAATCAGACCCTTAAAGAGCCTATCCTCTTAAAATTAATCGATATACTGACAAATAGATGTGTAATTATAGTATTACATTAAAACGCATTTAAATGTCCCTAATAGATTGCCAATTATCATTTTTTGATTGAAATACATCAATATGACAAACATTAGGTATATAATCAGAGTATTATATTAAAAAACCTTCATATAGACAAGATTAAAGTCAAATTGCATATATTCTCTTCAAATATAATGAAACCTAATTGAACACCCACACAATTGCTTGTATTCAGTAGAAAATAACTTATTTTGCAATGAATCGTACTCTAAATACTTGTACTCCACTTATATTCAACGTAATGCAATGAATAGCTGCAAAAATATTACTATTCAACTTAAATTCATACATATGCCATAAATCAGACCGTAACAGAGCTTATTCTAATAAAATTGACCGATATACAAATAAATCGATGTGTAATTATAGTATTACATTAAAACGCAATCAAATGTCCCTAATAGATCATCAAATATCATTATTTTATTCAAATACATCAATATAAAAAACATTAGGTGTGTAATCAGACTATTATATTAAAAAACCTACATATAGACAAGATTAAAGTCAAATTGCAAACATTCTCTTTAAATACAATAAAAACTAATTGAATACCCACACAATTGTTTGTATTGAGTTAAAATAACTTATTATGCGATGAATCGTACTTTAAATACTTGTACTCCACAGTATTCAACGTAATGCAATGAATAGCAACAAAAACATCACTCAAATTTATTGATATGTCATAAATCAGTCCCTAAAAGAGCCTACTCTCTTAAAATTGATCGATATACTAAAAAAAAGATATATAATTATAGGTATTATAATAAAATGCAATCAAATGTCTCTAATATATTGCCACATATTATTTTTTAACTGAAATACATTAATATAGCAAATATTAGATGTGTAATCAGAGTATAATAATAAAAAACTTTCATATAGACAAGATTAAAGTCAAATTGCATACATTCTCTACAAATACAATACAAAATAATTGAAAACTCACATAATTGCTTGTATTAAGTTAAAATAACTTATTATGCAATGAATCGTACTCTAAATGCTTGTACTCCACTTGAATTCAATGTAATTCAATGAATAGTTTCAAAAACATCACTTTTCAACTCAAATTCATTGATATGTCATAAATCAGACCCTAAAAGAGCTTATCCTCTTAAAATTGATCAATATACTGATAAATAGATGTGTACTTATAGGTATTACATTAAAACGCAATCAAATATCCCAAATAGATCGCTACATATTATTTTTCGATTAAAATACATCAATATAGCAAATATTAGGTGTGTAATCAAAGTATTATGTTAAAAAACCTTCAAATAGACAAGATTAAAATCAAATTGCATACAATCTCTTCAAATACAACAAAAACTAATTGAATACTCACATATTTGCTTGTATTAAGTTAAAATAACCTATTATGCAATGAATCGTACTCTAAATGCTTGTACTCCACTTGAATTCAACGTAATGCAACGAATAGCTGCAAAAACGTCACTACTCAACTCAACTTCATTGAGATGTCATAAATCAGACCCTAAAAGAGCCTAGTCTCTTAAAACTTATCGATATACTGATAAATAGATGGGTAATTATAGGTATTACATTAAAACACATTCAAATGTCTCTAATAGATCGCCAAATATAGTGATTGTCAGAAATACATCAATATATCAAACATTAGGTGTGTAATCAGAGTATTAAGTTAAAAAACTTTCATATAGACAAGATTAAAGTCAAATTGCATATATTCTCTTCAAATACATTAAAAAATAATTGAAAACTCACATAATTGCGTGTATTAAGTTAAAATAACTTATTATGCAATGAATCATACTCTAAATGCTTGTACTCCACTTGAATTCAACGTAATTCAATGAATAGTTTCAAAAACATCACTTTTCAACTCAAATTCATTGATATGTCATAAATCAGACCCTAAAAGAGCTTATCCTCTTAAAATTGATTAATATACTGATAAATAGATGTGTAACTATAGGTATTTCATTAAAACGCAATCAAATGTCCCTAATAGATCGTCAAATATCAATTTTTGATTGAAATCATCAATATAGCCAATATTAGGTGTGTAATCAGAGTATTATGTTAGAAAACCCTCATATAGACAAGATTAAAGTCAAATTGCATATTTACTCTTCAAATATAATAAAAACTAATTGAATACTCACACAATTGCTTGTATTCAACAAAAATAACTTATTATGCGATAAATCATACTCTAAATACTTGTACTTCACTTGAATTCAACGTAATGTAATGAATAGCTGCAAAAACATCGCTATTCAACTCAAATTTAATGATATATCATAAATCAGTCCCTAAAAGAGTCTATTCTCTTAAAATTAATCGATATATTGACAAATAGATATGCAATTAAATGTATTACATTAAAACGCAATCCAATGTCCCAAATAGATCATCACATATCATTTTTCGACTGAAATACATCAATATAGCAAACATTAGGTGTGTAATCAGAGTATTATGTTAAAAAACCTTCATATAGACATGATTAAAGTCAAATTGCATACATTCTCTTCAAATACAATAGAAACTAATTGAAAACTCACATAATTGCTTCTATTAAGTTAAAATAACATATTATGTAATGAATCGTACTCTAAATACTTGTACTCCACTTGAATTCAACGTAATTCAATGAATAGTTGCAAAAACATCACTATTAAACTCAAATTCTTTGATATGTCATAAATCAGACACTAAAAGAGTCTATCCTTTTAAAATTGATCAATATACCGACAAATAGATGTGTAATTATAGGTATTATATTAAAACACAATCAAATATCCCTAATAGATCGTCAAATATCAATTTTCGGTTGTAACACATTGATATAACAAACATTAGATGTGTAATCAGAGTATTATGTTAAACAACTTTCACATAGACAAGATTAAAGTCAAATTACATATTTTCTCTTTAAATACAACAAAAATCAATTGAATACTCACAAAATTACTTGTATTCAGTTAAAATAACTTAATATGTAATTAATCATACTCTAAATACTTATACTCCACTTGAATTCAACGTAATGTAATGAAAAGTTGCAAAAACATCGCTATTCAACTCAAATTCAATGATATGTCATAAATAATACCCTAAAAGAGCCTATGCTCTTAACATTAATCGATATACTGACAAATAGATATGTAATTATAGGTATTGCATTAAAACGCATTCAAATGTCCCTAATAGATTGCCAATTATCAATTTTTGATTGAAATACATCAATATAACAAATATTAGGTGTGTAATCAGAGTATTATGTAAAAAAACCTACGCATAGACAAGATTAAAGTCAAATTGCATATATTCTCTTTAAATACAATAAAAACTAATTGAACACCCACACAATTGCTTGTATTCAGTAGAAAATAACTTATTTTGCAATGAATCATATTCTAAATACTTGTACTCCACTTAAATTCAACGTAATGCTATGAATAGCTGCAAAAACATTACTATTCAACTAAAATTCATACATATGCCATAAATCAGACCGTAACAGAGCTTATTCTCATAAAATTGATCGATATACAAATAAATAGATGTGTAATTATAGTATTGCATAAAAACGCAATCAAATGTCCCTAATAGATCGTAAAATATCATTGTTTTATTCAAATACATCAATATAGAAAATATGAGGTGTGTAATCAGAGTATTATATTAAAAAGCCTTCATATAGACAAGATTAAAGTCAAATTGCATACATTCTCTTCAAATACAATAAAACCTAATTGAATACCCACACAATTGTTTGTATTGAGTTAAAATAACTTATTATGCAATGAATCGTACTTTAAATACTTGTACTCCACTAGTATTCAACGTAATGCAATGAATAGCTACAAAAACATCACTCAAATTTATTTATATGTCATAAATCAGTCCCTTAAAGAGCATATTCTCTTAAAAATGATCGATATACTAATAAAAAGATGTATAATTATAGGTATTATAATAAAATACAATCAAATGTCTCTAATAGATTGCCACATATTATTTTTTGACTGAAATACATCAATATAGCAAACATTAGATGTGTAATTAGAGTATAATAATAAAAAACTTTCATATAGACAAGATTAAAGTCATACTGCATACATTCTCTTCAAATACAATAAAAACTAATTGAATACTCACACAATTGCTTGTATTCAGCAAAAATAACTTATTATGCGATAAATCATACTCTAAATACTTGTACTCCACTTGAATTCAACGTAATGTAATGAATAGCTGCAAAAACATCGCTATTTAACTCAAATTTAATGAGTCTATTCTCTTAAAATTAATTGATATACTGACAAATAGATGTGTATCTATAGGTATTATATTAAAATGCAATCGAATGTCCCAAATAGATCATCACATATCATTTTTCGACTAAAATACATCAATATAGCAAAATTAGGTGTGTAATCAGAGTATTATGTTAAAAAACCTTCATATAGACATGATTAAAGTCAAATTGCATACATTCTCTTCAAATACAATAAAAAGTAATTAAAAACTCACATAATTACTTGTATTAAGTTAAAATAACATATTATGTAATGAATCGTACTCTAAATGCTTGTACTCCACTTGAATTCAACATAATTCAATGAATAGTTGCAAAAATATCACTATTCATTTCAAATTCTTTGATATGTCATAAATCAGACCCTAAAAGAGCTTAACCTCTTAAAATTGATCAATATACTGATAAATAGATGTGTAACTATAGGTATTACATTAAAATGCAATCAAATGTCCCTAATAGATCGCCAAATATCAATTTTCGATTGAAATCATCAATATTGCCAATATTAGGTATGTAATCAGAGTATTATGTTAGAAAACTCTCATATAGACAAGATTAAAGTCAAATTGCATATTTACTCTTCAAATACAATAAAAACTAATTGAATACTCACACAATTGCTTGTATTCAGCAAAAATAACTGATTATGCGATAAATCATACTCTAAATACTTGTACTCCACTTGAATTCAATGTAATGTAATGAATAGCTGCAAAAACATCGCTATTTAACTCAAATTTAATGATATGTCATAAATCAGTCCCTAAACGAGCCTATTTTCTTAAAATTAAATGATATACTGACAAATAGATGTGTATCTATAGGTATTACATTAAAATGCAATCCAATGTCCCAAATAGATCATCACATATCATTTTTTGACTAAAATACATCAATATAGCAAAATTAGGTGTGTGTGATCAGAGTATTATGTTAAAAAACCTTCATATAGACATGATTAAAGTCAAATTGCATACATTCTCTTCAAATACAACAAAAAGTAATTGAAAACTCACATAATTGCTTGTAATAAGTTAAAATAACATATTATGTAATGAATTGTACTCTAAATGCTTGTACTCCGATTGAATTCAACTTAATTCAACGAATAGTTGCAAAAACATCACTATTCAACTCAAATTCTTTGATATGTCATAAATCAGACACTAAAAGAGCTTATCCTCTTAAAATTGATCAATATACTGACAAATAGATATGTAATTATAGGTATTACATTAAAACGCAATCAAATGTCCCTAATAGATCGCCAAATATTAATTTTCGGTTGAAACACATTAATATAGTAAACATTAGGCGTGTAATCAGAGTATTATGTTAAACAACTTTCACATAGACAAGATTATTGTCAAATTACATATATTCTCTTTAAATACAATAAAAATCAATTGAATACTTACACAATTACTTGTATTCAGTTAAAATAACTTAATATGTAATTAATCATACTCTAAATACTTATACTCCACTTGAATTCAACGTAATGCAATGAATAGTTGTAAAAACGTCGCTATTTAACTCAAATTCAATGATATGTCATAAATAATACTAAAAGAGCCTATGCTCTTAACATTAATCGATGTACTGACAAATAGATATGTAATTATAGGTATTAAATTAAAACACATTCAAATGTCCTGAATAGATTGCGAATTATCAATTTTTGATTGAAATACATCAATATAGCAAACATTAGGTGTGTAATAAGAGTATTACGGTAAAAAACTTACGTATAGACAAGATTAAAGTCAAATTGTTTTTTAACTTACGTATATTCTCTTCAAATACAATAAAAACTATTTGAACACCCACACAATTGCTTGTATTCAGTTAGAATAACTTATTATGCAACGAATCGTACTCAAAATGCTTGTACTCTACTTGAATTCAACGTATTGCAATGAATAACTGCAAAAACATCACTATTTAACTTAAATTCATATATATGCCATAAATCAGACCCTAAAAGAGCCTATCCTTTTAAAATTGATCGATATACTGACAAATAGATATGCAATTATATGTATTACATTAAAACGCAATCAAATATCCCTAATAGATCGCCACATATCATTTTTCGACAGAAATACAACAATATAGCAAATATTAGGTGTGTAATGACAATATTATGTTAACAAACTTTCATATAGACAAGATTAAAGTCAAATTGCATACATTCTCTTAAAATACAATAAAAACTAATTGAACACTCAAATAATTGCTTGTATTCAGTTAAAATAACTGATTTTGTAATGAATAGTACTCTAAATGCTTGTACTCCACTTGAATTCAACGTAATTCAATGAATAGTTGTAAAAACATCACTATTCAACTTAAATTTTTTAATATGTCATAAATCAGACACTAAAAGAGCCTATCCTCTTAAAATTGATCAATATACTGACAAATAGATGTATACTTATAGTTATTACATTAAAACGTAATCAAATGTCTCTAATAGATCGTCAAATATCACTTTTTGTCAGAAATACATCAATATATCAAATATTAGGTGTGTAATTAGAGTATTAAGTTAAAAAACTTTTATATAGACAAGATTAAAGTCAAACTTCATACATTCTCTTCAAATACATTAAAAAATAATTGAAAACTCACATAATTGCTTGTATTAAGTTAAAATAACTTATTATGCAATGAATCATACTCTAAATGCTTGTACTCCACTTGAATTCAACGTAATTCAATGAATAGTTTCAAAAACATCACTTTTCAACTCAAATTCATTGATATGTCATAAATCAGACACTAAAGGAGCTTATCCTCTTAAAATTGATCAATATACTGATAAATAGATGTGTAACTATAGGTATTACATTAAAACGCAATCAAATATCCCTAATAGATGGCCAAATATCAATTTTCGATTGAAATCATCAATATAGCCAATATTAGGTGTGTAATCAGAGTATTATGTTAGAAAACCCTCATATAGACAGGATTAAAGTCAAATTGCATATTTACTCTTCAAATACAGTAAAAACCAATTGAATACTCACACAATTGCTTGTATTCAGCAAAAATAACTTATTATGCGATAAATCATACTCTAAATACTTGTACTCCACTTGAATTCAACGTAATGTAATGAATAGCTGCAAAAACATCGCTATTCAACTCAAATTTAATGATATGTCATAAATCAATTCCTAAACGAGCCTATTCTGTTAAAATTAATTGATATACCGACAAATAGATGTGTATCTATAGGTATTACATTAAAACACAATCAAATGTCCCAAAACATTAAAACGCAATCAAATGTCTCTAATAGATCGCCAAATATCACTTTTTGTCAGAAATACATCAATATATCAAACATTAGGTGTGTAATCAGAGTATTAAGTTAAAAAACTTTCATATAGACTAGATTAAAGTCAAATTGCATATATTCTATTCAAATATGCAATTGATCAATATACTGATTGAAATCATCAATATAGCCAATATTAGGTGTGTAATCAGAGTATTATGTTAGAAAACCCTCATATAGACAAGATTAAAGTCAAATTACATATATTCTCTTCAAATACAATAAAAACTAATTGAACACCAACACAATTGCTTGTATTCAGTTAGAATAACTTATTATGCAACGAATCGTACTCAAAGTTCTTGTACTCTACTTGAATTCAACGTAATGCAATGAATAACTGCAAAAACATCACTATTTAACTCAAATTCATATTTATGCCATAAATAAGACCCTAAAAGAGCCTATTCTCTTAAAATTGATCGATATACTGACAAATATATATGCAATTATATGTATTACATTAAAACGCAATCAAATGTCCCTAATAGATCGTCACATATCATTTTTTGACAGAAATATAATAATATAGCAAATATTAGGTGTGTATGAGAATATTATGTTATCACACCTTCATATAGACAAGATTAAAATCAAATTGCATACATTCTCTTTAAATACAATAAAAACTAATTGAACACTCACATAATTGCTTGTATTCAGTTAAAATAACTTATTATGCAATGAATCATACTCTAAATGCTTGTACTCCACTTGAATTCAACGTAATTCAATGAATAGTTGTAAAAACATCACTATTCAACTTAAATTTATTAATATGTCATAAATCAGACACTAAAAGAGCCTATCCTCTTAAAATTGATCAATATACTGACAAATAGATGTATACTTATAGTTATTATATTAAAACGCAATCAAATATCTCTAATAGATCGCCAAATATAGTGATTGTCAGAAATACATCAATATATCAAACATTAGGTGTGTAATCAGAGTATTAAGTTAAAAAACTTTCATATAGACAAGATTAAAGTCAAATTGCATATTTACTCTTCAAATACAGTAAAAACCAATTGAATACTCACACAATTTCTTGTATTCAGCAAAAATAACTTATTATGCGATAAATCATACTCTAAATACTTGTACTCCACTTGAATTCAACGTAATTCAATGAATAGTTGTAAAAACATCACTATTCAACTTAAATTTATTAATATGTCATAAATCAGACACTAAAAGAGCCTATCCTCTTAAAATTGATCGATATACTAACAAATAGAAGTGTAATTAAAGGTATTACATTAAAACGCAATCAAATGTACCTAATAGATCTACAAATATTAATGTTCGATTGAAATCATCAATATAGCCAATATTAGGTGTGTAATCAGAGTATTATGTTAGAAAACCCTCATATAGACAAGATTAAAGTCAAATTGCATATTTACTCTTCAAATACAGTAAAAACCAATTGAATACTCACACAATTTCTTGTATTCAGCAAAAATAACTTATTATGCGATAAATCATACTCTAAATACTTGTACTCCACTTGAATTCAACGTAATGTAACGAATAGCTGCAAAAACATCGCTATTCAACTCAAATTTAATGATATGTCATAAATCAGTCCCTAAACGAGCCTATTCTGTTAAAATTAATTGATATTCTAACAAATAGATGTGTATTTATAGGTATTACATTAAAACGCAATCAAATGTCCCAAATAGATCTTCACATATCATTTTTCGACTGAAATACATCAATATAGCAAATATTAGGTGTGTAATCAGAGTATTATGTTAAAAAACCTTCATATAGACATAATTAAAGTCAAATTGCATACATTCTCTTCAAATACAATAAAAACTAATTGAAAACTCATATAATTGCTCTTATTAAGTTAAAATAACATATTATGTAATGAATCGTACTCTAAATGCATGTACTCCACTTGAATTCAACATAATTTAATGAATAGTTGCAAAAACATCACTATTCAACTCAAATTCTTTGATATGTCATAAATCAGGCACTAAAAGAGCCTATCCTCTTAAAATTGATCAATATACTGACAAATAGATATGTAATTGTAGGTATTACATTAAAACACAATCAAATGTCCCTAATAGATCGCCAAATATCAATTTTCGGTTGAAACACATTGATATAGCAAACATTAGGTGTGTAATCAGAGTATTATGATAAACAACTTTCACATAGACAAGATTAAAGTCAAATTACATATTTTCTCTTTAAATACTACAAAAATCAATTGAATACTCACACAATTACTTGTATACTGTTACAATAACTTAATATGTAATTAATCATACTCTAAATACTTATACTCCACTTGAATTCAACGTAATGCAATGAATAGTTGCAAAAACGTCACTATTCAACTCAAATTCAATGATATGTCATATATAATACCCTAAAAGAGCCTATGCTCTTAACATTAATCGATGTACTGACAAATAGATATGTAATTATAGGTATTACATTAAAACACATTCAAATGTCCTGAATTATCAATTTTTGATTGAAATACATCAATATAGCAAACATTAGGTGTGTAATCAGAGTATTATGGTAAAAAACCTACGTATAGACAAGATTAAAGTCAAATTGCATATATTCTCTTCAAATATAATAAAAACTAATTGAACACCAACACAATTACTTGTATTCAATTACAATAACTTATTATGCAACGAATCGTACTCAAAATGCTTGTACTCTACTTGAATTCAATGTAATGCAATGAATAACTGCAAAAACATCACTATTCAACTCAAATTCATATATATGCCATAAATCAGACCCTAAAAGAGCCTATTCTCTTAAAATTGATCGATATACTGACAAATAGATATGCAATTATATGTATTACTTTAAAACGCAATCAAATGTCCTTAATAGATCGCCACATATCATTTTTTGACAGAAATACAATAATATAGCAAATATTAGGTGTGTAATAAGAATATTATGTTAACAAACCTTCATATAGACAAGATTAAAGTCAAATTGCATACATTTTTTTTAAATACAATAAAAACTAATTGAACACTCACATTGTAATATACGTGTAATGTAAAATATAGTTAAGATTAGGTTTTTTTGCAAATAATGAGATTAATTTTAATTTGATAAATAAACACACCAAATTGTAATTAATTTTTAATAATTTGTCGTAGTTACTTTTTATCTGCCCAAAACATATCCATAATTGGAGGTATTCCTTTATTATGTATTTAATACTTATTTTTCATCTTCGTTAACCCAATATTCTAACACAAAGTAAGTTTTACTAAATATTTAAGCTCTTAATTTAGATAGTATATGTGTATAACCGTGCTTTCACGAATTACATTGGCAAACAAAATTTATAGAAATCTTGTCAAATAAATCTAGATAGTCATCGAAGAAATAGTGGGTCCCTACTTTAGATAGCAGGCAGCATTCCACCTTCCACAGTGGTCAAGATAATATTGCAGTCGTTAATAACTAATTATTGACCACCTTTTTAACCTTAATGAAAAGAATAGAAGCTAATAACACTAGAGGTACAATTGCTTTTTTGCACCTTTAAATTTATCTATAAATACCAAAAGAGTTGATGTAAAGACTTCCTCTTCCACTCTCTCTCACTTTTTTTACCGTATTTTTCTTTCTCTAAGTCGAACAACCTTATAAGTAATACACTTCACTGATCAGTTGCTTATCGATATCCCAGCTATAGGCAGCTAGCGTACGTGATTCGCAGGAATACCCCCTAGAAAGTAGATACTTTTTCTTTTTTTTTTGCTATTATACTGTATTCTCGTGTATATTTATTATGCTCAAACCAATTATATATATAGTGAATTTCAAACTGCTAGAAGCAGTGTTGTGGTTTATCTTTCTTTAAAGGTTTTTCACACGAAAATTGTTGTTTGCTTCTTTATTACTATTTTTTGTTACTTTTTTTCATTCATTTTTGGTCAATTTTTTCGTCAATACTAACTTTCTTCGTGAAAAATCATCCGCGGTCAGCTAGACTTTGTGTCTATCTCCAAATTAGAACACTTCTTATCATAGCATATGAACAAGAGCACTGACAAGATAGACTTTCTACAAGAATACAAATTACACAAGGTTTCAGCAGTGAGGGGGAAATTTCATGGTCTATAAAACTGTTTTCAAGAGCCCACATAAGACGTATGCAAGTGAACCACATTTCTCCTCTTCATCAGCATCAATATAATTGATCACTGTTCATCTTTTATGCGCTTTAAAATCTAAATTGTCTCCTTGCATCGTAGCACTGAGAAAAATATCTGAAACTCAAAGCTCACTTGTATTTTACTCGGTTAGAACTAAAATTGAAGTCAACTCGCTTGAAATAAATCGATTTAATTCGTAATAACACAGTGTTTGCATAATGATACATGATAATGTTTGTATATTAATTATGATTTTTATATACATGATTATGTTTTATATGGTACATATTAAAGAGATTTCAAGTATTTATTAAAGTAATTGCTTATATATATATAGGTACATAATACATATAAGTTTACTAAAAAATCATATATAATATATATAATATGCATAATGAATATTTAAATCGCAAAATAAGATTAAAAATTAAGCTCTATTCAACTAAAAAATCAACTCAAAATCAAGCAAATTTTAATCAACTCGAATTAAATTTGATTAGAACTCGAAAACCTCAAATTTGAGTTGAGGAAAACTCTCTCAAACTTAGCTTATTATCGGCCCTACTTGTGAGCCCCTTTTATTCCACCATCAATGGTGCCTTTGCTCTAAACGAGGGTCATCTCTTGTCAAATGCTAGAACATGACAAACTTATTTGATTCTCATAACATATATTTAGTGAAATAACTAGCCAGTAAGTCATTTAAGTCATAGATTTAGTAAGTCGTGAAACTTTTGTTACTTAGTTTGATCAATGCTGTCTTTTATTGTTTTCTAGCTTGTTATGAAACAATGAGACTCAGTGCTGCATTGAGTATGTTTGCAAAAAAACCGAGTTTGAGTTATCCATTATTGAAATATTGCTTTGATTGAACAATGCACATTGACATCAACATTCGTGAAAAGTTAATCAAAGGGATCGAGACCCTTCATGAGGGCAACTAGTCTTGAAAATAAGGAAGAAAGAAAAACTATAAGCGATGCATTACTTCTATATGAAAAATTAAATTAAAAAAAATCATGGCATTAGTTTGGTAACGACTTGAAAAATCAGTACTATGTGAGACCATAAGTATAGAATATGGTAACTTGAGCTTTACAATAGCCATACAGAACTCAAGAGTCGGTCCCCTGCTAGGTGGGATATATTTATTGTTTGTTTCTCGATTATAGTTAATGTTAATTATGTATTTCAATGTTTGATAATATATTTAAACTAGTAGTTATCAATATCCATCAAAGAATAAGTGTTACACAAAACTCGGTGCTCCATACAAATAGTTTAAAATAAAGGTCATAAAAAATTAACTCAAGCTATTTTGATCAAAGCTTGAGAGTGTTCAAGTACTAGAAACATCTTCGAAAATCTATTTGTTTGAGCCCAATCTTATTTAAGGTCAAAATAGGTTAGTTATATAGATTTCTACTGTTAGTTCAACCCAAAGTTAATCTAAAGTGTTAGATTGTCCCCAAAGTCAATCTGAAGTGAAGACAGGAGAAATTGCAGCTTTAGGCTTGGTCGGCCTAGGTCAATGTTGTGCATGAGGTCGATCCTATAGATCTATCGAAGGTTCTAGATAGTTTATGTAATATTCTGTGATCTAAATGTAAAGGTATTGTCTGCTTTAGTTTTAGAGAACTATGTGGCTCAAATACTTTCAGGAGGCCACACATTTCAGTATTACTTTAGCTCAAGTATATTTAACTATAGAGCTTTTTATTATTAGCTTTATGATTTTACCCTAAAAGGTTTTTCAATTATTTGGAATCACATTATCTATTTATACAGCTCAAAATCTCCCCTTCATTTTCAATGTAGAATGATTCATTTCTGTACATTTCTCACACTCATTATTTAATCTAAAAGCTTGTTAGGAGCCATACTTTATTTTGATTTTTTTTTTTCTTGAGATATCACTCGGCTATCACTTCCCGCCTACTTTGGCTACTGACGTCATAGTTTAGGTTAACCTAACTTTTTGGAATGATTTTGTTGTTTGGTCCTTCTATAAATACCATTGGAAGTCTTTTGAGCTAAGCTATCAACTCCCTTAAATACGTTATTCTATTTGGCGCGATAACCAAAATAAAAATCAAAATAATATTAATTTAAAAAATAATAAGAAATAATTGGAGGTCTTTTGAGCTAAGCTATCAACTCCCTTGAATACTTTATTCTGTTTGGCGCGATAACCAAAATAAAAATCAAAATAATACTAATTTAAAAAATAATAAGAAATAATTGGAGGTCATTTGAGCTAAGCTATCAACTCCCTTGAATACTTTATTCTGTTTGGCGCGATAACCAAAATAAAAATCAAAATAGTACTAATTTAAAAAATAATAATAATAAATATTTCTAATATTTTGATCTAAAATGTAAAATAAAATTGATATTATTATTTAAAATTTTCTAAATATATACATGAAACAAAAAAATATTTATTTATATTAAAATTTATATAAAATAATTTAAAATTTTATTTATTTATTATTATTATTTAAACTAATATTATTTTGATCTTCCAAACAAATAGGCCAACACCTCATTCATGCCCAACTAATTTTTGAAAGCTTTAAATAACAAATGACCAATAAATAAAGACACCACGGTCCAATGAAATGATGCAATGTTCCCAATGACAATAGCTATACAAATAATTAAAACCTTTTGGTTGGCTATTTCAGCTGTCAACTGCTTGTTGCTTCTCTCTCTCTCTTTTTTTTTTATCTCTTCTTATTGCTGCTCTGCCACTGCTTTATTGTTACGATTCAATTGCAAAATATGAGACTTGAGTCCCATATTGAAAGTATGGAATTCTAATATAGAGTTTATATGAACTTTGAGCTCTCCACTCCCATGAGCTAGCTTTTGGGGTGTGATTCTCCCAAAGTTCATATCAATTTGGTATCATAGCCATACACTATATGTCTGAGTTGCAATCGAGCGGCACCGGTGGTGACGCCAGTATTGCAGTGTTCGTCCGGGGCTAGAAAGTGCTAGCGCAAAGCAAGCTGGCGTGGGCGCCGGGACTGCAGAGCATGGTGGATTGTTACGATCCAATTGCAAGGTATGGGCTTGAGTTCCACATTGGAAGTATGAGATTCTAATGTGGGGTTTATATGAACTTTGGGCTCTCCACTCCCATGAGCTAGCTTTTGGGGTGTGGTTCTCTCAAAGTTCATATCTGTCCCCAGCCTGTGAATTTTCAATTACAACATCAAGAATAATAAATAATAGACAATAATCTCCAAATCATGGATTTATTTCTTATTATTTTCATATTATTGAATATAATAATCAATAGTTCGTTAAACGTGTTAATAAATTGCCTCACGGCGACTAGAGAGAGAGAGAATGCAATAAGCCTAGACTTTAAAAGTTTTGTAACAGACGTCCATCATACGACACAATTGCAAGCAAATAAGGCCTCGATAAATTCTCAGATTTCTTTATAGTCATTTTTTATGAAAACTATTAATACAGGCGGAATACTGATCTCTTTAAATAAAAAATAAGATTAAAACTTAAGCTCAATTGAACTTCGAAAATAGAAAAGATTTTAGTCAATTAGAATTAAACTTGACTCAAACTCAAAAAAAGTTAAATTTTAGTCGAGATAAACTCGCTCGAATTTGACTGTTATGAGCTTTAGTTGTGCCAAATTGGAAGATCTCTATAAGACTCAGGTCACGTGAGCTTGAGAGAGTTAAAGTTGCAATCGCTGCTTTAATTTTTCCTAAAGTGGGCCGGGCCGTTCAATAATTTGCTCAAAATGGGCTTTATGGGCCTGGAGAGGGACACTATTCTCTTACAATACGATGATTTTTTCTTTCTGGGCACAAACTAAATAGATTCTTTGCATCTTCATCCTATCACTCAAAGAAACCTTACAATAATATTTAAACTGGCATCTTTGAATAAAAGTGCAATAATTAAATAAATGGACTAGAATGTAATGATCATCATCATTCAAAGATGAATAAGCAATTTATTTTTAATATTTTATATAAAAACCCAATCCAATTTAATTAGATTTATTTCAAGTCTAATGTTGAGTCATGTCTAATTCAAGTATTAGTAGCTTAAATATAATGTTAGAATGAGAGAACCATCATGTAAAATTAGGTGATTAAAAATAGAAATTTCGTAGTTAAGTGTTTGTAATTTTATATGAGGTTCTTTAAATCATGTAATTTTTTAAAATTAAATTTAATAATATTTTTATATCTAGATCACACTCATTTAGTTAATGCTTGGCTTAATAATGCTAAAAAAAATATGAAATCAATTAATTTATGGTAATTCTATCAAAAAAAAATTGTAGTAATGCCTCTCTGGGGCTTTAGGAAAGAAAACAAAGAATAAAATAATGAGATAAGGAAACATAATTGTAGATCTAAAAAACTGAACATACCAAAGCAACGTAGAAAAGCTGTTACCAGTTTGGCAGAAAAACTAAAATCAGAACCGAAATAATACTAATTTAAAAAATAATAATAATAATAATAAATATATTTTTCTAATTATTATATATATAATTTCGAATATAAAAAATATTATTTTATTTCATATACTCAATAATTTTTAATAACACATCCTTGACCAAAATATTAGATTCTAGTATTTTGATTTGGGATGTGAAATAAAGTTAATATTTTTATTAAAAATTATTGAGTATTTGAAATAAAATAATACTTTTTTATATTAAAATTTGTGTAAAATAATTAAAAAAAATATTTATTATTATTATTATTGTTTTTTAAATCAGTACCATTTTAGTTTTAATTTTTGTCCTCGTGCCAAACAGGACCAAATCTAAAGATACTGAAGAAAAATCAACTAATTTATCTTGAAAATCGTTTAAAGCTTTCTATAATTAACACCAAATATATCGTATGGGCTCATTCAAAATTACGAATAAAATGTGTGAGCTATGAGTTATCGTGTATGGATCAGATGGTATCTCTTTCGATTTATTCGATAATCAAAAATGAGATCTAACCTAACCCAACCTACTGCTTTTCAAGTCCCTGAGAACTGAATCTCACCTGGATCCAATCAAACTTTTTTAAGGATAGAACATGCCAAGCACATGAAAAGAGCTTTAGGATCCCACAAAGTATGCTAGTATGCATCATTGCATTGTCCATTTCTTAAATAACAAATTCAATATGTAATAATTAAAATTGTTTTATATATTAAATACTTTATTTTTAATATGCATATCTTATAAATTTATAACAAAATAATTGTAATTGTAGTTTGATTACTTTATAAAATATTGTAAAATACTGCATCTGGGTTTCTAAATAGAATGATCATTATAAATTAGTCCTAACTATTTATGTCATCAGTTTATATCCCTCAAGTCAATTTTGCATTGCTATTGGGTTCTAAGGATGATTTGCATTTTTTGTAATTTTTTTTAGAAAAAATAATTTTTTAATATAATTGATGAAAAAAATATATTTCTTGACTTTATATAATACTAATTTTCTTCCAAACTCCTAATTTCCTTGATCACATTCTCTCTCTCTCTCTCTTTCTCACATCTTTGTTCCCTGTAGTGTTCTCGATTGTATCGAGAAGCTTTATAGATTCTTCCTTTGGGGAGGAAATGAGGATATCAATACCATACACTATTTACCTTGGAAGGATATTTATAAACCGAAATCCTGTGGTGGGCTTGGAATTCACGACCTTAGGCTTTGGAGGAAGCAGCTCCTGGCCAAGCACACCGCCAAATTATTCCGAAGGGATGATTATATTTGGAGGGACAACTTTATAGCCAAATATAAGGATAGAGCCCTCAATTTCTCTGCAAAAAAAAAGAGATTCCTAGATATGGAGATTAATTTGTCTTAGTAGTCCAGTTGTCCACAACAACCTTATTTGGTTGATTGTCACTGGCGTGTCCGTTTATATTTGGAAGGACCCTTGGATCAGCACTATCCCCCTTTGCAAATGGCCAATTTATGTCAACTCTAATCCTGGTGACTTGGTGTCCACTGTAGCTGACTTGCTTAATGACAACATTTGGAACTTGACCTGTTGCAGCAGCTTTTCAGAGTCGAATCGATCAATAGAATTCTCTCTATAAGAAGGCTTGCCTATGTGCACTCTGACACTCTAGTTTGGGCTAAAACTGAGTCCTTTTCAATTCCTATTGCCGTCTTATATAAGGTTGAATTCCATCAACCCAATAACCTGGAATCTGGGGCTTGGTGTTGGCGTGCTAAAATCATCCCTAGAGTCCAAATTTTTGTTTGGAGAATGACCCATAATGTTGTCCCTACCTTTCAGTGGCTCTTCAGTAGGAAGATCTCCAACTCCAACCTTTGTCCGTGGGGGTGCCGCCAAGTTGAAGACCTCAATCATATCAGTATTTATTGTAATTTCTTACTAGAGACTAGATTTCATATCTCTAATCACTTTCCCTTGATCCTCCAAAACTGCACTTGGGAGGATAAGTTAACTTCTCTTACTAATCTCACCAGATTTTGTAGAGATGACATCAAGCTGAGATTAGAATTAACTTTGCTCTAACTTTGTTGGAGAGCGAGATGTGCTAAAGTTCATGGTACGCTCTACTCTAATCCTCCCGCCCTTGAGATCTTCATCATCAACTACACTACTTCTCAACCAGCTAACCTTCGCCTATCCAGATTTCTATGGAGCCAGCCCAGCCCTCTCAGGTTAACCTATACCTTCGAAGACAACTGGCACCCCCAAAAATCTAGATGGCTGAAGGTCAATCTGGACGGATAGATCAAAGGCCATGGTGTTGCTGGTGTGGGTTATCTAATTCGAGATAGCTATGGCCAGGTGTGGGAACCTGGAGGTCGCAGAACCCTCACAGATTTTATTCTCAAAGCTGAGTTATTAGCTGCTTGGGAGGGTGTGAAAGTTGCTACCTCTTGGAGAAGCAAAGTAAAGGGGGTCAAGGGCATATGGCTCGAGAGCGACTCTACGAAGATGCTTGACCTTATTATCTATGCTAGCAACACTGAGAAGCGTAATGCCAAAGCCGTGATGGACTTTATTGCTCAACAGATTGCTGATCATCTCTTTGATTTTCCGCTTTATACTATGTCTCATCTTTGTAGAAATGCCAATGGGGCCTCAAACTTCCTAGCCCACCTCGCTTCCTCTGGCGATTTCACTTGGATGGGGGGCATGCCTCTCCCTAATAACTTTTATCACCTGCTCTTGCAGGACGCTCCTAATCTCCACACTTTCTATACTGTTAATTGATCTTTGGTCTAGGCCACCATTTAATATCTCTCTCTCTCTCTCTCTCTCTCTCTCTCTCTCTCTTTGCCAAAAGGGATCATTACTCCCTACTGGTGCAGAAGAACAATTTTTTAAAGCCTGAGGTCTCTTTCTTAATTTCTCTTCATGTTGTTGTCTCACTAGTTTTGTCTTTCTCTATCTCCCATTGCCTTTTGATATGGAATGAGATGCAAACTTGATTTTTCACACATCAAACTTTAAGAAAAATTACTTAAATTATACTTAGGTTAAGATATATCTTTTAAGTTAAATTTTACTAAATTTAAGAAAAATAAATTCAGTATAAATTTAAAAATACCCAGAAATAGCTATAATTAGGCTTTGGGTCCCTAAAGTATATAATTAAAATAAAGCAAGCTTTTCTATGTTGTCTCGCCAAAAAATATGAAAATATGAATCAAGTTATATATATGGAAAGTTCATATGTCACATCATAAAGATTGAGAGAACATAAGGTGATTATATAGAGATATAGACTAAAAAACTATAATAAAAGTAAAGAAAATAAGAGATAACGTGAGTATTCAAACCCTCAATTCGTAGCTCGGACCGACTGCAAATCTGTAAAAGTCTAAACGATACCCTTATATAGGATTCATCCAACCAGAGATCCTTTCATTGGTTAGGTAGGTGGTGACAACGATAAAACGGTGACAGTGGCAATGGTGGCTTCTTGCCATGGTAATAAAAGCCAAGGTGGCCAATGGTCAATCCAAAGGGGAGAAATTTAACGGTGCCAAGTTGTTTTCATGAGCTTCACCACTTGCCTATTTAAAGGCCTAAGTTATAATTTTCTTTAGGCTAGCCCATTAAATAAGGAGAAATGGGGAGGGGATCGGCCCAACATATATAATTTTAACTCAAAAATAATTTGAAATACATTTTACTCAATAAATAATAAATAAATTCTCACTTTCTCACATATAATAACACATCATAATAACTAATAATAGAAAAGATCAAATGAAGCTCATCCTTGTGCTCAAGTCCGATGCTAATATTGGAATGGTATTTTCAGATATTTTACATCTTCTCACTTTTTGTCCTTCATTTTCTTTTCTCTCTCTCATCTCCCCATGCACTAAAGTGTATTGTAGCCAATGAGAGAGTGAGGGCAGAGAAAAGTGAGGGCAGAAAAGTAGAACTTAATATAATAAGATTTTTTTTATTATCATCTTCTTTCTTTCTCTCTCTCTCAGCTTTACTGTGACAATGAAAAGAAGAGTGAGAGAGAGAGAAAAAAATGAAAAAGACATATAGCTAGTTGATGTAGCTAAAGAGAATGACAAAAGTTAAGGGAGTTCGGATAGGGTAAAGAGAGTTCGGAGAGACAAGTGCAACTATTGTCTTATATAGATAAAGCAATTTTCATTATGGTATGTAAATATCTCTCATTAATATCGGTAAGTTTAAATATTATGTAAATATTTCTTGCAATTAAGGTGGCATTTGGTTAAATGCTATCTTGATGTTATATCTTGTTATTTAAATATCATAATATCTAAATATTATCTTTTGAATCATAATTTTATAATTTTTTAGAAAATTCTCTAAAAATATTATCAAACTAAATAATTATTTTCTTTAAATAATATGGCATAAAAATAAGATAATATTAAACCAAACATTGTGGATTTGGTTGGACGGGGATTCAATGGAGCACTTCAACTCGATCAGAGTAAATTGCAGTAACATTAAGTTAATTAAAGCCGAACATATCCCACATAACAAGTTGGCCGATTAAAGTGCTTAAACTTGGAGCCCTCAGCGCACCTACACTCGGTCAATCGGTAACAGCCATCTGGAGAAGATATAACAAAACAATATGAATGGCTACTTGGATCAGCAGCAGCACACACCGAAGATTGCATTAGACCCACTACTAGAAGATAAATGGAGACTATCAAAAGTAGATATATATTGTCACGATAACTCACACAAAGATCTTGTACTTGAGCATATTATGAGCATATTTCTTTCATTTATTTTTTATAAACTCACACGCATACAACATAATATAAATAGCATTGTTAATTTTTTTGGCACATTTCACTATGTTAGGATAAGAATATGCTCTTTTCTATTAAATTATGTAATATTCTTAAAGTAGTTGACTTTTGTAATTTTTGTACTAATTATTATAATATCATGTGACCTCAATGTAGAGGTATTGTTCATTTTAGTTTTAAAAAAACTGCGTGATTTGAGCACTTTTTAGGAGATTACACATCCTAGCACTACTCTACCCCAAGCAAACTTAACTACAGAGTTTTTCATGATTAACCTCACAGTTTTGCCTCCCAAAAAATGTCTTAATCATTTGAGATCTCATTATCTACTTATATAGTTTAGGATCTCATTCTCTTTCCGATGTGAGATGATTCATTCTTATGCTCCTCCCATTTATCATTATTCGGCTTAGAAGTCTGTCAAAAGCCCACTTTAATTCAGTGATTTTTTTTTCTTAGGATATCATCTAGCGTTCACTCCCCTCCCTCTTCAGTCATCACAAATTATAGTGTAATATTACAGCAATGCTAATTTAAAAAAATGCAGGAGATTTAGATTTAAATCACTAAACTATTAGATGAATTAGCTGTTCAATTTATTGAATATTCTAATGTAGTAATCTAATTTCAAATTTTAGATTGCTTTCCGTTGTTGCTTTAAAAGCTGCAATATTGCTGTTAACACGTGGTTCCTGCGCTGCATCCTGGCCGAACACGTGGCGCCTGTCAGGTTTGTACTTGATTGATTTGATTTGCTGACTCAGCTTCCAGTTTTGCAGGACTATTGACCCAGGTCAAACCTCGGGCACGAGGATTTATTCAAACATCAACCACGACGTTCCAGGATCATCCCTCGTAACCTCGGGCCCGAGGGTACAAAGTAACGCCTGTCACAATCAACTTCACCTAACCCCGCCGCTCTCCGTACGGGCGCTCTTTCCAAACGGAGGTATCAGCATGTAAAACCATCATCCTCCTCGTACAGCTGCGGACCTCTCCGGTGACAGACAAGCGGCGCTCAGAGCTCATCCATCACCTTCCCTCCGGGAAACTAGGGTGGAGCTATGCACGTCAACGGCTATAAAAACCACTGAACAGTCCTCCAGAAGAGGAGAGAGAGGGGAGAATACGGAAAAGGATACAAGACAAGGCAAAGAGGAGGATTTTTCGATTGTAACAGGACCCCAACTGAGGAGCTCATTTCTTCTTCTTCTTCTTCCTCTTCTACTCTTCTCAAAGCATTGTATAGCCTTCAGGGCTAGGCCTTTTCCCCACTAGTGAAACTTCTTCACTGACCGACCGGTGGACGTAGGGGATTTCCTCCCTGAACCACCTTAAATCTCTGTGTGCTTTTCTGGTTGCTCCGGACTAAATCTTCTCCCTGAGCCTCTATTAACAGGCTCACCACCTCCTTTGCGCGCCGCCGTCTCCCGAAACTCTCTTTTTTTGGTGTTTTTTGGGATCCCCACATCCTACGTCAACAATTATTTTTTTTTTATCATTTTTTAGTCGATTTATTGAAAGTACCTTAAATTTATAAATATCATCATCAATCAGTTAATCAATTTTATTAATTTTTTTTCTTATTATCCGAGTAAAATCCTTAGATTTTATGGCAACTTAAAAAAAGGGAAAACGTTGCCGCTCCATGTGGCCCTTGGTCCCCTCCACCGGCTTCAACGGTTAAAATAATATAAGAATAATTACTTACATGTTATATAATTTAATTTTATTTATGCTTTACCTATTCATTTTTAATTAATTATGATATTCACGCTCAAAATATTATAAAATCTTATATATACATATTTTAATTTATTTCTATTATAATGGGTAATCATAATGTTTCAATAACCTAACTATAGTTAGATTACAAAAAATCTGAGTCATTCATCATATTATTTTAAAGATATTTAAATATATTTTGAGTGAAAATCCTAAAACCTTAATGTTTAGGTGGCGGCAGAGGAAGGAGACATCCGCGACGTGAATTAATTTTAGGACAAATCAGTGCTTTAGTGTGGTATTAAGGAAGAGAAAAATATATACTATTAAGAATAAAAATATAATTTTAATAATTTACTAACAGAATATTTTTTTTTAAATAGATTTTGATTAAATTTTAACTCAAATGTGTATATGTAAGATTTTGTAATATTTTAAGTGTGCATAGCGTAATTAACTAAAAATGGATGAGTAAGGCATAAATAAAACTAAATTGTGTGGATACCGTAGTTAATTCTCACAATAATATATATATATATTATGAAATAAAATAATATATTATCGTCAAACGAATTTTGCTTTCAATTAATCGCACTATTAGTTTGGCAGATAATAAGCCTCCTTGGAGTGAATTTGCTTCAATTTAAATTCAAAGTTTAGGCCCTGTTTGTCTAAAGTTTAAAATTAATCTGGTTTAATTTTAACCAGACATATCACATCACACATAAAATTTAATATTAAAAATTAAATTTATTTCACATCCTACACATATTACTAAAATAATAACTAACTTATATCACATCCCTCACATATTCCAACATAATAACTAATTTTATATCACATCCCTCACATATCCCAACATAATAATTAACTTTATTTCACATCATTCACAATTTTCAATAAAAAAATATTTCTATTTAAATTTAATTTTAACTTTATTAAATTTAACCTTACAAATAAATACACCCAGAGTTAATAACCAGTCATGTTAAAACAAGTTTACTTTAATTTAAATTTAAAAATTTAAGAATCAAGGCAAATTTAATAGTAAAATTTGTTAGATTTTAAATTAATTTTTAGTTAAATTGAGCTCATTTTTAATTATATTTTTTCATTTAAATATTAATTTTGCATCTAATATATATTATAGATATTTTTAACATAAATTTAAATATATTTGTATGTTTTTATATATAAATATTTTTAATATATATTTTATATTTTAAATCTCAAACCCTAAACCCTAAATCCTAACCTAATTTTTTTAATTCTATTAATTGTTTATTGAATTCTTCAATATCGAGAGCAGAATAAACTAATGATTTTAATCTAATAATTTTATTTTTATCTAAAGGGATTAACGTATAATAACGTGGACTTCGATTGAATAATAGTAATGAATTATCCGAAAAGACTTCTTGTAAAGATTCTAAATATTTTATTTTAAAATTTTCTATTATAGATAAAAATTCTGGTTTAAAGTTCATTCTTATTAATTTTAAATAATTAAATATTCGTGAAATTTTTATTTGCTCTTGTTGTATAGTAAATAGATAGTAGGTAGTACTGATAGTTAAGGGTAGGTATTGATTTAAGACATCCATCCCTATAATCATATCATAAGAAAAATCTTTACAAATATATATATGGGGAAAAAATAATTTTACATAATTTTCCTCGGCTTGTGCTAATAAGGTTATATTTTTTACATATTTTAATATTTTCATTGTACTATTTATACCTATAAAAGAAACTTTTTCTTCAAGTTTTTCTGCAAATTTATCTACCCACAATTGAAAATATAAGTAATTATAAATCAGATATCCCAATGACTGCAAAAGTCTATGGAATTATAAATAGCCTTTGGAAAGTTGTTGGAGGCTTACAACATAATCCTTCTCTTATATATAATCTATAAGAGATATTTTAAGTGGGAGAGTCGCCAAATTTGATATGCCGGATATACTAAATACTGATCTGGTTCTACAAAAGTTAATATGATTTTGCATTCTAGAATGCGGTCATATAATTCCATTGTAGAGATTATTGTTTGAATAATTTGAGGAAGGCTTTTCCATTCATCATAGTTGTGCGTATCAATAATGAACTTCTTTACTATTCCTAATTCAATCTGTCTTTTCATGTTGGAAGTAAATGCTATAAACATCCTCTGTCTGTGATCTGACAGACTTATCAACTGTTCTTGTTGAAGATATAGTATGGCTTTGTCTTCGTAGATTTTATCAAAAATCTTTGTCTGTAGATCTTTGGGTAATAAGGTCTGTACTTTGTGAAGACATTTCTTGGCTTTTATATTATATTTTAAGTTAATTTTAAATTAATTATAAATTTAAAAAATATAAATTATAATTATAATTATAATTTTTTATTATTTAATTAGCATTGACAAAAATTTAAAGAATTTAGCAAGATTCAAACTCCATGTTTTGATATTATTTTAAAATTTTTTGAGATAAAAACTTAAAAACAAGTTTACTTTAATTTAAATTTAAAAATTTAAGAATCAAGGCAAATTTAATAGTAAAATTTATTAGATTTTAAATTAATTTTTAGTTAAATTGAGCTCATTTTTAATTATATTTTTTCATTTAAATATTAATTTTGCATCTAATATATA
>JAEMOT010002613.1:61713-77971 GCA_019297695.1 Apostasia ramifera | reverse complement strand
TTAATATTTTTTTGATATTATATTGTATTATATAAAAATAATAATTTTTTAATTTAATAATATATATAAATAATCTCTGATTATATAATTGTTAGTAAAAAATGACATATTATATAACAAAATATCAAGATAACGACGAGCCAAATACCTCTAAAATAGATCTGAAATAATTAAAACTCAATTTTTTAGTTAAATTTTAAAAACCTAATTCAAATTACTCCATTATTTCTATGATTCGGATTGAGATCCTTATAAATTTTAATCCTTTTCAATCACTGATAAGTTAAATTATATAAAATAATTTTTGAATAATTACGTACATAATATTCCATATCACCATAATTACATATGTTACACTCATTTTCGAAAAATTACACTGCAGCTTTAGAAAAATTGTGTGGAGTATAATTTTTACGGGTATAACATATAATTTTTAAAAAAATTATTTAATATATAAATATGATAATATGGAGTATTATGTATGTAAATGTTCTAATAATTTTTATATCATCAAAGATTTTGTTATTTGATGAGAAGCATATAATGATGGTGACAATCCAAGAAATTTGGCATTTTACAATCGCTGACCCTTATTAAAAAGATAACTTTATTACTTTATAGAATTTAAATATTTAACAAATATGTTTATTTAAATTAAATTCTCATTATTATAAATTTATCTTAATTGCTAATGCACATTTTAATAATAGTTTTCAATATTTGTTCAAAAAACTTTGACCCATTTACAGAAAGGGAAGGAAAGTTATAATTAAGAGTATTTTTAAGTTCAGTGCAATTTAAATGCTGATATTATTTTATTAATATTAATTACTAGATGTCTAGAAATTTAAATGTTGATGTTATTTTATCAACATTAACTACTAGATATTTTTGTCAACTTTTAATTATCATTATTATTTCTTTTACTTTAATATTATTCTATTGTAAATTAAACTATAATGATTATTAATTTTAGAGATCTAAAATTAATTTAATATTAAAATAATTTTTTTTTTTTATGTAGTATGCAATAATAGTGCTAGTGGTAAGATATAAATGTTATTTTAGAATATAATTTTATAATTTTATAATATTAATACACATATAATTGAACCATATAAATTATTATTCGCCATTCCATATTAATGTTAATAGTAATTATTTTGCAATAGAAATTAATAATGTTATTGAAGATGAAAAAGAATTTTTTGATATGCACTATAAATGTTTTAGTATTTAAAATTATTTTGAAGATTGCATTTTTTATTTTTCATAAATTTATTTTTTATGTTGCTATATGTTCTCTTTTTTAACCTTAAACACCTTTTATAATTGTAAAGTAAATTTATAATGTATATAATTTTCATTATATTAATTAAAAATTTTATGCCAATGTTTACGATAAGTATAAACTTAAGATATTTAAAATATTTTTTTGATTTAAATAAATTAGGTTAAATGTTTATTATTACTCATTTTATTTTTAAAATTTCATTTTCATCATTTTTTTATGCTTAAAGTTAATTAATTAGTAACATATTGATTAATATTTTTATTATAATATATAATAGAAAGCTCCCATTTTTTTTTTAAAAAAAAGCTTAAATGATGATTTGGTCTCTCACTTCTTTTAAACAATTATATAAAAAATTTAAAATATATTATCATCTTATATACAACTTAACTACTGAACAATAATATTTTTTTGATTAATTATAAGTTAGGTGAAAGATTAATGACATCGAGCTTGGATCAGACCGGCCCGAGTTGATCCCAAGTGATGTAATGACATAATTTATTTTAGCAAATTTGTATTTCATTAAAATTTACTGAATGAGATATATATTTTTTTTTTTTGCAATTGAATGAGAAATATATATATATTTTTTTATATGTTATGACGAGAAACAATCAAGATTTTTTACGTGGAAAACCGGCTAGGCGGAAAAACCACGGCTCCTTTCGAGGAGGCTTTAAAAATCACTAGAATTACTTTTCTCTTTGGTTACAATGTGCTCAAAGGGTTTCTTGGGTTCAGCCCCCTTTTAAGGCTGCTACAATGATATATATCATGGTCTACTCTGTTCAGTCATTTTAGCCGAACGACCTACAGTTGTAGTCACGGCCCATTAATGCCCGTAGGGGAAGGAGGGAGGCCATTCCCTGCCCGTTGCTGTACGATGTACGGATGGTACGGTTGACGGCGAGAGAGCCCATGCCTCTTGAAAGTAGGATGGTCCTCGATTGCTGTCAGGCACAGGTCAGTTCTGGTCCTTGCTTTTCGTCTCTATCTCTTCGGCGTATGCTATTCGGGGTGGAATATCTCTTGTTCGGCGCGGAGGATTTGTGATGTTGATGCTACGTAAATACCCACGTGAACGATCCAGATGATGGTGTGTGAATCCAGATGTAACATTATATCTCTAATGAGATATAAATTTTGACATCACATAAAACATCCCTATTTCACGGATGATCAAATATTCTTCCGTATGTACCCAGTCCAATAACATGAAAACACATTAAAAAAAAAAAAGCACACAAACAAACGCGCATTCAAGGACGGTCTTCTGATTGTCGTCTATTCTACTTCCAGCACGAATCTCCAACGATATCAACGGTTCAATCAATGGATTCTGGTCTTCCCTGTCCCATCCAAGATATTGCATCCCGTCCCTCTCTCCAATATTCTATTCCCGTGATTTTGTGTCCGGCGGCATCAGTCGGCTGGGATCCACTGTCTGTTTTTGGAAATTTATGAAAAGCTCCATAATGTTTGTTAAATTACTAAAACAATATGAAAAACTAACCTTACCGAGGCAGAACTGTAATTTTAAAAATAATTTTGGCATAAACGGCCAAAATAAATATGCAAAACAAACCCCGACTGAGGCAGAAGTATAATTTCTACAATAAGTTTGATATAAATGTCCAATGTCTCTCGCTCTCTCCGGTTTTTGGTGTTCTCTTCGGCGCCATCGGCGATCCAATCCGAGGGAAGAGGTTTCTGGAAGAAGAGGAAAGGAGGAAACCTAACTTATCGTTTTTTGGATCTCACCCGTGGCGGCGACGGAGCGTCGGCGGAGGACATGAATTCCGGTGGTGTTCGGCTTTCTCGAACTCCTCGTTCACGCGGCTTTCATCCCCTGAAATCTGCTAGAAGAGCGGTTAGATAATCTATAGATAATCCTCGTTCTCGGAGAAATTGGGGAACGACGAGCTTTTTGGCTCTTGTGGGTAGTGAACCTCTAGATTTTGAGCTGCTTCCCGCCGTTCCGGGTTGGATGAAGAGAAGAGGGGCGGAGATGGACAAGTACGAGATGGTGCGTGATATCGGATCGGGGAACTTTGGCGTCGCGAGGCTGATGCGGAACAAGGAGACGAAGGAGCTCGTCGCCGTCAAGTACATCGAAAGAGGGCATAAGGTCCACGCCTCGACTTCCGATCTGAATCTTTTGTTCTTCGTTTAATGATTGATGAGTGTTTTTAATTGAGCTATCGCTCTTTTTTTGAACGGCAGATTGACGAAAATGTGGCGAGAGAGATCATGAACCACCGCTCTCTTCGCCATCCTAATATCATCAGATTCAAGGAGGTCCGACGTCGTCATCAATAAGCGGCGGAGTTTTCCTATGCTTGCTTTTGGTTTCAGCTCCTTCTCTCTCGTCTCTGATCTCTTCAGGTACCTTCGGCAGGTGATGCTGACGCCGACGCACCTTGCAATTGTTATGGAGTACGCCGCCGGCGGCGAACTTTTCGAGCGGATCTGCAACGCCGGGAGATTCAGTGAGGACGAGGTGAAGATTTCTCAAATCTGTTTCCCCTGTTTATTTTCTTCTTTTTTTTTGTTCCAAGTCAACAACGATGATATCGTAATCGTTAATGATGATTCTAGGCGAGATACTTCTTTCAACAACTAATCTCCGGCGTATTCTATTGCCATCAAATGGTAATCAATTCGACTGCGGGCACAATTTCTCCTAATGTGAGATTAAAACATGTTTCCAATTTTTCCAGCAAATTTGCCATCGAGATCTCAAGCTCGAGAACACCCTTCTCGACGGTAGCCCTGCTCCTCGCCTTAAGATCTGCGATTTCGGCTATTCCAAGGTATCTTTTGCTGTAAAATTTTAACTAATTTTGAAATGAAAATCTGTAGTAACTTCTGTTAGACTCAGTAAAATTGGCTGAAATTTTCCAATTCTCTCCTGTAATTATTTGGGACAGTCGTCTCTGCTGCATTCAAGGCCAAAGTCGACGGTCGGCACTCCGGCTTACATCGCGCCGGAGGTTTTCTCCCGGCGGGAGTACGACGGCAAGGTGAGTTTCTTCCTCTTTTTTTAATTTTATTTATTATTTCGTTTGTTTGTCTAGCTACCGTGGACCCCGCCAGAAAGGGGCATTCGGCGGGGTGTGCTTCTTGATGCCATCGTTTCTGTCGGGAATGGTTTGTTTGAACGACATCACCTGTGGGTGAACCTGGGTGCATTTTTGGGCCGGATACCGCTAGAGCTAATGTCGAGTCAGGCACTTGGGTTACTATGAGTGCCACGTGTACGGTCTGAGTTGCTTAGACCAGATAAACACGGTATTTGCCGTTGTTTCTGGCTGGGGTGCAGAACGAGTGGGGCCCCCGGTGCCGGCAGTTGGAGTTTCTCGCACCGTGGGGGATGGGAAACTGCCGACTGTCGCACGTGTAGGCAACTGGTGCGTGGCAGCGGACTGCTGGTCTGGGTAAAAGTGGAGCACAGTAAACTCCAAAGTAGATTTAAAATTTATTCGTATTTTATTTGCTCAAACTAGACTCTATTTCCTTATAACTGTAAATTAGCTCACTTAAAAAAATCAATTTTATTTATAATTAATTTGATATCCATACAATTATGTGTACATAAGCATTTTAGAGGTATTTTAAAATTTTATATATATGTGAATACATTATATAAAATATATATTAAAAAGATTTAAAGTGATATTAAAAAAATTATATATAAATAAATATATAATACATATAAATTTAATTAAAAAGTAATCTATAATATATATTATATGAAAAATAAATTTTTAAATTAAAAAATAAGATTAAAAATTAAGCTCAATTCAAATCAAAATTGATTAGATTTTTATTGATTAGAATCAAAACTGAACTCGAACTAGAATATTTAAGTTTGGTTGAGGCTAACTCGCTCGAACTCGACTCATTATCAACCCTAGGTCTGGGAGAGAAACAACTTGTGCCACACTTGGTATCTTCTTTTGTGAGCGCCAGCTTGGTATAATACATAATACATATATATGTGAGCGCCAGCTTGGTATCTTCTTTTGTTTTTGCGAATTGAAGTTGGCATGGACATTTCAGTGCTAGCAAATTCCTGAAGCTGGGATGGGTATTGAATTGAATTGTGAGATTCTGAATGTAAGGAAGAAATTGATTAGCTAAAGACTAATAAATCCTGGGTGGACATAGTTGGAATTTGGTGCTTTCCGGCCATGGGTTGGACTTATCCCACCTGGCTGGAAACCTTCTTGTTTGTGACTAGGCAGGGGATTGGAGCTTTATGATGTATATTGTCATATACTTACTGTGGTTAAAAAGTGATTGGTCTGTAGTCATTAACAACAATTTTCTTGTTAGTTGGAGCAAGATACCTCAATATTTAAGCATGAGTTTCATAGAAAGGCTTTCTCTTGCCATATCTCTATTTTTTTTTTCTAAAATTTTAATTTTGCCTTGACTGTTGTTGTGAAAATTGGAGGGTTTGGGGAGACATTCGGATAACTAATCACATTTCTCGGGTCATAGATCACATGGCTGGGTGAAGATTAGGTGTACATGAGTAGAAGAAAGAGGGGAGAAAGATTAAGCTCACGTCTCCTTTATATGTGACGAGGAAAAACTAAAGAAGTGAGTATTCTCCATTGCTTGAGTTGGCTGGCTCCACCTTTTAAAAGAAGTATCTATCCTCAATTTAAAGCCAACATAGTTTGTTTTTGTTGTAATTACATTCTCTATATACTTGCCACATCTATGAGAAACCTTATGGGGATGAAGGAAGATCGGTAAAATTATAATGCGTATTATCTTGATCCTGAGGATGGGGAAGCTAAAAATATCTACACAAATAAGTGATTTTTACAAGTAAGAAATGCTCCATGATTAATGAATGTTCCACAACAAAAGAATGTTGGCTTAAGTAGTTTCTTCAAATGAGGAGCAATACTAACAAATGGTTGGTGTTCGGTGATATTGAATAACATTCTCTAAGGAGCTGGTTTAAGGAATGAACTTGGCACTATCGAAGATGTCCTAGGGATGATAAGTGATATTCATGGTAATCCACAGTAGAAAAATGGCTTTCCAACGAAAACGACTAATGAATGAGAACCATTTGTAGGGAGGGCCATCCTTAGTCGTGATATTCACCAAATAAGCCTGATTTGCTTTAGAGCAAAGAACATGTGTATGGCTAAGTGACGAGGTATGATCGGTTTTTTTTTAATATAAGTATGATGGGATATTAGTGAGCCAATGATGGGAAAAAACTATGTAATAAATTTAAGTGCATACAATAGGAAATATACCTTTAAGTTTGATGTGAAAATGACCTTCACATGCATATTGTTGGGAAATGCAGCGATTGGATGGCTTGAGTGTGGCTGTCGCTGGCCTAGTATCATCATCGTACCTGGTCTTGGGCCTTCAAACTTTTGGCATCGAGGTTTTGGCCTTCAGGCTTCGAGCTTCGGGCTTGAGCATTCGAGCTTCGGACTTGAGCCTTTGATCTTAGGCCTTCTGGCTTAGAGCTCAGCCATTCAAGCTTTTGGCTTCAAGCTTAGGTCTATAGGCTTCTGGCTTTGGCCATCATGATTTGAGCCTCAGGGTTTGGGCTTTGGGCTTTTGGTTGGGGCTGTGGGCTTGGGTTTTTTGATCTCAGATGTTAGGCTTGCGCTTTAAGCTTGGAGGTTAGAGCTTCGGGCTTTGATTTTTGGTCTTGTGGCTTTGGGCATGGGCCTTCGGGCTTTTGGCTTTAGGCTTAAGAATTTGGGCTTCTAGCTTCGGCCACAGGTTTCAGCCTTCCAGCTTCAGGCCACAAGCAACAGTCTTTGGGCTTCAGTGCACTGAAAGGGGGATTGTTGGGAAAAGTAGCGACTGGATGGGGGGCTGGATGTGGCTCTGACTTAATACTATCGCCCTATCTAACATAACTCTAAATGATGTGCTATTGTTGAATGAAAAATAAGTTTAATTTGTGGATGTTAGGTGCACAATATAATAAATGAATTGACTATACTTTTTTACTAGCTTAAGCTTTTTAGAAGAATTGGTAGTACCAAGAATCCTAACAACACATGTAGCATAAAAATAGCTCTAAATTCGATAGATATAATCCATGCATAGCATGTATAAGCATCATCATCAAGTGTAGAAGAAGTAAGGCACATAAAAGTAATCATACAAGTGAGGGCACAGGAATAAAGGAACTTTAGTAAATAGAACTTATAGATAAGAACGAACAATTAATGAGAAACATGAATGTGTTCGATTTAACAATAATTTATGATAATTGAAGACAAAATGCTATCATAACTCGAGCAAATTAGAATGGAAAAAAGAGTTGAACAATGGATAAACTTAAGAGGCAATTCAATTACAAGTCTATAGTTTTATTTACCATATTAATGCTTGAAAATCAAAGGGAAGACATTGCTAATTGCCAACAATGAGGAGAAGGAAAATTGGAGAAGCAAGATAAGGGACAAAAATATTGATAAAGGGACTCACATCATATCGATGGATTGTTAGAATGCACATAATTGTTGGCCCTTACTCACTGGCCTATGTTTTTGGGTACAATGAGCATTTATTGGGCTCAACGTGGGGCCTCCAAAATATTACTCTCCTAACAAGTGGTATCTAAGCCCATGGTTTTGTTAGAATCAGTTATGAAATTATACACAATAAAAAAATTTCAGGTCATCAAATATGTAGTTAGCCAAATAAATTGTACCTGGATAAATATGAGAAATGAAGATAGTAAAAAAATAATGCAACTATAATAGGGTTGATAATGAGTCGTGTTCGAGCAAGGTTGCCTCAACTCAAACTCAAATTCAACTCAAATTCGAAGATTTTGAGTTTTAGTTGAGTTTGATTTAAGTTAATGAAAATTTAATCAATTTTGAGTTGAATCGAGCTTAATTTTTAATCTTATTTTTGTTTAAAAATTCATTTTGCATATAGTATATTATATATTATTTTTTTTAGTTAAATTTATATGTATTATATATTTATTGTACATAGTCTTTTCAATATACACTTTAATCTCTTCAATATATTTTAAAATACATCTAAAATGCTTACATATATATAATTATATAGATATCGAGTTGGTTACGAGTTGAATCAATTTTTTTGGAGCAAACTAACTTCGAATCATAAGGAAATTCAGTTGAGCTTGAATTGAGTAAAATACGAGCAAGTTATGAATCGAGTTTTGAGTATTCTACTCTCTCTTAAACTACAAGAAACCATATTTATATGATTTAGAGAGAACTTCTTACGTCCAAGGAGAGAGCAGTGGAGAATTTAATGTGTAGAAAATAGATAAAAAGAGAACCTTATGTCAGTCACTTGGTTTTTGATCTCAGACGGGATACAAAAACAGTTTTTTTTTCCTTCTTCCAGATTGGACTGTTCAATTGCTCCTTGACCTTAGACTATCGCCTTTAGATTCCTACAAATCATTAGATAGCGATCACTGGGATGCTTCACTATCTTAAACACTCCATACAAAGTGGCAAACTCATTCTGCCCAAAATATGAACTTAAACGCCTACAATGATGTTGAATAAGCCAGGAGCATCAGTGATAGGAAATGCACCAATGACTATTATATTTTTCTTGGACTAAACGTTGTCACCTTGACATCTAAAAAAATAATCCACAATTTGCAGATCAAGCACTTAAGCCGAATATAAAGCTGCAGCAAATACTGCTGGTGAAATTCTATAGTCAAATCTATACTTCAAGTTGGATTCCCACCAACAAGTATACCAACTGTTTGCTGCAATAACATTGGCACCACTTTCCTTGCTGTTAAACTGAATCATGCACAAGAATGAAACATGTAGAGGTGGATTTTCACTTCATAAAATAAGAGGCCTCATCACAGAGAGGATCCTATGAATAAGCTACATTCCAACGTCCAATCAAATTGCTGACTTGCTAACAAAGTCGCTATGCCCAAGACGGTTGCAACATCTATCCAACAAGCTCATCTATGTTGCTTGTGAAGGGGTGCACATTAGCACACAAATGCCCTAGCAACAAACAGAAGCCCAAGTTCACTCCTGAAGTCCAACGTGGACAAGATGCTTCGCATATTCATCATCACCATTGATTGCATACTTCCAAGTTTGGGCCATCATTTTGTAACTGATCTTATTATATAGTTGAAATGAACAGTGGTGTGTGAGGGTGACCTTACCATTTCATTACCTTTATCCTATTCGAACTTTATCATGCATCGCTCCAGTTAAGGCTTTGATTCTAACATGAACAACATTGAGTTTTGTTTTGCTAAAACTTTCAGATGGATCTTGGTTATAACTTTTTTCAAGCACTGTGACCTACAGCACAAAGAATCTTCTCAAATGGGTGCACGGTCATGATCTGACTCATACATGACCATCAAGCTTATGATTGCTCTCCCCTTCTAAAATTCTAATTTTGATTAACTTCACTAATTTAAAAAGTGTACCTATGTTCTGATTGGACCACTTTTCTTTTTTGCTGTCGCCATAAATCAGTGATGTAATGCGCTCCATTATATGTGAAGACAGCTTTATGTTATCTTTTATTTTAACAACAGCTAACATTCTGCAGGTTACTAGAAACTAAACTTGGTCGCAATTTTAGACTTTATTTTCTCTAGCCGTCAATTATATTGCTGTTATTTATGATTTATTTCTCCTTATCATCAAATAGTATATTCCTGCATATTTGTACTATACGACTTTCTGCATTTCTCATTCTACATATTTGTTAATGATTCTCAAGCTAGGAGCAACAATCACACGCAGTGCAGTTATATTGTCACAATGATCTTAAATTTTGCTGGCATGAAGTTTGTAAATTTAGGATTGAACTTACTATGTTAACGTCACTTAATTGGAGTAATTTTTGTGCTTTATTGGACTGATTTTAGTTTTTTGTTGCTGCGCAGCAAGCCGATGTGTGGTCTTGTGGAGTTACTCTCTATGTGATGCTGGTTGGGGCCTATCCATTTGAAGACCCAGATGACCCCAAGAATTTCCGAAGAACTATCCAGGTAAATTCTTCCTTCACCTGAAGTCATGTACTACTTATAGCCTTTGCCGAGTTCAAACTAGTGCCGACACATACTTGAATCTCAAATTTGCTTAATGATTGGTCCAAATTCAATGGATTGGATTCCAAATTATCAATATTGGCATGCGCATACGCAATCAATGTCTATGGATATATAGATGGTGTACAATGTTTAATGGATGCAAAATCATATTCTTAATACTAATCTTGTCTGATACTATGTCTGATTACAGCGAATAATGTCAGTCCAGTACAAGATACCTGATTACGTCCACGTATCACAAGACTGCCGACAATTACTCTCCCGCATCTTCGTCACGAACCCATCTAAGGTGAGTTGTTTAGATTCACAAATTCAAATGGACAAACCTGTTTCAGTAACTCTCCTTAAGTGCAGAGAATAACATTAAAAGAGATAAAAACCCATCCTTGGTTCCTGAAGAACTTGCCAAGGGAACTAACAGAAGCAGCTCAAGCTGTGTACTATAGGAGAGATAACAGTGCCCCTACCTATTCTCTTCAAGCAGTGGATGACATCACGAACATTGTTCGTGAGGCCAGAACCCATGGGCAATCTTCGAAGTCCCTTCCAGGCTATGGCTGGGCAGAGGATGATGAAGATGAAGATGAAGATCATGGAGGAAAGGAGGATGGTTTCGAGGAGCCGTACGTCGAAGACGAAGAAGAGGAAGAGGAGTTAGAAGAAAAGCCTCATGAGGGCATTACTGGATCTTCTGCTGCCTCCAGTAGAGTGAAAGAAGTTCCTACCGCCTCTGCTAATAGGGTGAATGCAGCAACGAGGTCAGCAGCATGATGAATATTTCGTAACTTCTGCAGAATTCCCGGAGTTATCAATGTGTGTGGAATTTGGATCTCTTTAAGTGTGGACTTTCTCTTGGGATTTTTATTTTACTTTGTTTATTACAGTTTTGTAAAAATAGATGCAATATGATATGATTTGTATAGACTTTAGTATTCTTATGTTGTCCTTCTGGAGCCTAAAAAAATTGAAGTTTGTGTAGATGCCATTTGAGTTGATTTAATTTAGTTTTAAGTTCAAAGTAGCGATAATGTGTTTATTGGTGCATATCAAAGAATGCTCGAACTCATTAGTCAGCATGTCTTTTGAGAGATTAAGTTCGTTAACTTGTAGATGGAAAAACTTGGCCCATTGGGCCGGGACCAACAGAGATGATTTTTTTAAATAAATTATATGATAAATAAAATTTATAAGTTTTATAAATTAAAATATTTTTAAAAATTAAAATTAAAATGAGTTGTATGATAAATAAAAATTCAACAGATTAGATTAAAATGTTAATTTTAATTCAACAGATCAGATTTGAGATTTAAAAATTTAGGATATATAACTTGCAATTAAAATTCAATAGTAATTTAAATTTTTTAACTGAAGTTTATGATCACATAATTAAAATTAAATCGAATAATTCAGCAGAATAATAATTTTATTGAAATTAAATAATTTGATTATATATATTGAAATAAAAATATAATATGTTTTTAATTAATGACTGATATGCATCATATTAAAAAATTATTTTACAAATATGTAATTATTCTAATCTCTTAACAGTACTTCAAAAATATGCAATTATTCTAATCTCTTAACAGTACTTCAAAATTTAAAAAAATCTCTTTTAACAGTATGCAAGTGAAGCTGGTGACATGAACTTGAGTGGTCGAAATGAGGAACACCCGGTGGCGGCTGCGAAAAAGGCCCACCTTCACTATTAATCTTATAAGAAAGTCTGCAAGGTGATATGGGTTTGCTTTCCTCTGCTCTTTGACTCCTCTCTGTTTTGAAGTCATCTTCATGTCCTTTCAGGTTTGCAAGGAAAAGTGCCACCAGGCGGGATTTCAGGGCGCGACCTACATAGACTGCCCGAAAAAGCCTTTCTTTCTCTGCAAAAACCCCGGTTTGATCCCTCTTGCTCATCATAGATCTCAAAGATGCAAGCTGTGCTGATTACTTTCAGCATTTGTTTATTTTAAGCAGAGAAAGTATTATGTTCATCATGTGCGGCACATTGCCTTTGATTCATTTAAAGGTCTCATTTTCTTGTCTTTCCTGCTACGGGAGTTTCAGGCCACATGACAATGTCTTGTCCCCACAGGGTAGTGTTGGAGCATGGTGTAGTGCCGGCGCCAAGAAGGAACAAGCTAACTCTACTAGATTATGTGTTTGAAAGGGAGTTCAAGCCCCATATTTCGAAGGTAAGAGAGAGAGTTTTGTTCGATTTTTTGCTTTGTTTATTTGTTGCTTGTTTCATACTATCTTTGAGTGTTACTTGAAAGGCTATAATTTGCACATTATCTGCTGATTAATGTCATCACTTCTTAAAGATTGAGTGTCTAGTGCATCTTCATTTTTATAATTTAACCATTTGTAAATATGCTTTTATGACTCTTGACAATCTCCTGCATTGCAGATAAAGCCTAAATTTGTTGTCCCTGATAAACTAGAACATGTACTTGTGAGATTCCATAGTAGGCGTGTAACAAGCTTAGAGTTCCATCCAACTATGAGCAGTGTTCTTCTGTCAGGAGACAAGGTATAGGTTGTGTTCTTTATGGGCATATGCTATGTTTGAAGACTTTAAATTAGTTTCATGTTTCTCAGTCTTTGTGTTCTATACCAATTTGAGGCGAGTGGATGGCAAAATCGCCTTGGCAAAGGCGGTGCACAGGAGCGTAGAGCGCAGAGAGGGGGCTTGGGCGAGTGGTGCTGGGGAAGCAGTACGGGGCGTGCGGCATGGGCAAGCAGCCCAGGGGCACACGTGGGTGAGCGATGTGGGGGAATGCGTGGATGAGCAATGCGGGGGTTGGTAGGAAGTGGTCGGTGAATGTTGACAGCCGATCAGTAAGCCAGCTATGGAGACAAAGGCAGACGATTCGGCCCCAGGAATGTGTGGGTGATGCATGCAAAGCGGCTCTTGCTAGTGCAGTTGTGTTGCTCGCACAAAAGTAATACTCGAAGTTCGCCTCCAAGAACGATGCAGAACACAGAGGAGGCGAGGTGTAGTGATTAGACTAAGGGTTGAGCAGTTCTGTGACTTGAAGAAAAGAAGCTGAAACACAGTGGAATGGGATGGTGGAGGAGATGGATTTTAGGAAGTTTTTTTTTTTATTTTAATAATATAAATAGACTACTTGAAGTATTTGTCACCGACTCACCTAAGACTACTTTTACTTTTTTTTTTACAAGAATATCAACCCTTAATTCAAATGTAGGATCTGAAAAAACTCAGCCATAATTTATTTATCAAAATAGGCTCTCTCTCATTATAATACGAGGTAACTTCTTTATATAGAATTATTGTATAATAAAATTTAAAAATACAATACTAAATAGAAAAAATAAATGTCAAATAAATATAAAGCAAATATAAAATTTAATTATTATAATAAAAAAAATTAGCTTTAAATATGACGAATTTTCAAGTTCTCAAATTTGTTCTGAATCAAATCAAATCTAGATAAAGCTAATATGAAAATCTTCAATTAACTTTAATCGATTTGAATTTAAATTTTAATTCAGTACATAATGTCATCTTGATCATTAGATTCAATGTTGATCTGTATCCTTACCAATTGTAGAGCATAGAATTTAATTTGTCATTATAATATTTTTTATTCATATGAGATCTATTAATATGAGACTTACGAGGCATTGTTGTCCTTGCATAATCCCAAAGATGAAAGTTCTATGATGGGTTATAGCCAGCAATGAAAGGAGGAATACAAATAAAGGAATTTTCTCGTCTATTCGAGCAACTCTTCACAATTCATAGGCGTCTTCTCTAAATTAAATTCTCTAATAAGAGTTTGAAAGTTTTGGTGGTGACGGATTAGTTCAGGTTTCCCATTCAGAGGTGAAATTTTAGAACTTTTGTATTCATCACATCGTGATATTAGATTACGACACTGGTGGTTGCAATATTTTCCCTTCCAAGTCGATAAAGCTTTACTTAAACTTTAGCTGTTGTTGTTTGGTTGTTTACTTTTACATATTATTATTTGTCGAGACTTATTATGGTAATTATTGTTTTGCACTCTTTGCAAAGGTACTAATCTCTTGCTAGCCTGAACTTATTTAATACTCCTAACTAATTGTTACGACAGGAAATAATCAAAGATTTTTTACGTGGAAAACCGACTGGCGGAAAAACCACGGCTCCTTTTCGAGGAGGCTTGAAAGATCACTAGAAATGCGTTCTTTTGGTTACAGTGTATTCGAAGGATTTTTTTTGAAATCTCAGCCCCCTTGAAGGCTGTGTACAGGAAGTATATATACTCTGGGCCTGTTATGTCTAGTCACTTTCAGCCGAGTAATCTATGTCCTTAGTGACGGCCCAATTAATGCCTGCGGATGGCTAGTATGTGACTCCTGTACGGTGTGTCAGCAGTCATGGCCTGTCGGCGGGAAAATCGCGTTTTCCTCAGAGAAGTACAATCCCCCAACGGTCAGATGTCACGTCGGGGCCTTGTTCTTCGGGATCTTCTTCGGCGTCTGCTTTTCGGGATGATACTCCTTCTGTTCGGCTAGGGTGCCTTGCTCACGTGGAGACCACGTGAGCAACCACGTGGACGGTTCAAATGAGGAAGGCGCGAATCCAATTACAATTTGTCCCCCCGATAGTCGTGAAGCGCATTGATGTGCGTGCCCAGTTGCCACGTGTACTGCAGCGATCTATAAATATTCTGCGAAGCATTGATGGGACCTTCTTTTTGACCGGAGGAGAAGCTGACGCGATGGATCTCTTCTCAGGAATAGCTGGCGGTCTTCAAGGAAGGAAAAATGGGACCAGTGTCCCGGCTAAGCCGGACCCAGCCGACGCGAGACGCTCTTCAGTTCGAGAAGAGGCGTCGAAGAAGCCAAGGATTCGTCTTTCCAGCGTAGGGGACGGCGCGCGTATTCCGTCCAGGTCCCTTATGGATGATGTGCGGACAGCCCCTTCGGCGGAGGATGTAATTACGGTGGCCGACGACGAGATGCGAGCGATTAGGGAGAAAAAGGTGGGTATACCTTCTGCGCCGTCGCCGGGGGTTCAGGAAGTGACTTTGCCGGAACAAGGCAATGTGGCCCCGACGACTTCCTCTTCGGGCCCACCCGGCAGTCCAGGTCCTTCGTCAGGTCAGAGAGGCCCTGCATACGTTAGCTCGACGGCGCAGTTCTTCGCTCGGAACGTCTGTTCCCATCTTGACAAGATAAAGGAATCTGTGGCGACTAAGGATCAGGCGGCGGCCTTCGAACAGAAGGCGGTGACCCTCGAACAGAAGGCGGAGATCTTCGAGCGGAAGATAGACGAAGTTCTCTTTCTCTTTCGAAGGCTGGATCCGTTTGAGGCGGAGAGGACGATTGCTGACCTGGAGTCGAAGTGCACTCGCCTCGAGGGCGACCTGGAGGCGGCGGTCACCCAAGTTGAAGATTTGACGACGGAGAGGGGGATGTTGAAGTCTCGAGTCGAAGAGTCGGAGGAAGAGATCCGTCGTCGAAGAGAATTTGCTCGGTCCGTTCGCGATTTGCTTGTAGAGGCAGAGCCTCTGTAAATTTTTTTTTTTTTTTTTTTTTTTTTGGCTATGTAAAAGTTTTATTTTGAATGGATAATTCGTGACACGCATTTTGTGCCTTCGCATTCCTCTGGTGTCCTTGAAAAAGAAAGATGAAAATTTTCGCGCCCAAAACCTCGAAATTCGAAATTTTGGCAGCCAAGTGTCAGTCCTCGGGGATCGGAAGCGTCGGTTCTGCTGACCATATATAAGAGAAGATGGGATTTGTGAGGTCACTTTATTCGTTTCTCTTGCTAGCCCTTCTTTAGGTTTAAGACAATGGTTAAGAAGTCGCGTAGCAGAGCGAAAGATATGTGGGCCGACTACCATGTTCTT
>JAEMOT010002613.1:25480-51985 GCA_019297695.1 Apostasia ramifera | reverse complement strand
ACTCTTTCAAATACAGATTTTTTTTGTCAAGTTCCTCTAATAAAATCTCATCCAAAATGAACTTTTTAAAGGAAGCTTTCTATACAAAAATTGTAGTATAATGTGTTCCCTATCTCCATATAAAATTTCATGTCAATCCGAATTCATTTGGTACACCAAATCCTCTATGAACTAAACTCGGTTAGAAAATCCGAATTTCTATCAGACTTTACTAATGACATCGAAATTATACTTTTTATTCAGAATTAATCAAAATTTTCTTCACACAAGTTGTAGGTAACTTCAAGATCTAACTCACCTCCAATTTTCATCAAAATCTGAGATCATTTGATATCCTAAACTAATGCTACAATGCTCAGATCCGAAACAGAAATATTCCAGCAATATACAATCGTGTGTATATCTAAACAAATTTCTCTAATAAGATATTTTAAGCCCATAAATGAAATTCACAGCCATAAATATGAAAAAAATATCTGCAATGCAATAAAATAAAATTTCATAAATAATTGAATATTAAATTTATTCAATCCTTGTCAAATTATTATAAATTAAATTATGCGAATAAGAATCTTTGGTTAATTTAAGTCCTAATAGTTAGAGAAATCTCCTACCTCAAGGAATCATGAAAATATCTCCTTTTTTTTTCTCCTATTCTTCTCGCCTTTTCATCCGAGACTTTGAAATCCTTCTTTCATGGTTGTCGATTCGATGGAGAAATATTGTGATGCCTCGGATCTCTAATTCTCCCTTCTCTTTTCTCTCCCTCTCCTCTCTCTTTTCTTTTTCTCTCTCTCTCTCTCCCTCTCATTTTCAGCCAAAGAGGGGGCTAGGGCCGGCGGTTACGAATTGGGAGAGGAATGAATCGATGTATGAGAGAAGAGAAATATTATTTCCTCTAATAACTCATTGTAAGGGTAAATCTGGTATTTCTTCCAAGGCTAAAATTAAGGGATAATTAAATCTCATAAATTCAAATTTTAAATAATAATAATAAATCATTCTTTGACATATAACCACATCCCTTAATTATCTCCAAATTTTGATAAATATTCTCATAAGAATTTTAAATCAATAAATATCCAAATAAATTATGAGATATTAAATAAATTCAAATTTAAATCAAGAAAAGAATTTCCTAATATTTATCTTAATATTTTCAAATAAATACTAGATCTTATAAAAATTATTTCTAGATCCAATATTTCTTTGATCACTCTTTCTATGTCATTTTTGGAGATCAAATAAATCAAAGGTATCACCCAAAATTTCTTCTATATTTTCTATGTCAAAATACCGTAAATATCATTTATCACCCAAATTTATATATATATAATTCTAATTTGTAATACACATAAAAATTTAAATTTTCGGGATGTTACATGTTCGCTTTGGCTTTAGGGAACTACGTAACTTGAACACTTCCCAGAACGTCACCCATCCCAGTACTACTTTAGCTTAAGCATATTTGACTATATAATTTTTCATCATTAGCTTCACGATTTTGCCTCAAAGACATCTCTCTTTTTGTTTGGTTGTTCCAATGGCTTTAGGGAACTACGTAACTTAAGCACTTCCCAGAAGGTCACTCATCCTAATACTATTTTAAGTTAAGCATATTTGATTGTATAATTTTTCATCATTAATTTCACAATTTTGCTTCAAAGGCATCTCACTTTTTGTTTGATTGTTCCAATGGTATTAAAAAAAAGAAAAGAAACTTATTGAATTGATAGAAATAAATAGTTTAAACTAGTTTAGTTACTGTAGACTTTATGAGTCTGTTCTAACAGATTTCTATTACTAATATGGCAGATACTGAAGCACTTGATCACGGGAATGAGGAGAATGCCACTTAGGAGATGTATTAGTTTATTTCTTTATTTCCTTAGAGAGCAACTAATGAAGAAAAATGTGGATCTTTATGAAATGCTAAGCAAAACATGGAGACCTGTGTAAAATTTACTCAATATTAAAAATTTAGTAATTTAAAAGATATAAAAAAAAATTAAAATCTTATGATGAAAGTATGCTACCATGTGAACAATTTAAAAGTGAGCATCTTCAAATCAATCATGCTCTCATTATAAAACATCTTCGATCTAAGGAGTCTCCCGAAAAAGAAATTATAAGAATAAACATTTAATTTTAATTAATTAGTTGATTAACTCAATTCAAATTAGTTATCAAAGCAGGCACCATTTATAAATTATGACTCTGCTGGACGCTGGCACAACGTGTAGGTCAGTAAAAATAAGTGTAAATTATATCCGGATCTTTGAGTTTAGGCTATATTATAACACAAATTTATTATTTTAAAATTTTAATATTTTGATATAAATACCGTTTAGATTTATTTTTTATTTCTTTAATATTAAATTTTACAAAATATCTAAAAAATGCTGTTTTTTCTATTCTTTCTCTGTGACGCTTGTAGCCGAAGAGAGTGGAGAGTGATTGCCGGGTAGAGAAAGGAATCACTGAGATAAAATGCGGCTCTTAGCAGGCTTCTAGACAGAATAATGAGTGGTAAGAGGGGCACAGAAATGAATCGTCCCACGTCAGAAAGGGAGGGAGATTCTGAGCTGTATAAGTAGATAACATGATCTCAAATAGTAGAGGCATTTTTTGGGGCAAAATCGTGAGGTTAGTGATGAAAAACTTCATAATTGAGCGTGCTTGGGCTGGAGTAGCACTAGGATGGGTAACCTTCTGGGAAGTGCTTAAGTCACACAGTTTTTTTAAAGCCAAAGCTGACAATACCAAAACTTCATAATTGAGCGTGCTTGGGCTGGAGTAGCACTAGGATGGGTAACCTCCTGGCAGGCTTCTAGGTCAAATACTGAGTGGTGAGAGGGGCACAAAAATGAATCATCCCACATCGGAAAAGGGGGGAGATCCTGAGATGTATAAGTAGATGACATGATCTTAAATAGTAGAGACGCCTTTTGGGGCAAAACCGTGAAGCTAGTGATGAAAAATTCTATAGTTGAGCGTGCTTGGACTGGAGTAGCACTAGGATGGGTGACCTCCTGGAAAGTGCTCAAGTCACGCAGTTCTGCTGCCCCATCTCTCTCTCTCTATATATATATCTATCGTTAGTTGCATAGCTTAGTGCGAGGGCTATGCTACCTGTGGCTGCAATGCGAAAGGGCTACGCTAGATACATAACTACTAGCAAGGGTTGCGGCCTCATGCGAGGCTGCGTGCCGTTAGAGAGAGAGAAGAAAAAGGGACACGAGACTTTTTAGGTATTTTATAAAATTTTAATATTAAAAAAATTAAAATAAACTTGATTTATATTTATAGTTGATTTAGAAATCTAAATTAAATTTTTAAAATTATGAATCCCAGTGGTATAAAAACTTGATTTATTGTTGTTATATGAATTTGAGTGATAATATATTTTAAATTCTTGAATCTCAGTGATAATAACAAGTAAAATGCAAAATGCTTACCTGGATTTAAATTAAATTTTTTTTTAAAAATTAATTTAATTATAACTAATTATGTTGTATGTATGATAAAAATCTTTTGATTGTATAATCTAATCTTTCAATGGATGCACTTAAGTTAGAACTTTAATAAAGATTTTTTTATAATTAAACTCTCATAAAGTGAAATAATAAAATTTTTTATTTTGAATATGAAATACTATTAGAACTGATGAAATGAAATTTTGCTGCAGTCTCGTATGGGCGTTTCCTACATTTTGTAAGGGATTTAAGGCCCTATTTGGCGCGAGGATTAAATCAGGATCAAAATGATATTAATTTAAAAAATAACAACAATAATAATAAATAAAATTTTTTAATCATTCTACACAAATTTTAATATAAAAAAAATATTATTTTACTTCACATACTCAATAATTTTTAATAAAAATATATACTTTATTTTACATCCTAGATCAAAATATTCAAATCAAAAATTTTTGTCTAAGATGTAAAATAAAATTAATTTTTTTATTGAAAATTATTAAGTATGTGAAGTAAACTAATATTTTTTTATATTAAAATTTGTGTAGAATAGTTAAAATATTTTATTTATTATTATTATTATTGTTTTTCAAATTAGTATAATTTTAGTCCTGATTTAGTCCTCGCGTCAAACAGGGCTTATATATATATTGTTGTTGCTTAAAATTTAAAACAGTTCTTAACCTAAATCATTTCTTAAATTTGAAAATATTTAAGTGACAAAGTTTTTTTTTTTAAGATTTAAGTGACTCTTTATGTGATATCTATATACATAATATCAAGAATTTATTCATTTTTTATATTTTCTTGCTATTTTTGATGTGGATAACTTAAATATGTAATTAAATATCAGTTTGAACTAGTAAATCTTTTTTTAACTAATATCCATTATAATTAACTAAATTTAAAAAAGGGGAGTAATATCATATCATAATAATATTATCTAAAAAACATTGGTGTTTTACTTGATCTTAAATATTAGTGAGTAACACATCCAAAAGAGCTCTAGGAGCTGTTTGGTCTCAAGACTTTTTTGATTATGTCTAAAATTTAAACATTTTATTTATTATAAATTATATAGAATATAAAATAAAATTAATAGTTTTATTGAGAATATAAAATAAATTAATTTTTTTTGTATTTAAATTTATAAAAACTTTGGTAAAAATTTATTTATTTATTATTATTATTGTTATTTTTTAGTATTATTTTAATGTTAAATATGACGAAGCTAATTTTAGAGCAAAAAAGACCAAGGATTATCACTACATATGTGTCTGTTTAGCAACAGCAAAAAAAAAAAATTTATTTTAGTTATAATCATAAATTTAAATTNTATATATATATATATATATATATATATATATATATATATCTCCAAGAATATAACCCTATTTGATTTTTGGAGTTTTTAATTATCTTTTGACCTTCATTTGCATCAATTTTTTTCATTAAATTGTGTAAAAATAATTTAAAATATTTTAAAATATTTCATTAAATCTCGCTTGGTACTTTCAATGTAACGACGACTTCAACTGCCGCTGCGGTTTAAAAAATATGGTCAGAATGGCCGAAGCCAGGCTTCATTTAAAAATAAAATAAAATAAAATAAAATCCAGCTCGCTTGCACAAAGTGCACGCCCAAGCTAAAACACTGGGTGTGAATATCAGAAAATCTCTTTCCTGGTGTGAAATCTCCGGGGATTCCTACGCCACACGGAGAATCTGCGGTTGGGAAAAGGTCAGAAAAGCCTGCCATGCCCCGTGTTGCAAAAATCGGTATATAAATCGGCCCAAATTCACATTAAATTAAAAGAAATATTTACTTACCGCACGCCATTTAATTTTATTTATTTATTATTTATTTATTTTTTATTAATTATGCTATGAATACTCAAAATATTATAAAATTATATATATATATATTTTAATTTATTTTCATGTATAATAAATAATCATAATTTTTCAATAACGTAACTATAATTAAGTTACAAAAAATCTGAGCCGTACATTATATTATTTTAAAAATATTTAAATATATTTTGAGTGAAAATCCTAAAATATTGATGTTTAGGCGGTGGCAAGGGAAGGAACGCTGGGTGATATTTTAAGAGAAAAAAATCACTGAGACAAAGTCTAACTCTTGGCAGGCTTCTAGGCCGAATAATGAGTGGTGAGCCGGCTTCTAAGCCGAATAATGAGTAGTAAGAGGCGTACAAGAATGAATCTCACATCAAAAAGGGTGGGAGATCCTGAGTTATATAAGTAGATAATGTGGCTACAATAGTAGAGGCACATTTTGGGGCAAAATTGTGAGGTTAATGATGAAAAATTCTAAAGTTAAGTATGCTTAGGCTGGAGTAGCACTGAGATGGGTGATCTCCTGGAAAGTACTTAAGTCACACAGTTTTTCTAAAGTCAAAGCGGACAACACCTCTACAATGGATGAGTTGAATTAGTCACAACCATTATCTATGAGATCAATAATTATTATCATAAGGAGTAGCATCTCATTCATTCCTGCTAGGTGTGTTGTTAATTTGAGTCGAACAAAATTAGCAAAGAGGTATGAGCTAATAAAGTGAACCTCACTCAATGGTTGAAAATAAAAGAAGAGTAAAAGATAAAATTTGGGATTTGACCTATAAAAGTGCTATTGATATTTGCTCAAAATTAACAACTAAAACTCATTTTAGACCTAATTGAATTTGCAAAAAAAAAACACGTGTGATTTAACTAATTGTCCCGAAACATGAAGTTGAGACATCCTTATAAATAGTGAATGAAAATAATCAATTATTTATTGCCGTAAATATTTTTCATTATGGAAAACTCAAATTGAAAAAATCATATCGTGTTGTTAAAATCGGTGATTCAAATTCTTTTTCGTTTGACATGAAAAGCTGGTGGTGCGATAATTTTGAGAAAAAAAATAGACTTGTTTGATTGAAAGATAAATTTAGATAAGGAAAAAGAAAATATTTTATTTTATAAAGTTAATAGGAAAGAAATTTATTTTAATATTAGGAGGTGTGTTAGATGTGAAATAAAGTTAATTTTAAGGTTAGAATTTGTGTTGGATATGAAATAAAGTTAATTTTTAAGGTAAAATTTGTGTTCGATATGAAATAAAATTATTAAAATTTATAATAAATTAAAAATATTATTATTATATTTTTTTTTTCTTAATTTTAGGCATTTGCCAAACAAGGCTAAAGTTGAAATTTGAGATCAAATGGTGGAAGTGGAGGGATCGGGTCTATCGGCCGGATCGATAGGCCCGATCCTCTTATATTTTGACTCAGTCTTGAATTTAAGTTTTATTTTTTCTTTATATATTACTCTATTTGATTAGAATGATGGTATTTTGAATAATAATATTAGTCGCTGCTCCACTACCTTTTCGTATATATTTTTATTTGATATAGTAAATTTTTTTTGCTCTTGAGTTTCTCTCGAAGTTGTAATTTTTGTTATATAAATATATGTGCTTTTGCATTTATATTTATATTTTTTATTATTTTATTATATCATTTGTTACATGTTGCATATCACAGATCATAAATAGGAACTTTTTAAGCGCTAGATTATATTATATTTGTTGTTTGGGAAAAAAGGTGAAGGAGAAGGCTTCCCCTTTCTAGCGATCATGAAGACCATTTATGTGATTTTCATAAAGAATATGGGTTAATAGTTTTTTTAATTTGAAATTATATGCAATTAGGTTATTTTAGTTTCTAAATTAATTAAATAAATTTTTTAATATAAAATAAAGTACAAATAATTTTTTTAATATCAATTAACGTATTTAATAAAAAAATATTTTCTCTACTTAATAAGTCATTTTGGACTTTATATATCATCTAAAAAATATATTAATTTAGCTTTTAAATTAATTAAATTATTTTATTAATTAAAAAAATTCTCTTATATTGAGTTCTTTTATTAATATAAAAAAAATCTATTTATATTTATCTCAAATTAGAAATTAATTTAAAAATTGACTTTTATATATTTTCTTCTTTTGCCTTTATAACTTGACCAACACCTTGGACCTTTCCTCAGAACAGAGGGAGAGAGAGAGAGAGAGAGAGCCATGTCGGTGCCGGTGGCGTACCAGGGCAACACGACTGCGGCGGTGGCGGACTGGCTAAACAAAGGGGATAACGCGTGGCAGATGACCGCGGCGACCCTCGTCGGCATCCAGAGCGTCCCCGGCCTCATCATCCTCTACGGCGGCATCGTGAAGAAGAAGTGGGCGGTCAACTCCGCCTTCATGGCCCTCTACGCCTTCGCCGCCGTCTGGCTCTGCTGGGTCGTCTGGGCCTACAACATGTCCTTTGGCGACAAGCTTCTCCCTTTCTGGGGCAAAGCTAAGCCCTCCCTCGGCCAGAAGTTCCTCACCAAGCAGGCCGCCCTCCCCGCGTCCACCCACTACTTCAAATCCGGCGACGTCGAGTCCCCGATGATCACCCCCTACTACCCCATGGCCACCATGGTCTACTTCCAGTGCGTCTTCGCCGCCATCACCCTCATCCTCATCGCCGGCAGCCTCCTCGGCAGAATGAACTTCCGCGCCTGGATGATCTTCGTCCCCCTCTGGCTCACCTTCTCCTACACAGTCACCGCCTTCAGTATCTGGGGCGGCGGCTTCCTTTTCCAGTGGGGGGTCATGGACTACTCCGGCGGCTACGTCATCCACCTCTCCGCCGGCGTCGCCGGATTCACTGCCGCGTACTGGGTGGGGCCGAGGTTGAAGAAGGACAGGGAGAGGTTCCCGCCGAACAACCTGCTGCTGATGCTCGCCGGAGCCGGACTGCTGTGGATGGGGTGGGCAGGGTTCAACGGCGGCGACCCGTACGCCGCCAACATCGACTCGTCGATGGCGGTGCTGAACACGAACATCTGCGCCGCGACGAGCCTGCTGGTGTGGACCTGCCTCGATGTCATCTTCTTCAAGAAGCCTTCCGTGATCGGAGCCGTGCAGGGGATGATCACCGGACTTGTCTGCATCACCCCTGGCGCCGGTAATCTTTCTCTGTTTTATTCTCCCCTCACATCTCAATACCAAAATTTAATTATTTCAATTTTAAAAAAATCTTTTTAGGCAAATCTTTTCCATTTTTTTTATTTACTGGATTTTTTAATTTTTAGCTTTATGTATTTATTATATTTAAACTGTGATTTCTTTCAATAATTTATTATTAGTGTAATTTGATTAATTAACCTTTCCTTGAGCTAGGTGGAAAGTCAAAGTTTATATCATAACACATTAACACACATGCATAACTGTATAAAGTTGCTTTTTTTGAAAAATAAATTGCATAAAGTTGCTGCAAAAAATTTAATATATAGTAAAAAATTTAATATATAGTATTTTTTTTAAATTTTTTTTTTTATTTTTTGTATGAAATTCAGAGAAATGCTTTATAATCCTATAAAAAATTTCTATATAGTAATAATGTCTTATTTTAAAATAGTTAATTTTGCATATGTGAAAATAATGCCTTATAGAATATGATTAATTTATGAGGGATGTATAACATTATTTTAGCATTTAATGTAGTCCACTTGTAGCCACTGATGTAAATATGATCGAACTAAATTGCATATCATATATTTTAATTATGTGATATTTACTTTTAATAGTAAAACGGATGAATTAATAGGATGCATGTGTTTATTATTTTGAATATTCATTTCGTATTTTTTTATGGATATTGTTAATTATCTTTTTGAATTAATTTTGAAATTTATAATAATTTGCTAGTTAGATTGGTTCGATAATTAATCAGATTGATCCGTTTGTGAACCTGACAGCGATCCAATTCTTAATCAAATTTGATTTTTACGATATTGCTAGTAGTTTGAATCCCGAGCTTTCCTTGGTGTGGTTGCCTATGTGTTTGACTTTGACAATAGGTTGCCTTTCAAAGCTTCCACAGATCCGCCAAATTAGCTTCCGGGTCAACTATCTTCTGCTCTAATATAGTTGGTTTGCGTTCAACTTAATTATCATAAAGTCAAAATAATAATGTTTATTTAGAAAACTATTTTTGAAAAATAAATGCTTTTTAACCGGCATTAATCACAGTTTGGTGACTCGAATCTTATTTTGGTCTAGCCCGTGGTGCGATAATTTTTGAAAAATAAAATAATATGAAAAATTGAAATTTGGGATCGCGTGATAGAAGTAGAGGGATTGGGTCGATAGAGAGTTGATTCTAGATTTTTATATATATATATATATTGCTTTGGTATACATGAAGGTCGTATTCTGAATAACTTGTAGCTAATGTTCCACCTTTGAACACATCTTTATTTGATATAATGATTTCCTTCTCTATCAATTTTTTTTTGTGATTTTGTAGTTTTTTTTTTCATAAATACGTGTTGCTTTCCACTTTATTATATGAAATTACTATGTGACAATGAATGACATCTAATTGAAAAGTCTGTTTTAAAGGCCCTCTTTGGCGCAAGGACTAAAATGATATAGTTTAAAAAAAATAATAATAATAATAAATATATTTTTTTAATTATTCTACACAAATTCTAATATAAATTTTTTTTTACTTTACATACTCAATAATTTTTAATAAAAATATTAACTTTATTTCACATTTAGATCAAAATACTCGAGTCGAATATTTTGATTTAGAATGTGAAATAAAGTTGATATTTTTATTGAAAATTATTGAGTATGTGAAGTAAAATAATATTTTTTTATATTAAAATTTATGTAAAATGATTAAAAAAATTTATTTATTATTATTATTATTTTTTTAAAAAAAATTACTATTTTGGTTTTTGCTTCAAACAGAGCAAAATTGAGTTTATAAGTGGAATCAGAAAGGTCAGAGAAAATTCCTTGCAGCATCTTTGCTGGAATCCAAAAAGTCTATCTCTTGAGAGAGACAATAAATGTGTTGATCAGAGGACCTCGTCAAGCAGAATTTTGAAAGTGATACAGACTTTAATATATCTTAGATTAATTAGTTTCTTTAAATTAAATATTTAATATTAAAATATTTCATGATCGTTCAACGTATAATGAATATTGAAAAACATGCTCTATGCTAATAAGAACTAACATATGAATTATAAAATTTTATGAAATTTAGAATTTTTGGCAAATTAATTATCATCTTCTTCTTCGCTTTGTCCTCTGCTCAGGGCTGGTGCAAGGATGGGCGGCCATAGCCATGGGGGTCATCTCCGGCAGCGTCCCATGGTACACGATGATGGTGGTTCACAAGCGCTCCCAGCTACTGCAGAAAGTGGACGACACCCTCGGCGTCTTCCACACCCACGCCGTGGCCGGATTCCTAGGCGGCGCCTCCACCGGCCTCTTCGCGGAGCCCACCCTCTGCTCCCTCTTCCTCCCCGTCACCAACTCCCGCGGAGCTTTCTACGGCAGCCCTGGCGGCGTGCAGTTCCTGAAGCAGCTCGTCGGCGCCCTCTTCGTCGTCGGCTGGAACCTCGTCGTCACCACCATCATCTGCCTCGTCATCCGCATCGTAGTCCCGCTCCGCATGCCGGACGACCAGCTCCTCGTCGGCGACGATGCCGTCCACGGGGAGGAGGCGTACGCTTTGTGGGGCGATGGTGAGAAATTCGACATTACGAAGCACGGGTGGTCCGACGACACCCAGCACAACGCCGGCCAGTTGCCAGCCGTCGGCGCCGGGCTAAACGCCGGCCAGATGGCTTAGGTTTCGTGCTGATATTTTAGTTTTGTGGCATTTGTTCCTGATTTTTAGGGTAAATTACCCGTAGGTCTATATAATTTATTTATAGTTATAATCAATTACATATTATAAAATATTTCACTTAACCTTTTAATATTTTTTAAAATATTGTATTCATGTAAATCAAAGTATAATTATAGGTAAACTACAATGACCTACTAGTAACTTACCGTGTTAATTAGAAATTGGATTAATAGGCATGTTTTTTTTTTTTTTGTGAAAAAGATTATGTAAGTTTTTCAGAAAGGATTGAAAGATAGTAAGAGAAGAATATATATATGGGAATGAATTGATTTTTGAATTGAATGAATTCATCTAAAAAAAATTTAGTATTTTCTTTCATTTCCTTTCCCAAACAATGGCCAATAATAAAATATGATTTTCTCTAATTGATTAGTAGAATAGTGTTTTTGAATTGATTTGTATTATTTTAAATTAAAAATTATTTTAATATTATGATGCAAAATAAAATTATTTTATCATCTAACTTCATATAAAATGTAAAGTTAAGTTAATTTTTATTAAAATATTTATGATTTAAAATAAAAATAATTTCTAATAATAAAATTTATAAAAAATATGAAATAAAATAGATTTTAAATATTCTATTTTTAATTAAGATGCAATGTGTATATAATATTATTGAGGCAATTCAGTATAACTAAATATAACAACCTTTCCATATATAGCTAATAATTGAAATCACACTAAATCAACCAAAATACTAGATTTAATTACTCATCTACAATCATTCAAATGAACAAATTGGTGTAAATGAAGAATAATGTAACAGGAGATTAAATTTTATTATGATAAATAATTATAAAATGCACAGAAGGGAAGAGTGGATCATAATCAAGGTTTTAGAATTGAACTGGACCACCCGTTTCAATTGCTTCGACTGAGAACCAGGCCAAGGTCTAGTTCGGTTCAACACCAAAACCAAAATTAATGTAATTGAACCCCTGGCCCACTTATTTGATTAATTCTAGTTTGATCGATTAGTAATTGATTCATCCCGTTTGGGAGTTGCGAGAGCAAGGCAACTATCGGGGTGATTCAAATTTTGTGGGGTTTCTTTGTGAGTTCCTTTTGAGCTGCATTGCCACAGCCTGCCTTCTGTTGTTTCGCACTCCGCGGTGTCGCGCTGGCGCCCTTGATCGCCTTTCGATCTGGGGGTTTCTAAGCCCCAGTGCCACGCCAGCACTCATGTATAGTAGTATCCTTGTCATCTCCATTCCCATCAGTTTAGATTTTTTGCCTCATCTTTTGCTGCGTTTGTCTCTTTTCATGCCCCTAATTTTGCCCTTCAGGCTTCACTATACTTGCTGCCATTCGCATATGGGACGCATGGCACCACCCTTCATTATGCTTGTTATATGACTATGTCTAGGTGTAAAGTCACTACTTTTCAAATGTAGGATTCACTGCGCCTGCTACTTTTCACGCTCAGGATGCACGACCCTTCACTATGCCTGCTATGTGATTGCGTTTATTTTATATTCAATATAAATTATAATATTAAAATAAGTTAATTTCATGTCATAACATTAAAAAAATCTTCTCTCAATTTTCAAAGCAACTCAAACCAATATTAAAACAGTCTCTTACTAAATAAAATATTCAAAATTATTGCTAGAACATTCGTATAGTGCACATTGATTTAATGCATAGTGCAAACAATCGGTCAAAAATATCGATGGATTAAAGTTCGTGGTAGGATTATTTATAATGATTGATGATCAAGTGAGCCGGTCTTAATTCAAATTAAAGTCTCTTAAATTTTTAGTCAATTATCGAGATAAATTAAATTTTATTTTATAATTTAATATTCACAATAGATTTATATAATTAACTCTATAATATATATATGAATAGACATAAAATATTATAAATATGAACAATATATCAAAACCTAAACATTGAGTCAATTATAAACAGAATTTTTTTTTTTTTCGAATAAGTTAAATTCAAATCAAAAGAAATTCAAGCCCAGTTTGGATCTATTGAAAGTAAAGCAAAGTGATGTCAACCAAATAAAATATGGTAGTAGTAAGTAAGCCTAATATTTGGATTTTTTTACAAAGCAAATTATTGGTTGAAATTCATTGGTTAGCCCGTTTGAACGGAAAAAATTTTAGAGAGCATTTAATTCAATATTATCTTGATGTTATGTTACGTTATCTAGAGAAAATAATTATTTAATTTAATAACATCTATAAATAATCTTCTATTAGATTATAAAATTATTAATCAAAAGATGTCCAAGATAACAACGAATCAAATGCCCATTTAGTTATATATAAATTTTTTCTCAGTTAAAATATTATTTTATTTTTTAAAAATAAAATAATATTTTATATTTTATTCTACTCAAATTTTACAATTAAACAATCACTTTATTTCACATTTAATATAATTTTTAATAAAACTAATTAATTTTATTTTATATCAAACAGTAATTTTTTTTATTTCAACTTAGTAAAGACTCAAGCAAATTCAAATATTATTATTTTTTTGAGAGAGGACTTGATGGCTGTAATAAAATTTACTAAATATTGATTTTTTTGGTCATAATCATTTTATATTCCTTTGTGATGTCAGGCTTTACCAACTCTGTTATCCAAAAAATTTTACTGTAAATTTTTTTTTCCAAATTATTATTAATGGTATGGTTTGAATTTGATCTAATTTATATATATTGCTACAAAAGCCAGGCTGCAGGATGGATAAAATAGAGAAATACTTCTGGTTTATCGTGCAATAGAAAAATCTCATTCAAACTTAAGGGTAAATTTTATAAAACTGTAGTAATACCAGCGATGATATATGATTCTGAATGCTGGCCTGTAAAGAAAAAATATATAAATAAAAAAATATTGCAAAAATAAGAATGTTAAGGTAGATGTGTAGATATACATAAAAGAATAGAATGAGAAATAAGTATATTCGAAAAAAAATTAGTGTTGTACCGATTGAGAATAAACTTAGAGAAAATCGGCTTAGATGATTTAGATATATAAATCGTAGGCCGATTGAAGCTCCAATTAGAAAAATCAAGTTATTGGATCTTACGCATATACAAAAAGGAAAAGGAAGATCAAAGAAGATATGGTAAGAAACTAAAAATAGTGATCTTAGTTACTTAGACTTAAATAAAAATTTCATAATTGATAGAACGCAATAAAAATAAAGAATTTATATAACCAGCCTCATCTAGGACCTCCTTTAAATATATTAAGATAAATTCCTAATTTAGCAATCTCATTCATTCTCCATGAGATTGAGAACTTTGTAGTTCAAATTTTTTAAGTTTATTATCTTTCAGTATCAATTTTTTTAAAGGAAAAGGATAAACTAGATAAAGATTCCTAAATTTAGTGTATTATATCACGTAGATTTATGATTTTAAATTTTTTGATCTCTGATTTTTAATATAAATATCAAATGAGCTATTTTTAATATTTTATATTATAATTTTTAAAGAGGGCGTTTAGTTTAATGGTATCTTAATATTATTTCACGTAGTCTAGAAAAAAATAATTATTTGGTTTGATAATATCTTTTGATAATTTTATAAAAAATCATCGAATTATTAATTAAAAGATGACATTTAGATAATTGATATAACATCAAATAACATAGAACTAAATGCCTCATAAATACTATCTTTACTCCTCTTCTCTCTCTCTCTCTCCCTCTCTCCCTCTCTCCCTCCCTCCTATGCAAACTGTGTGGTGGGGGTGGGTAAGGCAGGATGTCTGTCAGCAGGAGGTCCCTCGCTCCCTCCACCGACTGGACCACCTTGCATCACTCCGCCATTTTAGAAATTTTAATAATGATGATATTTAAATAAGACCTAAGTGATAATTATACTAGAAGTCAGAAAAATTTATAATTATGAACCTACATGATATTATGCCTTAAGCTAAGGACCTAGTTGTAATTTGCTCCAAAGAAAAATATAATCATTAAGACTATGCACTACCTTGTGTACATACTTCTTTGAGATTACAAGTCCCACATGTTTGGCAATTTGGATCAGCCAATGTTGTTCTTGTGGTCCTCCATACATGGAATTGACAACATTGTTGATCCTACGATGGTTCGATAAAGGATTTGGCTATCTTTTCTTTTATTTTCTTTTTGATATTCTTATAGAAATAATGCCTATATGTCATGTGGTCGGAATTCGACGGTAGGGAAGATAATTGTCAGGTTGGGGTTTCCTCTAAACCCTCTGGTCGTGTTGAGCACCTCGTGCTCTATCAGAAGACTCTCCTGATAGCTGGTATCCTTACGAAACTGATCGGCCAGCTCGGCCCACTCGATCTCTCCTCCTCCCATGGCTTGATTTCGCGATGGACGGGGCGAAGGTTTCTTTTTCTCTCTTAGAGTCTGAAGACAGGCAAGTACTCCAGTTTCCCCTTGGGAAAGCCTTTATGGAAAACAGTTGTGACCGTCCGTCTTTTGACTGTCTGATCTTTTCAATCAGTGCATGAACGCAATCAGACCGTCCATATCTTTTGACAAGTTCAGAATTCAAAGCGGCGCACGGTTATCGAAGCATCGCTTCCCCCATTTTGTCATACGTCGTGCACGATGGGTCATAATCATGCGCAATGTTTTGAAACGACATTTTATTCCTTGTCCTCTTTACTATTATCGTCCGATATTTTATAACTATGCACGAGGATAGTAACTTTCCTTTTAACTTAGAATTTATCATTAGTTTTATACTTTCACACTTATGAATTCTTCTTTCTTTTTTCTAACCTTGTGGTACCTGTCTCAAACACGAAAGAAAAGACAAACACAAACAGAATTCATTCAGAATAAGTTTTTGAAAGAAAAAATGTATTTCATTAATGATAAAACTTGTTACAAATTCATTTTCTCTGTTCTCTTATATATTTCTCTCATAAGTACAGAAAAAATAAAGAAAATACAATACTTCAGAACTTAGACATCTAATGTAATAGTGTCGACCTCAAACATGAGAGAACCCCCCTCTTTGAGACCAATCTATTATACTACTAACAGCAGGAAGCAGATCGCTCGGGAGCTACCAGGCTTCCACTCCTCAACTATGGTCCCTTCAAATATATTGTTGATGATGAGGCTAAGGAGTTAGGAGAGGATGGAGGCAAGTCACTTCTGACTCCCTGGCTGATCCTGCTATTGGACTTTGGGAGGAGCACTCCGACCTAACTATCTGGCCTCGAGGGGAGTAACTTGGCCCTCTTCAGGACTCCTGCGTAGGGGAGACAGATGATATCCCCAACCAATGTAGGACCTTACTGGAGGAATCTCTTCTAGGCAGTGGCTCCCAGTATCGAAGAACCTGTCTGGTCCCTTAGGACCACAGAAGGAAAGAACAGCAGGACTTTTGATATTCTCCTGATCTAAGATAGTTACATCAACCAATGTCTGCAGGAGAACGTCAAAAGCTGCCTGATTCTTCACGTGGTGGCCCACCGGCGAGGCGCTGACTATGTTCACCGCCCTCCTCACCGCTTCTTCCAGATCCTCCATACGCCGTTCCCGCCATCCAGAGCTATTCTCCACCAAGGCCCGCAAGGAGTGAACTTCAGACTTCAGCAACTCCTCCCGGCGACGAGTTTCGGAGGCTGCCTCCTTCGACCCCGACAATGCCTCCCTGGCCTTTGCAACCTCATCCCTTAGCCAGCTTCTTTCTTCTTTCAAAGCCTCCTTCTCATCATATAACTCTTTTATCCTTTTTTGGAGGTCTTTGACATGAACGAAATGGGCTTGGTTCACATCCGATAGGCTGCGGTGGAACTCTCCCCTTGTAGCCTCACTCTTACTGGCCCATTCCGCATTACTCAGAGCAGGGAGGCCAACTTGTCTTCCCGTTTATACAACTTCCCTAGCTCCTCCCTATGATCATTTTGGGAGCGCTTTGTGACTTGCAACAAAGCGCCCCCCAGCTCCTTTATTCTTCGAAGATGGCAAGCCTCCCATTCCTCCTTGCCCTTCAGAGATTTTACTACCTCCAGAACCTTGGAGGTGCTCCCCAAGATCTTCTCCTCCTCTCTCCTTATTTCGAACAACCTTTCTCCCAACACACTCCATGTCCCTTCAATGCCAAGGGCGACATTGGAGGCAACCGGCGGGACCCTCTCCTTCCCCTTAATCCCTTCCTCCATGCCCTTCAGAGATTTTACTACCTCCAGAACCTTGGAGGTGCTCCCCAGGATCTTTTCCTCCTCTCTCCTTATCTCAAATAACCTTTCTCCCAACACACTCCGTGTCCCTTCAATGCCAAGGGCGACATTAGAGGCAACCGGCGGGACCCTTTTCTTCCCCTTAATCCATTTCTCCTCGCCCTTCAGAGATTTTACTACCTCCAGAACCTTGGAGGTGCTCCCCAAGATCTTCTCCTCCTCTCTCCTTATCTCGAACAACCTTTCTCCCAACACACTCCGTGTCCCTTCAATGCCAAGGGCGACATTGGAGGCAACCGACAGGACCCTCTCCTTCCCCTTAATCCCTTCCTCCATCTTGCCTCCTGGCCCTTCAATGCCAAGGGCGGCTTCAGGAGCAACCTGCAATGGCACCTCCTTCTTCCCCTCAGTCGCCTCTTTTATCTTACTGCCCTCCTCCTTTCTTTCCTTTTCTTCTTTTCTCTCGTCATTCAGAGATTCGCTGGAAGGAAAGAAGGGAAGAGGGACTTCCTTTTCTTCTCAGGAGGATGGATTGATATACCAAGAGGAGCGGGACCGCAAATTTTGAGGGGTGTCCTCTTCACGCCCTCTGTAGAGGGAACCTCGAACCTGGGAAGGAGCTGCTCAATCTCTTCATCCTTGAGCAGGATCTTCCCAGGCGCTAGTTTTTCCCCCGCAACCATCTCACTCACCAAGATCACCTCCTTCAGCTCTCTAGCCTTCAGAGGCGGCTTGACTGGAGAATCAGATACATTCACTTCTATGGCCTCTGCACTTGCTAGCTCTTGCACAGACTCCAGCGTCTGCGCCAGCACCGCAGCTCCCACTCCTTCCTCTTGGAGCGCTTCAACAGGCTTCGCCGTCACCTGTTTTGGTGACCCTTCAGATGGTTCCAGTAGCCTCCTCTTCTCAGGAGGAGGGGCATCAACAGGAAGACTACCGGCTCTCTTCTTTGAGAAGCTTGACAGAGTCACCCACTTCTTCCTCTCCGCCATCTCTCTGATGATCTACTCTCTCTTGCAGAAATTTTCAGGGGCCAGAGGAAGAGAATACGGATTGGCGGACACCGCCTCCACCTTATCCTAACAGGTCTCGGGCAGCACATCCACCATCCCGATGGTTCGCATTCGAGGACCCATATTAATATTCGAGCCTTGACAATGCGGGGGGCTGATGTTAACATGTGAGGCCTAGCTGACACTTAGCTTTTCTTTACTTACTAATCCATCTATCTGTTCTCACAGGTTTCAGACCCCGATCAAACCTCGGACACGAGGGTTCGACCAAGCCTCGTCCACGATGAGCCACGACCATCCCTGATAACATCGAGGATGATGTTACAAAGCGGTGCCTGTCATAATCAGCTTGGCCCGATCGCGCCGTTCCCCGTAAAAGACTCCAAGACAAGCAAATCAAGGGTCCGCATGCCCCAGCTGTCACGAATTTCCAGAAGCAGTACCAATATTAAAAGTTAGCCTCCTTCTTTTGCGGCTTTTGGTCCCTCCAGCGGTCGATAAGCAGCGTGAGCTCAGAGCTTGTTCACCTCCTTTCTCCCGGAAAATCAGGACAAAGCTGTGCAATCCATCGCCTACAAATACCTCTGAATAGTCTTCAATCAAGGGGCCCCAGGAAGAGCAGAATCTCTCCCCTATCACCTCTTATAAAGCAGGAGCTTGAGAACAAGAAAAGCTCTCTCTCTCTCTCTTTTTTTCTCTCTCTTCCTCTTTTAAAGCTCTTTGTATTAGCCTTCACGGCTACCTTTTTTCTATGAGTGAAACTTCTTCGCTGATCGCTCGGTGGACGTAGGGGATTTTCTCTCTGAACCACCTTAAATTGCTGTGTGCTCTTCTGGATGCCCCGAACTCTCTCTCTCTCTCTCTCTCTCTCTCTCTCTCTCTCTTAAGCCTCAACCATCAGGCTTATTCCTCTGCGCGCCGCCGTTTCTCAGGATTCTCTTTCTTTTTTGGTATTTCTTGAGATCCCCCATATCCTACGTCAACAATATCATATTCATGTCTATGGTGCATGTATTAATTTTTCATGTTGATTCCCATACATGGTCTTGGGTTGGGTTGTGCATTAAAATCTCATAGTCACTCTAATGGGTTATAAAAACGAGTATTTTTACCTTCTCTTGGATATGCACCTTTACCCTATCAAGGAGGCCAACCACAATCGTCAGAAAAAGTATTTTTTTATTAGTGTTTAGGAAGGTGAATCAAGAGGTCTCATGACTTGCCCTCTTCAATCTTGCCGTTTAGCATAGAAAAGTGGCTAATAAAGCTCTTGCTAGCTTACATATTTGATTATTAGTGGATTTTGTCAAGCTTGAAGAGGGCATGCAGCCTGTAGGCAATACAAACTTTTTGTAAACCTAATGGCAAAATTGCTCGCAGATCTCAATGGCTTGGTATGACATCCTACCTCCGTAAATGATGTTGACCGCTTTGGCCTATGGTTCACACAATTTTGAAATGCATCTATAAAAGTAATAGTGTATTTCTATATATACCCAGCATCTTCTCTCTTATTTATGTGAGACATACATTACATAAATATAATCAAAGTCGACTTTGATTCTAATTATAATAGTATTCTTATATACATACGTACATTACATCACTTGTCTCGTAGGAAGGACAATTTTAAAAAAGTGTAGGCCATGTTTCTATATATGCTCAACATTTTTTCTAGACTTATCTATATGGAACTAAATTTCATGTTTATCTGTATATGATTTGCTTTATACATTTAGTTTTTCGGATCACATAACATCTTTTTCATCATAATCAAGCTTAGATTAATACAACTATAATTTAACATGTCATAAGAAGTTAAGAACAAATAAGAGGAGCTTGTAAAACATACTATATACACGTTTTGAGTGCATATTAGTAAATCAATACAATTAATATGTTGATTGATAACTTAAGTATTACATATAAAACCCTCAAATATTAAATAATGTGGGGGTTATAAGTGATTAGTACCAAAAAAAAAAAAAAAAACAGTGAAAGATAAATCATGTGATTAATTTTTTGAATCCCCAAAAATGCTAGCTCTGGATTGAGCTAAAGTAGTCATGTTCATCGTTCTTCATCTCTCCTTCGCATTCCATGATCGGAGTCATCATCATCGCATTCGAACTGTTGCACTGAGAAGAAGCGCAAAGCAGCTTATCCAGCGATTTCCACTCAACAGTCTCCCCTTTTCCCTCCCCTCTTCTTCCAAGGCTGTCCTCCTCCACCAGGTCGAAGCCTTCGGCGGTAGACAGCTGCGGGATCTCAAGAACACGGCCGAGGAGCTCGTTCTGGAAATCGGGCCCTTGGTAAGATTCTCCGAGAAGAACTATCTGGGTGTCGTCCATGGCGGATTCGAATCTGAGCTGGTGAAGATTTGAACCCATGGGGTCAAAACTCTGCCCTTGATTCGGAATCGGCTTCCGAAATGCTCGGCAGACGACCCATCCTTCTTCCTGCAATTCGCTAACTTAATCCATTGCCGATATCTGAAGCTCAAAATTAGGTTGAAGAAAGCTGACCTGGGGAGCTCCATGCTGATCAGAAGATTGAAGACGATATTCGTGCATTATCCAATCCGTCTTTCTCCCGTTCGGCGCACGGCCCTGGTAGAACACCAATGTCTTCCTCATCCCAATCAATTTGGACTTGGAGAGCACGGCTTTATCCCTTCCGGTGGCCTTCCAGAATCCGGCGGCTGTTGCTCTGTTCGTCCGAGTTCCGCTCGGGTACTTCTTATCCTTGTGGCTGAAAAAGTACCACTCGCTCTGCTCCTCACTCCCCACCTTGCACTTTTCTGCAGTAGGAATAAGTCAGAATACTCAAAAAGAAGATCTGCACAGTAAATGTTTGATGAAATCCCTGACCGAGCAGATCCCACGGTTCAATGCGGTAGAGATCGACTTCCTTAATGACATCAAGATCGAACTTTTGGGAGGCGACCTTTCTGGCAAGGTAGTAGCCAACGAGCTCTTCTTCTGTGGGATGGAATCTGAAGCCAGGAGGAACATCGTAGGTCTCTGTCTCCATTGCCGCCATATGTAAGCCAATCTATGAACCACTTATGCTCTTTATTCTGGCTGTTCTATCCAATGATCAGTAGTTCATGAGTATTGTTGTTTAATGCTTAAAGAACATATACTTTTTTTATTTATGGGATATATTAAGTATGAATACGGAAAGAGAAATTTTAAAGCTCAAGCATGCTGTTGTTTCTTTGAGTGCACTCCATGGTCATCCTCCACCCATCGCTGAACTCAACTCCAGAGCAAAATGGATAATAAACAACTACAAAAAAAAAAAGTATGGCTATTCGCCGCATAAATCAATTGATATTTGTTAGATTACATCATTTCATTTCTTGAAGTTGGATCCTTTGTCTCATAATTAATTGGATTGGGAGAAAAACACAAGTGCGAGCACTTTATATTATACCATAAAAAAACCTTTAAATTATAGACACCTTTCACTTCAGTTGTTATTTCAATTAGCTAGTCTTATTTGTTTGGTTTGTGACTAAAATAGTCATGACTAAAAAGTTCATCATTAAGATAGTGCAAATTATAGAAATCTTTTTCATAATCATAGCGATGAGTCAAATGTAGTCTTAATGTAAGAAAGAAATTGTGTCAACTTGTGGTTAAAATAGTACTGGGATGAGTGACCGACTGAGAAGTAATCAAGTCACATAATTTTTTAAAATCAAAGCAGATAATGCTTCTATATTTAGATCATAAATGTTACAAAAATTTTGGTTAGGTTATGGTCGATATTTTTGGTATTTACAAAAATTTAAAGAGCTTGTATGTAGTACTGTATGTGGAACGAATTGATTTGATGAGCAAAGATAATTCAAAGTATTTTAACTATTTCAGGATGTAGATTAACTTGAAGTGCAGTTTGATGGTGTTTAAAAGATTGGAGGGTTAATGTATTATAATAAATATCAAAAAACTATGAGTTAATTATATAATTCATTAAGATTCTACTAATTGACATTTATTTGCCCCATTAATTTATATGATAGAATGAATGTTAAAAGAAATAACAGAAAATTTCTTTTTTTATGCAAGAGAAGACTAATTTTATATGCATCTATATAGAGAGTCTGAGAGAGAGAGAGAGAGAGAGAGAGAGAGAGAAAGAGAGTAAAAATTTAACTTCTTTTTGATAGAAAAATTAAATTTAACATTGAAGCATGCATATACTTATTGTATGAATATAAACCGCACATGAAGACGGAGATCCGTCTACCTTGAAGCCAATCACACTGCTGTTGCTGTGAGAGAGAGAGAGAGAGAGAGAGAGAGAGAGAGAGAGAGAGAGAAGGGTAATTGGGTGAATACTGTAATGGTTAAACTTGACAGCTGGTGTTGGATTTCATTTGATTATAAGGCAAGAGGCTTATATAAATATCTATATAGAAGTGAGAGCTTTCAGGCAGAGAGAGAGAGAGATCTAGAGAGAGAGAGAGAGAGAGAGAGAGAATATATATGAGAAGCTAGGGAAGGGAGGGACGGTGGGGTAAGCCATCAAAGGCGCGTGGGGTGGCAAAAGAGAGGAAGAAGATGAAGAAGAAGATTTCATATGTTATTATTAGCATAAATTACAACTGGGTTCATAAGGTATCACTCATATTTCACATTCGTACGTGCTTCATGAATCATTTCATACAAGTCCCAAGGTCTTTCAATTATTTCCTGCAAGTCTTTTTAAATTACTAGTTAATTTTAATCAAAAAAATTCCTACTATTCTTTCACTTAGTACTCTTTCTCCTCGTGACATCTATTAAGGGGTATAAATTTTGATAGCAACTTGAAGATTTGTTGAATCTCTATAATTTTAGCCTGGTTCGAGCTCAATTCGATTTTCTCGTGGCTTGAAATCAGCTTGTCTGAAATAAAATTGACAAAACTCGATCTAGACTTAATATGTATTTTCAAATATTATATGCAACTTATATTCAGTAGCATAAGGTAGTCACTATATGTATATATCTTACAGTTCATAAAAATAATTTTGAAGGAAGTTAAATTTTTTTTATTATACACTTTTAAATTAATTTCCAAAACATTATTATATGTAACAACTATAATACTTGAAAATTGAAATCCATTTTTGCCATTGTTAATTTCAAATAAATCAAAAATTGTTCTGAATTCAATAGTTTTAACTTGACTTGAACAAAACACAAAATCTAAGACTCAAAATGTGAAGACGTCCTATGGTCAAAGAGAGTGGGCAGATCGTTGGGTGATGTCTCAAGAGAAAGGAATCACTTGTAGAAGGAATAGCTTCAAGAATATTGAATAATCTCATGTTAAAAAGGAAGTAGAATTCTCAATCTGTATAATAAGTAAATAGTATAATTCTAAACTATTGATTTGCCTTTTAAGAAAAAATTATGAGAATAGTGATAGGAATTATATAGTTAAGCATGCTTGAGGTGAATTAATTTTAGAATAATGATATTTTTGAAAAGTACTCAAGTCATGTAATTTTTTAAAACCGAAGGGATAATATTTCTATATTTGAATCACTGATATTACAAGCATGAAATAGATGAGCTAGCTCGAATTTAACTCATTTAAAACTTTGCATCCATTTAATACAACCCTATCACAGTCCCATCCGCTCCCTCTTCTATTTTCTTTTTTATTTTCTCTAAATTATTATTTCATCTTTTTTGTTATTTGTTGCACTATGAAAGGGGCGTGCTAAAAAAAATTAGGAAGTGAGAAGGACATTTTCTCTATAAAAAGCGAAAGAGAAGTTGGGCATTTTGAGTTTTGACCAACCGTTTAAACGAATTATGTTGGAATGAATTTTAGAAAATCAGAATTCCACGAGCGAAAAAAAATGACGGGAATGGAACGAAACCGAAATGATTCTGAAAGTTACACATATAAAGCTTTATAAAATTCCAGCAAAATGTGGGAGACCCAAATGTAATTTACGCACATTATCATGCATCACTATGCCCTGCGCCGAAACATTGTGATGTACGTCTTTCCGGTTGGGAGCTAAAAGCGACGGTTGTGATCCAACCATTTAGACAGCTACTCCTGCCGTCCACGTGCCACTTGTCGCCTATAAGAAATTGCCACGTGGACATGATAGCTGCTTGGCTGATCTAGACCAATGATTTGTGTGCTAAACTTGTACGTTTCCCCAAACAAAATGGCATTTGTGTGCGTATGAATTCTGTCTTCATTCCTTTAAAAAAAAAAAAAAAAAAAAAAAATTCTGTCTCCATTCTTTGCTTACAAAAATTTTTCAACATCAACAATAATACGCTATGACAAAACCAATAAATTTTTTACTTATAAAAAAGAAACAAATTTTTTAAATAAAGTTCTATTTAGTATTATTGCATTATAAAAAAATATTATGGTAAATAGTTATATAAAAATATTATTTTATAAAACTGATTTTTTAATTTAATAAATTAATGTTAAATATATTATCAAAAATTGAAACTATTTGATAGAAACCGTCATGTTTTATTATTAATTGATGTTTTTAACTTAATTAGATATATATATATATATATATAAATATTATTTTCATATATATATAATTATTTTTTAAAAATATATATAATATTCAAAAATAAAAATATGTATTTTGTAGATGTATTTTGTTACATATATAATTTCATAATTAATTTGATTAAATATTTTTATTTTTATATAGTTTTTAATATAATAATTATAATTATAATTATTTCTATTACATATTATCAAAATTATAGAGTTATAATATTTGTTGTAATATTAATTAAAAGTATATGTAAAGTAATCAGTAATATATAATAATGATTTATTTTAATTATAGATTACTAAAATTATGTAATAATAATAATGCTTTTTAATAATATAATTATTTATTACTATTATTATTATTTTAAGATATTGACGAAAAATTTATATCAAGTAGTTTTTTGAAATGCAGTTTTTAAAAGAGATTTTTGTTTATTCCTATTTTTTAGCTTTGTAAAAAGGGATAATTACTTACATGCCACACCATTTAGTTTTACTTATGCTTTATCCATTCATTCTTAGTTAATTATACTATGCACACTCAAAATATTACAAAGTATTACATACACACACTTGAGTTAAAACTTAATCAAAATCTATTTGAAAAAAAATATTCTGTTAGTAAATTATTAAAATTATATTTTTAGTTTTAATAGTACATATTTTTCTCTTTCTCAATACCACACTAAAGCGCTGATTTGTCCTAAAATCAATTCACGTCGCGGATGTCTCATTCCTTTGCCGCCACCTAAATATTAAGGTTTTAGGATTTTCACTCAAAATATATTTAAATATCCTTAAAAATAATATGATGAATGACTCATATTTTTTGTAATCTAACTATAATTAAGTTATTAAAAAATTATGATTACTCATTATAATAAAAATAAATTAAAATGTATGTATGTAAAATTTTATAATGCTTTGAGTGTGCATAGCGTAATTAACTAAGAATGAATGGGTAAGGCATAAATAAAAGTAAATAATATGACATGTAGGTAATTATCTCTCGTAAAAATTAAAAGATCACAAAAATTCTTTTATCAAACGTATTTTATAGTTTTCAATTTTATAAAAAATATTTTTTTCAAATAAAAAGATAAATGAAACGCAGCCTAAGTATAAGTTCTTATGTACCTTTTAATAAATTCTTTTCTTTTTTAACTTGTTAAATCATTGATTATTTTTCAAATATATAGTTCGATACAAGTTTATCCATATATAAATTCTATTAATTTAATCTTATTAAAGTTAAAATATTATATATTGAGAATTGAATTTATATGTTCTTAAGGCATAATTATGAGTATATAGATCAAATCGAGTGGATTTTGAGCTAGCCTCACTAAATTTGAAATTTAATTTTTTTATTTTAAATTTAATTTGATTCGAACTTACTAAAATTTTTTTAATTTTGAATTTAATTGAATCTAATTATAAATCATATTTTTATATAAAATATTTATAATTTATATTAGATATATTGAAATATAATATTATAAATTCAGTTAAATTCTATATATGT
>JAEMOT010002613.1:3338-25457 GCA_019297695.1 Apostasia ramifera | reverse complement strand
TATATATATATATATATATTGAGTTAATTTTGAGTTGAATTAATTTATTTTTAGTCGAGGTGATTTAGAGTAGGATTGAAAATCAAATAAAATTTTTACATTAAATTATCAGCATTGAAAGCAACTGAACTTTGCATCAAGTCTCTCTCAGTAGGTGGGCCACCAGCTAATTTAACCTTAATATGAAAAAAAAAAAAAAAATCTGACCTATGCAAATCTAAGACCACCCTATATGATATATTTTGTGGGCCAAAGTCATGATTTTGGCTCAGCTTCTAAAACTCGATTGAAACTATCGAAATTCAATAGTTTCATATTAATTTCGATTAAAAATAATCTGATAAAGTTATCGAATTTTAGAGAAGTTTCAACATTTTCTGCTGAATTTAGTCAAAATTACCAAAACCTGATCAAAACTAGTTTGAAATTATTGAAATTTATTTTTTTTTCAAAAAAAATAATATTTAATAATTATCATTAATAAATTTAATTTAAAATTTTAAAATTTAAATAATTTATAAAAAAATCGAAACTACTGATATCGAAGCTATTGAAATTATAAAAGCAGACACGTTTATATTATAATTAAATTCGAGATAGAAATCAAGTTTTAGAACATTGGATTTGGCATGATATTCTCCTTGTTTATGATTATAAACTCGTACTAAGAATTGCTTTGAAGTGCATAATCCTACAATTATAGTGCTCTGTTTAGTACTTAATTAATTCTTTATTTGATGACACTACTCATTGCTTACATTTGGGACGGTGAGCACCATTTGACTATGGTTATCTAATGGATTATTTACTAATTTTAAGAGCCATACTATAAATCTATCGAAAAATGATATCTAATATTGAAGTAAAATGATTTTTTTATCTGTTATTATTCAAAAAAAAAAAATAAGTTTTTTACTTATGTGATGTTATTACTATATAAAAATACTAATTAGATTGAGTGTTTGAGATCACGGGGCTACAAAATATTTCTTTAATTTTAATATAAGCAGTTTAATTATAAATTTGATTTATTAAAACAATGTAAACATACACAACATACTTAAAAAAATAACTATTTTAAATGAACTTTTCGTCGTTGTTAATTTCTTTATTAATTATTGTATTTGGATCATGAATGTCGACGTGAAAAATACACAAAAAAGGTTCAGTGGCTGTCACATGACAAAAAGCCCACTTCCGAAGAACTCGAGTTGAACTATCAAACCGAACTGGCTGCACAATTAAGTACAAAGTAAAGGCCTTTATGTTGTTTTTAAGAGGTATGACCAACTTGAAGGGGTCGTATAATCCGTATGAGTAGGGCCTCCATTGTCACACCCTCAATTTTAAGGACCATTTATCCATAAAATAAGGGGCGACTTACAGTCAGAAACACAGAACAGATTATAAGAAAAAATATTTTTATTCATCTCAAAACAGGGTTACATAGGTTTAAACACAAGCAGGTCATCCAGAATAACCTTAGATTAGAAAACTGAAAGGGAAAGCATTTAAAGTGGTTAAGGGTAAATATCAGTGGGTCCATACGGGATGTAGGAAAACATCTTTCTTGAGATTTTGCAGTCTTCTCCTAGCAACAGATTATTTAACTGAAAATCAACAGTCAGTCACAAAGACTGAGTAAACAACCTTCACCTTACTATAGGTCAGGTGAGATTTTATAGCTCAAATTATCAACAGATGAGGATATCAAAATAACTTGTAATATCATCTTATCAATATTATCATATTTATACTATGCAGAAATATTGATAAGTATTAATTTTATAATAAAGAGGGATCAGAACTATAGGTATTCGTCACCAGTGTGACATCAGAATAACAGGATGCAAAAAAAAACAGGATGCAGGTACGTCCCCTACACGACGCCACACATCCAGAAGGTGGTTCGTCAACTACCGGGATCCCAGCTTATTATATCATTGTATATATCAGGATACATGGGTCCAGTTTAACCCAGTATAATATCTTGGCACAAAGCCCAACAGAATATCAGCACACAGCCAAACAAAGTATCGGCACAAAGCCAAACAGAATATGCAGAGTATAGCTCACAGAAGATAATTGATATCATTTTGTATATAGTCATGTTAATTTAATAATCACGATGTCCCAAGTTCAGTGAAAATCGCTTACATGAACGAGAGACGGTAACTGTTTGCTGGCGGATGACGTGTTCCCTGATTAAGTTCAGTGAGAATAATTACTATTGCGCTTAATAATTTAAAATATTACATAGGCCAAATAGGTCAAACAAGCTAAGTGATTTAAACAGGTCGAACGGGTCAAACGGTCAAACGAGTTGACTTGTGTTAAACGGGTTGACTCATATTAAACGGGTTGACTCGGGTTAAGCGGGTTGACTCGTGTTAAACAGGTTGACTCGGATATAACGGGTTGACTCGGATATAACGGATTAACTCATAATTTTAATGGGTCGACACGGGTTATCTTGGGTCAAACGGGTTAACTCAGGGTTAATGGGTCGACACAGATTTATCGGGTTTAATACGGGTTAAGTGGGTCGACACAGGTTAATCACCAATCAAATTGAGTTAACAAGAAAAATCACCGAATGAAATATAAACTTAATAAGACCAGGGTTCTTACCTAACAGAGTCTTACCGCTGGAGGAAAGGTGCACCAAGATGAGCTAAAACTCAGAGGAGATTTAGAGGTTGTGATTTTTTCTGAGGGTTCTGAGGCCTATTTATAGGGGGAGGTGAACTTATTAGGGCGGGACCGTCGGCGGTTAGTAGTTGGTGGTTGGGGAGGTGACATTAATAGGACGGGACCGTTGGTGGGTGAGAAGACGGGAGAAAGTCAGAGGAGAAATAAATATATATGAATATTTTATTGAATCTGATTGCAGGAGAAGTATTATTAATAGAATAATTATTGTGAAGTCCTCAGATAATAGATGTACTAATATTAAATCCAGAGAAACACATATATACATATATATATTAACAGGTATTTATTTAAACGGATTATTACATCCATGCTCTGAACGTGTTGTCATTATTGGAGTCATGTCAAGATGAAAGTTATTTCTCTAAAATAATTATTTTAGGCCATTTTACTTGAAGTGACAGTCATAAAATGATTTTACGATATAAAATTTTTATCATAATAAGTAAAAGGGGATTCAGACTCTCTGTCACTCTTACTACCTCTCTCCCAAAAAAAGCAAAGTTTCGCTTCCTCTATAAAATTTATTCTCTAGTGGAAATCTTGAAGCTCCTGTGAGATTAATACCGTGATTGTTTCACTTAAGCGGTTTCTGCATAAAAAAATCTCTTCTCTAATTTTCTCATATTTTAAGTATCGATAATAATTAAATTATCTATATTTTAACTATTTTAAATATGATTGTTTTCACCCATTAACAGAACGGGAGGAATACATTTTTACATTGTTTAGAGTTAATATTGAGTAAAAAAAGGAAAATTATAATTATATTATAATGTAAAATAAATTATTTTAGTATTTAAATTTATGTTTGATATGAACAAAATTATATTTTAGGTATATATATTATAAAAAATAAAAATAATATTTACTACAGTTTTGATTCATTTTTTAAAGTCTCACCTGCACTTCTTAATAGAATATATAAAATTTAACTGTTTTTGCTAATTTGAATATTTACACATTTTAAAAGACTATTATTTCTATTTATTTTCATAATTATTTAAAAATTTAATTAAAATCTAAATTTAATTTCCCTTATTTCTTCCTTTCTCTTCTCTATAAATTTAAAATAAAAATAAATTATTAATATTAATATTTTATAATTATATTCTAAAAAATCAAAGAGTTATAATCATATAATTGTACTTTTATAACCTCAAGAACCCAATAAAACTTTTCAAAAATTGAAACCAATTAATTTGTGACACTTTTCTAACCTCAAGGACCTGGATAAAAATTATAAATAAGTTTCCACTTACAAGACTAAAATTTATTGATTTAGATGCATATAATTAGAAAATGATATAATTTATAATGATTGGTGAATGAGAAAAAACAAGTGGCACCCGCAGCCAAAGAGTGTAAGAAGTAGCCCGTAGTGTTCCAATTTGATCAAGGAAAAGAATAGAGAAACTCTCGACAGGTTTCTAATATGAAAGTTATAGAAACCTAAAATAAGCTTCAATACTATTAACACGTGATTCCAGCGCTGCATCCCTGCCGTACACGTGGCGCCTACCTGACATTTAGCCTTTATTTATTTTCTAACTTATTTATCTGTTCTCACAGGTTTCTGACTCCGGTCAAACCTCGGACACGAGAGTTCAATTAAACCTTCGACACGAGGAGTCAACCAAGCCTCGTGCACGATGAGCCAGAACCATCCCTGGTAACATCGATGACAATGTTACAAAGCGGTACCTATCACAATCAGCTCGGCCCGACCACGCCGATTCTCGTACAGGGCCTTCTTTCTGAGACACGCAAATCAAGGGTCCGCATGCCCCAGCTGTCACAGATCCCCAAAAGCAGTACCAATATTAAAAGTTAGCATCCTCCTTTTGCGGCTTTTGGTCCCTCCAGCGGCCGACAAGCGGCGCGAACCCAGAGCTTATTCACCTCCTATCCTCCGGAAAACCAGGATAAAGCTGCATCATCCGCTGCCTACAAATACCCCTGAAGAGTTTTCAAGCAGGGGATTTGAAAATCGAGCACCTAGGAAGAGTAGAATCCCTCCTCTATCATCTCTTGTAAAACAAGAGCTTGAGAACAAGAAAACCTCTCTTTCTCCTTCTCCCTCTTCCTCTTATAAGCTCTTTGTATTAGCCTTCACGGCTATCTTTTCCCATTAGTGAAACTTTTTTGCTGACCGCTCAATGGACGTAGGGATTTCCTCCCTGAACTGCCTTAAATCTTTATGTGTTGTTCTGGATACCCTGAACTTTCTCTCTCTTAAGCCTCCACTAACAGGCTTACCTCTCTGCGCGCCGCCGTCTCCCGGAACTCTCTCTCATTTTTGGTGTTTCTTGGGATCTCCTACATTCTACATCAACAAATATAAAAAAAATTAACAATAATAAGCTTCTAGATTTTAGAGAAATACAAAAATGAATTATCCCACATCAGAAAGTGATAAAAGTTAACTTGAGCTACATAATTAATAACTTTATTTTAAAATGTAAGGTATTTCACAGTAAAATGTGTTTGAGCTGAAATAACATAAAAATGTTTGATCTTTTGGGACATATCTGAGTGGTATAATCTTCTAAAATTAAAGTGAATAATATTTTTATAACTTGAGTGACATAATATTAAAAAACTATTAATAATACTAAGTAATTATAGAAAATCTTTGATAAAAAAAATATAGAAAATCATACAGTAAATTTTGAAAAATAAATACATTCTTTTTTTGATAAGAAAAATAAGCACATTCTGGAAGAGCTGGGCCGGCAAATCCTCCCGCACGCTGACAGCGACGTACGGACGGCCAATTGCAGGATGTCTCTGGCTGTTTCGTTCTCATGATTGGTCGGCCAGCCGCCAGCTCGGACATCCAAAAAATGGGTAAATTGCACTGAGGTCTATGAGAAATGGGTTGATTGCATTAGGACCATGTAAATTTTTGGGTAAATTACATCACGTTCCTAATGTTTATCTCTCATTTTAAACAGACCTCAACATTTGGATCAACTACAAATGGCCCCTCATGTCAGTTGTCTAACATTAATTGAATATCCGAAATTATTATTCTGGGATAATGGAATATGAGATATTTGGACTTGAATTTAAAGAAAATGGTGTTTTATAAATTTGTATGGATGAATTTCATATATTTAAAAATCAAAAAAATAAATTTGCTGAAAATCTAAACTAAATAACAGTATTCTCAAAGACCACATTAATTCAAATTCTAGGATAATAATAAACAACATAAATGATACTCAAAATTTATTAGCTCTTCAAATTAAAGTTCAATTCATCTGATTGAAGATGAGAAAATTACATAGAAGCTATTAAAATTTAACTATTTTATATAAATGATACTCAAAATTTTTAATAATACATATTAGTAAAAAATTATATAAAAATTATAACTCATGTACAACTCATACTACAAAATTATAACATGTATATCTGAAAGGTTTTTTGGTGCGGCTGTGGTTGTTCTCAAGATTCAGAGTTTTTCACACAAATTTAATATAATCTTAATTTTTTTCTTTTTTCTGAGATTTGCATCAAATCTTCTGCGTGACTTACAATTTCGATCTGTTTTCCGCTGCGTTGTTGTGGAAATTATCCTAGGCATGTTGTTGCCAAGCAAGATCGTATGCCCAACAATTATAATTTGAATCGACATTTTTTTAACCTAATTAACTAACTTTAAGTTTTAAAAATACCTATTCAAACTCGAATTAATTAATGAAATATAAATAAATTTAGAACTATTTTCGAGTTAATTAGAGCACAATTCACAGATGAGCGATGTCATATCACTCATATATGTAAAAGATGATTCCTTTTTTTATATTTAAAAAGTTGTAAGAGCTAATTCTCTCAATTCAGTTCATAACACAGCCATAAGAGATTGAAAAAATAGATAAAAAGTTTAAATATTAAAAATAAAAACAATTAAAAAACTTAAAATAAAAGTAGAAATACAACAAAAGGCGATTAATAATATTCAATTTTTTATGGTAGCACAAATTTTCTTTTTTGATATCATATGGTAGCATAATAAATTTGGCTATATTTTCTTGAGCTATGAATATATATTACAGCATCCTTTAATATATAAATGGAGAAAAACTTTCAGGAGAGTGCCTGAAGCCAAACAGCAGCACCAAGCTTATATCGAGTTAGGCTCAACCTGATCCTACATGTAACTCATAATTAAATTTAGGGCAAATTACATTTGGGCTCGGAAGAGAGTAGCAAATTAATCTATTTTTTTTTTAAATTTTAATTTGAGTTGGTAAAATTGTAAAAGCTCTGATGTTTGGTTCTAATTAAGATATAATTACTAATTTTTTATGATTATATAGTAAAATTATTTTTAATCATGCATTAATTTTTTAAATATAATTTTGAAATAAAATTGTGACGATAAGAAAAATTAAATTTTAGATTTTTAATAAATTGTTAAAGAAGGGTATGGATTGATAGATATAATAGTCCCTTAAAATATGTAAAGGTTCAAACTAATTAAAAAATAGTTGAATATTATATTTTTCACTTGGAAAGGCTAAAGAAGAAAATGAGGTTCTGAAAGAGGGACCAAAATTGTAACGCCTTTATAATTTCAGGAACTAGAATTAAAATTTTTTAAAGGTTAGAATCAATTTACAATGCCTTCCTGACAATATTTAAGATGAGATAAAATTTACACTTAAATTTATTTATAAAATTCACGTTACAACAAGAACACCATGCAATCCGAGAGGCATATATATTAGAATATTGTGCAGACTCGTAACCTTTCAATGACTAATTGTTAGGTTAAGTCGGGATGGAATTAGATTAATCATCAGTTAGCAAATACGTTCTTGATGGCCAGAGGAGGAAACAATCACAAGTTTTAGAAACTTTTTTTCTGAAACTTCGACCACAAGTTTTAGGTTAATTACATATATAAATAAGAACACGGATCGGTAGAATCTAATAATCTTTTGGATTAAGAAAATACACGTAGATTTTCTTTTAAAAATTAAACATACATCCAGATTTATGGAAGATAAAGTCATAATTTGAGATTCAAGAAATTGATTTCTCTCTCTTTATCTCATAGTCTAATGTGAAGGTATGATGTATTTTTATAGCCCAATTTGAGGTGGGAGATGATCAATTTACATACACGATAATTTAATCCGATATGCCAATTAAGTTATTGATATTTTTAATGAATAGATGAAATCGTTTTAACTATTAGACGTACGAATTTGGGGATTAAATCTCATAAATTTCCCAATACTTATGTGGCCATCCAATTAATTCAAATTTAATTAATTCGCAATTATATATCATTATATCATAAATGAAATTAATTAGAAATATTCTCAATTAAGATGGCTAAATAAAAAGAATAATTCTAACATGCTAAACACCATCTAGCTAGTACTTTGGTTTATTTGCTTATTTACATCTTATTGGCTTCTAATTAAAGAGGTATACATCAAAAAATTAATTATATATCTATATGCAAATTACTTAAAACAACTTGTTCATCGAGAAAAAATTGAGTTCTTGAATCATGCTTTCAGCTGAGTTCTTATTTATGTTTGAGAGTAGATGAGTCTTGTCTAACTCGAATTAACCGCCAACCCGAAAACCCAAATGACACACAAAGTGCTCTTTGGCATCTTTCCTTCTAGCTTTGTCCAAAGAATATAAACCCTTTAGCCACTATTTGTTTGGCAGGTTAAAATTAAACTAGGTTAAAATTAAACTGAAAGGTTAATTTTAAACTATGTGATTTTAAGTGTTTGTTTATAAGAATGATAGGTAAAAATAAAACTATTGATTACTAAAAGTGCTATTTCACTTATCTGTAACATACAATTACAAGAATTATAAAATAAATATTTGCCCACACTTCTCTAATATAATTTATTTTGACTAAATAAATAGTTATTACAATTTCAATATGCAATTTTATAAATAAAAATCTGATAAATTAAACTTCAATAATATATGCATTTCTTGAAATAATTACTAGTCAAATAAACATTATACTAGCAATTAATTCTCTGATATAATGATTCTCAAAAAAGATGAATCGAGTCATACAATAGAAACAACAAAAAGTTAGCAACAAGTGCATGTCGACATACAACGTATACCATTGCTTGCTAATGTTCCAACATAACAGAATGTAACTAAGTCACTCGATCGTACGAGAAGGTCCCAGGGCAAGTCCAACTAGTAAACCGACCAAAAGAGCTGCAGTAACAGCATTAATATTGGTGTCGTGGCAGGAAGTAGCATGCAGCTGATCAACAGTCAAGTTGGTCATGGACGAAGTAGATGCTTCTGAACTTGTTTGTAAAATCCTTGAAAGATGTTCTTGTAGACGACTTTCACCTTCCGCTCTCGATGCCACTTTGAAATATAACGCCCCAGGAAAGCGACTGACCTGTGCAAAACAGTCCTCCCATCGGTAATATACTCCACGATGACGGCCTTCCAAAATAACATAAATAGCCATCTGCAAACACAAATGTTAGATACAATAATATATATTTAAAGGTATGTTAACCAATATTAGCATTATATATGTATAACGTAGGAATAATATAATGCATATGATACCTCTTCAGTCAGTGCAGACAGATTATCAAAAAAATAAGTACCACAAACTAATTACATTGATGTCCCCAAAGGTCATCAGTAATTGCCCTGCGTAAAGCATCACCTAAACAACGATCACCAACACGAGAATGGTCGTGTGCTTCTTCTTGTTGCTCAGTTAATTCAACTTCATCTAATTCGGGCTCGTCTTCATTTGTGTCGCGTTGATGAAACAGAGTATCGCGAAGTGAATAACGTGCTATGAAGTTGTGCAATGCGAAACAAGCAACGACAACATCCCTTTGAGTCTGAAGTGGGAATGGCTTCATTGCATTTAAAACTGCAAAACGTCGCTTCAAAATGCCAAAAGATCTCTCTATCACATTGCGAAGGCAGGCATGCCTGTGATTAAATTTTTCTTCTTTATTTCTGTAACGTCTAGCATTTTGTCCCCGAAACTCTCCAATATGATAGAGCATTTTCCGATATGGAGCCAAAACTTTGAAGTGTTTGCGTAGCCTAAATCAACGAGATAATACTTTCCTACATTAAGGAATGCACTCTCAATTTAAGTTGTCATTACGTTATTAGTGATAAGAATAATTCAAAAACCGTTTACTCACCACGTGGTACAGTAAAGTCTCCAAAATCAAGTTCCCATCGTAACACATGCATGTCCGAAGCACTACCTTCCCATCCGGCTGCTACATAATGGAACATCCCATCAAATCCAACAACGACCATTACGTTTTGGGCAATTGTACCCTTCCTGGTACGATATGCAAGTTTTTGAGTATTTGGAACGGATGCTGAGATGTATGTTCCATCAATGGCTCCTAAGCAGTTCTGCAAGTCAAACTAAATTACAATTAGAGAAAATCTAACTAAATAGCTTATATATAGATTAATCATACCGAAATTAGTCTCACTTACTTTGAAGTGTGGCCAAAACCGTGAATCCCTACGTACTTTATTGCTACATGGGGTATTAGCATCAGGCAATGTAATTAGCTCTGGTGTTATTGCAACTATGGCTTGTAGAATTGCATTAAAGTATTTGCTGATTGTTTCAAGTGAATGTTGAAACATTTCAGCACATTCCTGATCTCCTGCTGCAAATGCAATAATACGCATGAATATACCAATTTGCTCGATCGCGGGTACATGGCGTGAATCGGTCAATAATCCTTTTGAAACCAGAATATCACGTAGGGCTATAAAAGCATCAGAATCCATGCGCATTATGTTGAACAAAACTTTAGGATGCTCGTTGTACAGTAGGTGCTCTAAATTTTGCAAACCACTAAATGGACGATTATACATTTTACGTGGCTGTCGAGGAATGCATTCGGATAGTATGTAGTCCTCAAGCCACTTCTCATTCTCATCTAATGTCATGAACTCAAAGAAGTCCATATGTCCACCAGTAAAAAGGAGTACTTGTACTCATTTCAAACAAAATTACTAGTGCTCCAAATAGATCAACATATACAAGTCTGACAAAAAAATAAACATCCAAAAATATAAGAATTACAGTCTTTGTAAATATTAACTTTATTCTTATGAGAAATAATTGTGATTTTTAAAAATTAATAATAATAAGTTTTAGAATTCTTCGGTTGACATCATCAACATTACTCAGTATATAAACATAATATATATTTAACGAAAAGACTTCTACATTTTCAAGTATATAATCACAGATGCTATAGCTCCAGAAAAAAGTACAATTTAGTGAGGCTGCCGTGCTTGCAACAGAAATAACGAACTAGAAATTCATTGAGAACATCATCAATATTAACAATGTAACGTGAAGATAGTTTCAGCCAAAGAGCATGCAAAATTAAACGAGACAAACCATAGAATTTAGGATTAATATCATCGATTTAGTTATAGGTTTTTGCATTTGAAAGTCAAAAAATTGCTAATAGAAATATAACCAAGTTACAATACAATTAAACAAACGTTATGAAGCTTAAGAAATGTATGATTGAGCTCAAGAAAGAGTACATGAATTACTAATTAATCTTTAAAGTATAAATCATAAAACAGGTAAAGCATTAGCATCAGGTTACCAAAGGGAAGGTATGCTTCAATGTAGCTCAATGGTATGACATGCTTTCAAGTTACTTTCGAACCGTCAAAATTTTTCAGATTCTTTCAAATCATCACCAACATTATTACACACCTAGAGCAATAACTTATCTAGAAATCTGCTTTCCAAAAGAGATTGTAAATTATGAATTTTTCATCATGAAGCAGAAAATATGAAACATGTAAAGCACTGTTTCGATGTTAAAGGGAAGGCATGCTTCAATGTAGCTCATCACCTAAAACCGACAGGTACACCAAAATTGAGCTTCATAAGTGTATGATTGCAATACACTTCCAGTCACTTTAACACCATCAAAATATTTCAGATTCTGTCAAATCATCAACAATGTTATTCCACCCTTACAGCAATAACTTATTTAGAAATCTGCTTTCCTAAAAGGAAATATACATTATCATTTTTTTATCATAAAGCAGAACATGCAAACAGGTAGACCAATGTTCAGGAAGACCAAAAGGAAGGTCTCCTTCAATGTAGCTGAACAACTAAAACCGACAGCTACACAAGAAATGAGCTTCACAAGTGTATGATTGACATGCTTTCCAGTCAATTTGAAACCATCAAAACGTTTCAGATTCTTTCAAATCATCACCAATGTTTCTACACCCTTAAAGCAATAACTTATTTAGAACTTTGCTTTCCAAAAAGAGAATATAATTATAAATTTTCCATCATAAAGCAGAAATCATAAAATAGGTGAAGCAATGTTGAAGAAGACCAAAGGGAAGGTCTGCTTCAATGTAGCTCACCACCTAAAACCGACAGGTACACAGAAAATGAGCTTCACAATTGTATGATTGACATGCCTTCCACCCATTTTCAAATCGAAAAAATATTTCAGATTTTTTCGTATCATCACCAACGTTATTTCAGCCTTACAACAATTATTTATATAGAAATCTGCTCTCAACAAAAGGGTAAATGAATTACTAATTTTTCATCACAAAACAGAAATCATAAAACACAGGTAAAGCAAACCAGGAATAAGACCAAGATGAACTGCTTCATTCTTGCTCAACACCTAAAACCGACAAATACAAAAACGAAGCTTCACAAATGTATAGTTGAGATGTTCTCCACTCATTTGCAAACTATAAAAACATTTCAGATTCTTTTAAATCATCACCAATGTTATTCCACCTTTTAAGCAATTAAGTATTTAGCAATCTGTTTTCAAGAAAGAGCACATGTATGTTCAATTTTTCATCACAAAGCAGAAGTCATAATCGAAATAGGTAAAGCAACCCAAGAAGAAGTCCAAGGGAAGGACTGCTACATCTTTGCTCAACACCTTTTTGAGCTTCACAAATGTATAATTGACATGTTCACTCACTTTCCAACCATCCAAATGTTTCAGATTTTTTAAAAAACATCACCAACATTATATAGAACTCATACTCAATTTGCAATCAGAAGCATTCTGAATTATTTAAGAGGTTAATCAAACTATAAGCCCAAATGAATCATATGCATAAATATGCTCAGAAAAATTAAAATATTTCATTAATATAATTTGAAAACGCATACATTGTCAAAAGTGCATCTCAAAAATTAACTAAAATATAAGTTTCATCATGAGCACTTTTCAAATTCTTTTCAGCAGTCTCAGTCTGAAGAACTGCCCAAAACACAGAAAAACAAATATAAGATAACAAAGCTAAATCCAAATTGGTGTCGTAGCGAAGATTGGGTCGGAGTCACATATATGTTCAACCCAAGCAAGGAGCTCTTCATCTTTAAGAGACATAAAGGTAGCTCTATTCTCGATATTTTTATTGCTTTCCAGCATTTTTATGAATGCCTTACTGGAGAGCTTCGGAATTGAACGCAACCTCTCGGTTGCAGCTACGATCCCTCCTTTAGAAGTGTAATTCTCAACCATTTGTTCACCGCTTCTGTTCTTTCAATATAAATGAATTTACGTCTCTCATCTTCCTCTGTCTTAAGTCCTCGCATCTTTTTATCCTTTTTGAAATCCGTAGTCCTCGATGTAGCCAACCTTTTCCCAGAACTAGATCCTCGCACACTCGTCCTACTGCCACTACCTCGGAAGGACACATCTTCGTCGGCTTGGTTGATTGTTTGGTCGTCGATGTTAATTACTTCTATATTTTCTGTATCTTCTTCAACTTCCAAACTTACTGAACGGTTGTCGTGTACCGTTCCAACTGCCATACTTCCCTTAGCACTGTCTTTGGCACAAATTAATTCCATTTTGTTAAAACGAATGAAGCCACTTAGCCTGCATTGCTTATAATCAGGATCTTCCTACAGTCAGTTACAAATAATCAATTAGCTATAAATGTACTTTTCACAATTTTATAAGTAAGTTAAATCTCATTACAACTACTTACTTTCAGTATCTCGTCCCACAATTCTTGCTTTACATCAGGCATACATAAGATTTCATTCCATGTCCATCCACTTTTATCCTTTAGGTCATGGTATCATTTCCATTTGGACTTCAAGTTGTGCCACACATCCATAACTTTCTGCTTGGAGAAGTTGGAATTGAATTTCACATTTAATTTTTGAACAATTTGATTCCATACTGCAGGTGAGTTTGGTTGTGAACCCTCGAGCTCATTATGTTTCTCTGCCTCCAACATTAGGTCAATAAGGTAATCCCTCTCTAAATCACTCCATTGTGTTCTAAGAACATCCTCCTTCTTCTTCTCTCTTGAGCCCTGTCCAGCTATTTCCGCTCCTTTCTCTCGTCGACTCATAGTTCTCTTCTTAACTACAAAAAGAAATACGCAATTATCTTGAGAAAGTACTACAAAGGCATGTTGAAGTAACAAGCTAACCTAACAAACTAACCTTTGTAATAATAGGTAATGAGTCCTTTTTCGAGTTTATCATTACACTCTTTACATAACAATTATTTATTTTCCACTATGTCAGTAGATGATTCGCAATTTGTCAAAGTCTGAACTGTAGGAATCATTTCGGCTTAATTTATTCACAGATAATGTGAATAAATTAAGATAAAGATAACTGAAGTACTACTACAGAGACCTTCAAAGTGCAGATTTGTACACTCCCACACAAGAAAAAATATAATTCCGCTGAGGATATCCGTAAAATCAAAAGAATAGAAATGACAGAGATCAAGCAATAAACACTTCGCCCTTTTTTTTTTTAATGGAAAAACATGCAGAACTACGAAGATCATGTGAAGGTGAAAAACAAAGTGATCTATTGCACACTTGCTGGAATGACAAGAAGACCAAATAATGCTTCATGCCCTAGTCGTACTGCTCAAGTGGATAAATCCGTAAGCATCAGCTACGACAGAAATCATAGAAGTAGTCATGTACCATGTCGCATTCCATCATATGCTTAAAATAATCAGCTGGGCAGAAAAATTTCCCAACAGAAAAGACCAAAAAACACCCAAATATAGCTGCTCCTTTCGATTGTATAACATGTCTGAACAATCAAGCAGATTCAGTAAAGTAGACTTTGAGAAAGTCGATTCCGACAGAGGGAATGTCAAAGTAGGAGTAAACAAGTTGCGATTAACTTACCACCGAAGCTGTAGCAGAAAGATGTAGGTTTGCAAAGAGGAGCGTAGAGCGCAGATGAAAAAACCTCTTTTCGTTATGGAGATGGAAACATTTTGAAGACAAAGCAGGGAACGCACTGTAAGTTGAATGACGCTTACCGACCACGAGTAAATACCCAAGTTGTGCTGACCTTTCGGCTTCAGCGGCAGAGAACGATTGCTGCAACCCTAGCGGAAGATCGCGTCAGAAGAAAGCCTTGGCAGGAAGTAAATGATACCCTAATAAATCCTTCGCAGCGATCCGCGTCTACCCCCTCCGCTTAAATTTAACATGACGGGAAGAGCATAACAGTAACGGTGTTAGAACACGCCGTTACGGAGGTTTTATATTAACCTTATCAATTAAACAAACAAAGGCTTTAGTGAAGTCTTTCCAACTGGCTCTCTAGATTCTTTTATCCTTCATGAGCTTAAATATACCTTCATAAATCTCCCATCTCCCTTAAGAAGAAGGCTGCATCAAATTTATTTGTAGTGGAGATGAGCCTTGTCATAGTGGTCTCCCTTCCCTTAGCCATCTTCTGCATCATCTTAGCCATCTTTTGCTACCTCTTTGGCAGGTCAAGAGCAAGGTATTCATGAATCCCCACCATTAAATAGAAACTGAACTAAGCTCTTTACCTTAGTGTTGAAGATGATGTTTTTTTTAATAAATTTTTAATATTTGGTAATAAGTGATGAACTTACCAGTTTCCCTTATAAACCTTTCTTTTTTGCATCATGTAAGTTGGGAGATGTTTTATTGAGAAAAATAGCTGATTGGGGATCTATTTATGTATCTTATTGATGAACATGTAAACTATATATAATTAGCTTGCTAATAAAATTCAATGCTTATTCTATCACTGTGTGCAAGCTTTTGATTGAGATGTTTTTGGCATAAGTGTTTTCAAAAACTAGATGTGTTAGAGCTTGGTGACTTGAATTTATTTGGTGATTTGACTCTAAAAACTCGCAGTGCAATAATTTTTGAGAAAAAAAAAATATAAAAATTAGATTTTAGACAGACTAGCTCTCCCTCAGGGTAACTCTGCTAGCAATTTATAATATTAAAATTATAATTTTGTGAAGTTATGATGTTTTAAAACTATTTAGCTTGAGTGTTAAAGAAGCATTACTAAAGTTTTAAAAAAGCAAAAGAGCTCCTTTTATTAATGCACAGCAGCTCACTTGATCAGCATTAAAAGAACAAAAACGAATGAAAATCAATTAAATATGATCTTCTTCCTCTAGGGATTCAAGAAAAGGGTAGTCAGTGTATCCGATGACAGGATCGGGTGTGTAGAACGTAGCTCGATCGTATTTGTTCAGTGGCGCATTGAGCTTGAACCTCGTCGGCAGATCCGGGTTGGCCAGGAACAGTCGTCCGTACGCCACCAGGTCTGTGTATCCTTCTTCCACCACCTTGTTCCCTTCGTCCCTGTCGTAGCCGCTCGCCGTAATGAACGTCCCCTTAAATTCTCTCCTCATCTCCCCCAGACGGTGGGGAGGCTTCGGCTTGACGCCTGCAATTAGTGAGCCGCTCATAATTAGATATTTAAATTTGTGGCTGCCATGCCGGCTAACCTTAGATTACGGTCATATTTTATATATATTTCGGTTTGCCTCTAAAATTTTATTTGTTTTTAAATTAAAAATTAACCGAATTTAATTTTAATATGATATATCACATCACACATAAAATTTATTATTACAAACTAACTTTATTTCACATCCTACATATATTACTAAAATAATAACTAACTTATATCATATTCTTCACATATTTCAATGTAATAATTAACTTTATATCACATTCCTCGTATATTTTATTATAATAACTAATTTTATTTTATATTATTCACAACTTTCAATAAAAAAATTCTATCCAATTTTAATTTTAATATTATTAAATTAAATTTTATAAACAAACAAGCCCTGAGTTTGTAGTTTGTCTTTAATTCTCACATCTATAAAATAAAAAGTATAATTACCTACATGTCACACTATTTAGTTTTATTTATGCATTACTCATTTATTTTTAGTTAATTACGCTATGCACACTCAAACATTATAAAATCTTACATTCACACACTTGAGTTAAAATTCTGTCAAAATCTATTTAAAAAAAATATTTCGTTAGCAAATCATTAAAATTATATTTTTACCCTTAATGATATATATATTTTTTTCCTCAATGCTATACTAAAGCACTGATTTGTTATAAAATCAAATGACATCATAAATATTTCCTTCTCTTGTCACCACTTAAACATCAATTTTTAGGATTTTTACTCAAAATATATTTAAATATCCTTAAAATAATATGATGAACGACTCAAATTTTTATTAACCTAACTATAGTTAGGTTATTGAAAAATTATGATTACTCATTATAATAGAAATAAGTTAAAGTGTGTGTACGTAAGATTTTATAATATTTTGAGCGTGCATAGCATAATTAACTAAGAATGTATGGGTAATGCATAAATAAAATTAAATGGTGTGACATGTAAGTAATTATCTCAAAATAAAATTATATGAGCTCATCAGGTTTAGGATGTGTTTGGGAAAGATTTTTGATGAAAAAGATACTTTTTCATATAGCTAAAAACTAAAAAATTCTTTTAGTAAAATAACTTTTAGAATATTTTAGTTGTTAAAAAGCTGAAAAATAAGTGTGAAAAAAACTGAACAAAATAGCATTTTAGAAAAGTGCTTTTGCTATAACTGATCAAGGACAAAAATATCTTCAAAATAATTGAATTTTAATTATTTTGTAACTATTTATCTTATAATAAATATATAATTTGAACAATATAATTATTATAAAATATGTAACTACCTTATATTATAATATATGAATAAAATGAAATTATTATATAAAACATATTTTTTTATTTATAATGTATAAATATAATTATTATATTTAATAATTTTTATCATATAAAAAAGTAATATAATAATCAAATATTAAATTATATATATATTTTTAATTTTATTATTACTTAATAGAATATATAATAATAACAATTTTATTAATTTATATATTTAATTTTATCAAAATTATGAATTTTTTAAATAATAAAATAATTATTTCAAATATTTCAATTTTTAATAATAATTTATAAAATAAATAAAATAATATTATTCAACAATATTTTTTAATATATCTACATAATATAATACTTTTTTATATAGCATGGTAACATCAAACAGAGATCTAGATTTTAGATACCAAAAATGAAGAATTTAAAAAATATATAAATTAAAATGTATTATAAAATTTTTTAATAATTAATATTTTGTCTTTAATTTGGACTGTCGAACCCAATAATTTTTTGGCGGAGGGACGGAGATTACCTTCGACGAAGGTCAACCTGGGCTCCGTTATGTGGCAGTAGAGGAGGCCGTACTTGTTGAGCTTCCTCACCATGAAGAGCCCAAGGGCATCCGGATCAGAGTCCCGGCACTCCATGAGGTCGGCGAAGGGAGAGAGGCGGATCCCGACCCTGCCCGGCCCGATCTCGCCGGCGACTGCATCGACGATCTCGAGGACGAAGCGGCAGCGATTCTCCAGGCTGCCGCCGTACTCGTCCGTCCGATCGTTGGCGCCGTCTTTCATGAACTGCTCCAGCAGATATCCGTGCGCGGCGTGGATCTCGACGCCGTCGAAGCCGGCTTCGACGGCGTTCCTCGCGGCGAGTCTGAAGTCGTTGACGACGAGAGGGATCTCGTCGGGCCTCAGCCGGCAGGGGGCGGAGTATTCTTCGACGGTGCCGTCGAGGTGTATCTGCGGCGGAATCGGCTTGTCGGTGCTGGAGATCGGAGCTTCTCCGTTTGGCTGGTATGCTGCATATTATATATATAATTGGGAAACCATATAAAAATATTAAATGATTTTTTTTAACTATCATTTAATTAGAAAAACATACATGGTTTCAACTTTTCAATGTTAGTTGACTCAGTTTGGTAATAAGAAAAAAAAGAAGATTTAGTTGAAATTTTTAGTAATTTTTGAAAAATGTGTATGATGTGAAATAAAGTAAGTTGGTTATATTAAAAATTGTGTATGATGTGAAAAAAATTGATTGATTTATTGAGAATTGTGTTGGATGTGAAATAAAGTGATTGTTTAATGTTGGAATTTGTGTGAGATGAGATATAAAATAATTTTTTAAGTTTTTTTAAAATAAATATAAAATTTTGGCCATAGGTAATTTTAGCCATGATTTTTAGTCCATTGCCAAACAGGGTTTTAATATATTGCACATATTTTTCTAAGGCTCTAACACTTTTGGATCTTAATTATCAGATTTTAAAACGTAACTTTTAGATCTGTTTTAGAGGGCGTTTGATTCTTTGTTATCTTGATGTTATGCAATGTAATCTAGATGTCATCTTTTGATTAATAATTTTATGATCTAATAGAAAATTATTTATAGATGTCATTAAATCAAATAATTACTTTCTCTAGATAATATCAAAATAACATTAAACCAAATGCCACCTTAGAGTTTTTGTGAGCCAATTTATAGATTTTGAATTATAAGACTTAAGCCACTAGATTGATAATTTACTGATGTACATGTGATATATTTCTATATATTACCTGCATTGTTACATTCAATTTGAAATTAACATAAAAAATGGAAGGAATAAATGACAATAGATCACTAATATGATTGAAAATTTGTGAATCACATATATGTAAAAAGCCAGCTTGTGAACCAGTGTGAGACTTGTATGCAATTTACCTATTTGTATGTGACATAACAAAGTCATAAACAACAGTAAATATAAATACAAGAACACATAAATTTACATAAAAAATATCAAAATTAGAGAAAAATAGAATTTGGGTCACTAAATTTTAACATATATCGTCCTAAAGCTAATTATAAGGTGTTGACTGTTGAATCTAAATCAAACATAAAACTTAATCAGATCAATTCAAATTTAAAAATTTTTGGTTCAAATATTTGAGCTTAAATATTGTTAGATTGGATCCAACCTAACACTTCTATATAATGAGTCAATGAACATATATATAAAATATTAAGGAATTACTTGGACTTGAGACCCTTCCAACGTGCGCAATTTGACAGATGAAGACTCCGCCCTTCTCATGAACAGCATTGACGATAGTCTTCCATGCTTCCACCTGCTCTTTGGTCCATATCCCTGGAGTTCTTGGATACCTAAATTTGTTTAATGTTTAATAGATTCAATTAATCCTTGCAATATGATTGAATAATTTGAATTAATTATGCACATTAAAGATTCAATATTGTTGACCATGCACAAATCATCCTTTGGATGATGAGTAGTAAACATTCGATAATCATAATCGTTGATCGGTCATTCAATTGATGATTTAAAAAGTAGCATGCATCTTCGTCCTACACACTAACATACTAATTACAATTGCTCATGCAAGCACAATGGAAGGCAAAGAGAAAGGCTACTAATTGATCACTTTTTTGTTGCAACATTAAACAACATCAAATTAAGCTAAATAATCATAAGTGTTAAAAGCAAATAATTAAAAGTTAATACAAATATGTATGAAAGCAGTAATGTGCTTTTCCACTTTTCGAGTAGCAATATAATGAACAACCTCTCCAGGGAGAACTCCATTGGGAGATCATAGTATTAGTGGCAAATGTTAACAGCGTACGCCCATAACATTTAGACAAAATTTAATACCCTAACTAAAACCAACTATAAATAATAATATTATGATCAGGTTGGATAAAGTCTAATCTAAACACAAGAAAAGTTAATAGGAACTTACGGTAGCATCACACCAGTAGGGACCATGGACATATTCATGCACCAAAGCATTGCCCGTACGTCAAGCCGAAAGGCATGACCATGATGAAATGTAAAATGCACGACGTATATTAATTATTTTGTCACCCTAAACATCCATGTTTGCTTACCCTTGAGCTGTAGCAGAAACACCGGTGGCTTCAGATATGAGTAGGCCTCCTCTCGTCGCCCGCTGAGAGTAGAAGAGCACCGCGTGAGGTTGGGGGACGTTGCCGTATGATCTTGATCGAGTCAACGGCGCCAATACCACCCTGAAACTCAATGGAAACCACTCAAACTCAGCCATGCCTAAATCTCAGAATTACTTGCCTGATTCAAATTATATTAAGTAATTAATTAAGTTCCATAATAAATTAACTAAACCTTATAAATGCATATACGTAATTTGTACCTGTGAGAGAGATCAAACCTGCCCATCTTATGGGGCCTGAGAAGAGGGATCTTTTCAGCAGCTACCATTATCGGATTTAAGCAATTAATCCCAAATCAGAATTAAGTCTGTAATTATATACGAGTTTGATTACGAGAAGGGAAAATATGAAGATCATGGAGGCTCCATGCTGATATTTATAGGTTTATGATAGGGGAGGAGATCTCACCCATGACAAGCTGAGATAAAAAGACTCTTTTTTTCATGAAGATGCATGCAATGAATGTGGACGCCAATACTAAACAATCTGGTCAAACTCAAACACGGGAAAATGAAACCAGCGGTCAAATATGTAGTCATGCAGAAGAATTTTTCATTTGATTTTCCAAAATATGTTCGACGGTCACAAGCGTCACCTCCAACGTCAGCATTAAAATAAATTCTAACCTCATTTTTAAATATTTTCACTAAACTTAGAGAATTTGATGTATAATATTATTTAATATTATTTAATATTATTTAAAAATAATTATTTAATTTGATAATATATAAATATTATTGTAAAATATTACAAAGTTATATGTCATCAAAATTTCAGAATATTTAAATAGCATAACATTACATAAAATTGACATTGACTCAAATATTTTTTTATTTTTTTTAACACGGTAAATATAAGTTATGAGGAATGATATAATATAATGTATATAAAAATAAGGAGTAATTCCACTTAGGCTCCTGAGATTTACTCGACTTACCACGCAGGTCTATAATTTTGAAAACATGCCAGACAGGTCCCCAAAACTTACTGTATAGGTCATTGTGGTCCTTCTGTGACGGTATCCGCTAAATGCTGTTAAAATTACTTAAATACCTTTTTTTACCCTTCCACATTTCCGTTCTCCGATTGCCCGCCGCTCCGGCGTCCGAGTGCAGGCGGCCGGCAGCACGCGGCCGCAGACGTTCAAGTGT
>JAEMOT010002612.1:451746-465419 GCA_019297695.1 Apostasia ramifera | reverse complement strand
CCTAAAACTAACCCCTAACCTAACCTAACCTAAAACTAACCCCTAACCTAACCTAAAACTAACCCCTAACCTAACCTAACCTAAAACTAACCCCTAACCTAACCTAACCTAACCTAACATAAGCTAACCTAACCCCACCCCTACCCCCCAAAAATCTAACCTAAAACTTAACCCTAACCTACACCTTAAGCTAACCTAAAACTAAACCTAAATCTAATGTAAATCTAAACCCTAACCTACCTAACCCTAACCTTAAAACTATATTCTAACCTAAAACTAAATCCTAACTAGTAAACCGTAAGCTAAGCTAAGCTAAGTACCCTAACCTTGCCTAAGCCAAAGCCTAACCCTAACCCTAAGTAAACCTAACATAACATTGCCTAAGCCCCGCAAACTACAAACGCAAGTGCAATAGATGAATCGACAGTGCTAAAAGCTTGAGATAACTGTGAGTACTCATTTAGCAAGCAACCGCCCCATCAGTCAAAGACAAATGATGCTATAATCGAGGCACCATAGAATGAGAATTCCTGAGAACGTGATGGTCAGTTGCCCGAATGCAACAAGCCCATCACAAGCATAGAGATGTATTGCCACTCATGTGCCTAAACAGTGCTCAAGCCTAGCCAACCTCAGCCGCCCAATGATCCACATCGTCAAAGCATCTTATCTTAAAAGCTCATAGCTGATGGATGTGAAAGAGTCTGCCTTGGATGGTCTGGTGAGCCCCTGCGAGGCACGAAAGATGTCACGCATTGAAATGACAATTTCAAGCTACGGGTCTTATTTCCCGACAAAATTTCGATGCAAATGACATTACTAGGAGCGAAGGGACACTGCTACAACACCACGAGAGCAGTCCAAATTTCCCAATCGACCATTCACACAATTTTTTCTCTAGCGACCCGAAGGCCCAAAAAATCTTATGCATCCAGGAGATCTCACGAAGACTCCGCCTGTCCCCGGGACGCAGGCAGCTCTACAAACTCCAGATGTGAAGGAAGTCTCAAAGCCTTAGAGGACACCGCGATATCATAGCACATTCCGACAACCTCGAGGGCACCGACAAGTAGTTCTCAAAAATTCCTACGGCTAGCACCAGACTTGCCCTCCAATGTATTTTTGATGATTTGCGCGAATCTGCATGTCCATCGGATTGGACTTTTGTATGATTCTCATAATCGAGGGGCCATAGAAAGAGAAATCCCCAAAGCCTTCGAGGACACCGCTACATCATAGCACATTCCGACAACCTCGAGGGCACTGACAAGTAGTTCTCGAAAATTCCTGCCGCTAGCACCAGACTTGCCCACCAATGTACTCTCGACAATTTGCACGAATCTGCATATCCATCTGGTTGGACTTTTGTGCGATTCTCATAATCGAGGCACCGTAGAATGAGAATTCCCAAGAACGTAATGGTCAGTTGCCCGAATGCAACAAGCCCATCACAAGCATAGAGACGTATTGCCACTCATGTGCCTAAACAGTGCTCAAGCCTTGCCAAACTCAACTGCCCAATGATCCACATCGCCAAAGCATCTTATCTTAAAAGCTCATAGTTGGATGGTCTGGTGAGCCCCTGCGAGGCATGAAAGCTATAATGTCACGCGACATCATAGCACATTCCGACAACCTCGAAGGCATTGACAAGTAGTTCTCGAAAATTCCTGCAGCTAGCAGCAGACTTGCCCTCCAATGTATTCTCGACGATTTGCACGAATCTGTAAGTCCATCGGATTGGACTTTTGTGCAATTCTCATAATCGAGGCACCGTAGAATGAGAATTCCCTAAAGCCTTCGAGGACACAACGACATCATAGCACATTCCGACATCCTCGAGGGCACTGACAAATAGTTCTCGAAAATTCCTGCGGCTAGCACCAGACTTGCCCTCCAATGTATTCTCAATGATTTGCGGGAATCTGCATGTCCATCGGATTGGACTTTTGTGCGATTCTCATAATCAAAGCACCGTAGAATGAGTATTCCCAAGAACGTGATGGTCAATTGCCTGAATACAACAAGCCCATCACAGACATGGAGACATATTGCCACTCATGTGCCTAAACTGTGCTCAAGCCTAGCCAAACTCAGCTGCCCAATGATCCACATCACCAAAGCTCATAGATGATAGATGCAGAAAGAGTTAGCCTTGGATGGTCTGGTGAGCCCCTGCGAGGCACGAAAGCTACGATGTCATGCATTGAAATGTCAATTTCAAGCAGCAGGTCTTATTTCCCGACAAAAGTTTGATGCAAATGACATCACGAGGAGCGAAGGGACACTGCTACAACACCATGAGAGCAGTCCAAATTTCCCAATTCATCATTCACGTGAATTTTTCTCTAGCGAGAATCGAAGGCCCAAAAAATCTTACGCATTTAGGAGATCTCACAAGGAGTCTGCCTGTCCTCGGGACGCAGGCAGCTCTACAAACTCCACATGCGAAGGAAGTCTCAAAGCCTTCAAGGACACCGCGACATCATAGCAAATTCCGATAATCTCGAGGGCACTGACAAGTAGTTCTCAAAAATTCCTGCGACTAGCACCAGACATGCCCTCCAATGTATTCTTGATGATTTGGGTGAATCTGCATGTCCATCGGGTTGGACTTTTGTGCAATTTTGATAATCGAGGCACCGTAGAATGAGAAATCCCAAGAACGTGATGGTCAATTGCCCGAATGCAACAAGCCTACCACAAGCATAGTTGATAAACTAGTGGGACGTCAATAAGACTTTCACGTGGAGCCGTCAATGGGCAAATTTGGTGGCATTATTGTGTGTTGGCTCAACCACATCACCCGACTCCAAGTCATTCACTCCAACAAACAAGTTGTTGTTGCTCAGGCTACTATTATGGGTCAACATATTTGGCACATTTGTGCTGTTTATGCTGACAAAGATTACATCAAGTGTCATATTATTTGGGATAGCATTTCCCTATTGTTGGATGCAGAAACTCCGATCATTGTAGGAGGTGACTTTAACTGCATCCTTTTGCAACAAGACAAGCGAGGAGGCAAGCCTTTCATCCCCACGGAGGCCCACAATGAATTTGCTAGCTTCCTAACCAATAATGATCTTCATGATGGCTGGAATGGGGAGCAGCATTACAGTTGGTGCAACAACAAAAAGGGCAAAGCTTGTATGTGGGTTAGATTGGACAGAGTTTGCTTCAATTCAGTGGCTTTATCTGCTCTCCTGGGCTCTGATGTTACTCACCTTACCAGAATTGGGTCAGATCATTGCCCGCTTTTGGTTCAAGGCAGAAACTTGGAGTTTAAACTGCAAGGCGGCATCCTAAAATTTGAAGATGTCTGGCTTGAAGAAGAGGGTTCCAAGGAGATTGTGGTTAGGGAATGGCATAAACCTGCTCATGGTAGCCCGCCTGCCATTCTCAACCACAAGTTCACCCGCACTCTTCGCACCCTTAAGATTTGGAGTCGGGAGACGTTTGGGGATATCCACGCGAGAGCCAAAGATCTTGAGAGCAGAATTGTGGAGCTTCAACTAAGGGAGTCCATCGGCACTGGCCTGAATGACAGTGAGGTTGATTGCCTTTTACAGCTGATTGCAGATTACAACACCACACTTAGCAGACTTGAGACTTGGTGGCTACAAAGAGCCAAAGTGAAGTGGGCCAAGTGTGGGGATCGCAACTCTTCCTTTTTCCATAAAGCTGCGACTTGCCGGAAGCGTACCCACCGCATCAATCGCATAGTTGGGCAAGATGGTGAGGAAATCATAGACAAAGAAGGGATCCAAGCTGCTTTGGTTGACAACTTCTCCTCAAAATGGAGGCCCCCCATTGCCCTTCTGCCTGAGCTGAGCATTCCCCCACCTAGAGCTACGATCTCTCAAGAAGATGCTCTCAGGATCGGCTCACCTGTCAGCAATGAGGAGATTGTAGCTGCTATCAACTCTCTTGGCAACAACAAGGCCCCTGGCATCGATGGCATAACAAGCTCGTTCCTTAAGGGATACTGGAGTGCTACCAGCTCGGATGTCTTGACTGTTGTTCATCATTTCTTCAGTTATGGGTCGATGCCAAAGCATTGGAAGGATACACTAGTGGTCCTTATTCCTAAAGTGCAGGGTGCCGAACTCCCCTCCCAATTCAGACCCATTAGTCTCTGCACTACTACCTATAAAGTCATTGCCAAAATCCTTATCAATCGATTGAAGGACGTCCTCAGATCTCTCATTTCTCAGGAGCAAGGAGCCTTTGTTTCGGGCCGTGGCATTGCTCACAACTGCCTGCTAGCACAGGAGAACATGCAGAAGTTAGCTTCCTCTGAATCCTCCACTGGCTACATGTCCATCAAAGTTGATATGGAACAGGCCTACGACAGAATGAGGTGGGATTTTTTACATAAAATTCTTCAGCACTTTGGCTTCCCTGACACTTGGAGCAGATGGGCCTTAGCTTGTGTTGAAGCTTCGAGATTTGCTTTGATGATAAATGGACAGAAATCCAACAGGATAAAAGCAACTTGTGGCTTTTGACAGGGTTGCTTTTTGTCTCCGTATTTGTTCATTCTCTGCTCTGAACTGCTTTCCCTCCTTATTAACCAACACCAGAATAGAGATGAACTGCTGGGGATTCGAACTACAACACATGGGCCCTTTATCACCCACCTTTTATTTGCAGATGACATTCTCATGTTTGCCCCCACCACCTACGGAGCTGTCAGAATTCTGATTAGTATCTTTGATACTTATTGCAGTTGTTCTGGACAGAAAATCAATAAGGCTAAGTCCTCCATTTGTTTTAGCAAGAAGATGAAGGGAAGCAGAAAGCGCATGATTGCTAACAAATGGGGGTTTCGTACGCAAGCTAAGGGCAAGTACTTGGGCATTCCGCTCATCAGTAGGAGGCCAGTAAAAGCCGACTTCCACCATATTATTGAATCTGTAAGGGGAAGAATTTCTTCGTGGGGCACCAGGCACCTATCACTTTCTAGCAGGGTCACACTCATTAATAGCGTGCTCACCTCTATTCCTATCTTCTTCCTTTCCCATACCTTTGTGCCTGATAATGTTCTGGTGGAGATTGAGAAGTTAATTAGATGCTTTCTATGGAGTGGCAACCTAACTTCGAATGCAGCTCATCTAGTGGCATGGGAGCATGTGACCAAGCCAAAGAATGCTGGGGGGTTGGGCATCCACCGTTTGGAGAAATGGGGCTCTATTCTTGTGGCCAAACTAGCCTTCAACTTTCTTAGTAACACAGACACTCTATGGGTCAAATGCTTCCAGGCTAAGTACGAAAACAGAGAGATTACCTTCTCCACCAAAAGGGGTGATTCGTGGTCTTGGAAACTTATTTGTTAGGAAGGGACTACAGCCTTACAAAACTCTATGTAGAAGATTGGCAGTGGTGGCAGTACCAAAGTTATGGAAGATGCTAGGGATGACTCCAACCCCTTCTTGCGGTGGCCTACCTTCATCAATACTACTGAACTGCCCCCCTTGACCGTTCAGCAGCTCCTCCAAGCGAACGGTGGATGGAACCATTCTGAGCTCCATAAATTCTTTGGCTTAGAGTTAGCGTTGAGAATAGGTAGGCTACCGAGGCTCGACAAGGAGGAGAGGGACAACCTTATTTGGCTTAAATCTGACTCTACCAAATCCCCCACCGCAGCTCTATATAGAGATCTCTTTTGCGGCAGAGAACTCCCATACAGCTGAGTCTAGAAGTTGCGTGCGCAGCCGCGCTTTGTCACTTTTCTTTGGAGGATCTGTTGTGATGCTATCCCCACTTTTTCTTGGCTCAAGCGTAGGCGTCTGCGGGAGTCTAACAGATGCCCATGGGGTTGCTCTGTTGAAGAGGATGTGCAACACTTTGTCTGTGAGCGTAACTTCACTTGTGCCGTCTTTGATGCCCTACATCGGGAGGGGACGGACCTAGCAACAGGGGTTGATGTTGTGATGCCAGAAGATGCCAATTGGGAGCTACCTACTAGTCCCTTGACCCCACAGCAGCATTGCTCAGTCAGTCGGAAGTGCAACAAAAAGCTGTGCTGAATGCCCAAGCGCAGAAAGTGCAGCCTGCAATCCCCATTCCAGCTGTAGATGTCTGTCCCGCTAGCACTACAACTTTTCCTACCCTGCAAGGTTCAGGGCAGAATCCATCCAAAAGAAAGCATGATGCTGTCCTCACCACTCTGAGCCCTCTTAGTTGGCATAATGATGGCGATAAATCCCGACAAAAAACACTTAGACCTGCTGGCAACAGCAGGTACTGCTTTTATGCTAACCTTTTTTTTGCAGGTTGCGGTGACTATGGTGAATCCAATACAAGACCGGGGTTGCGAAACTGACACCCTACAGTTGCTTCTTGTAGTGCGCAGCCCCGGGAAGCTACAACTGCGACAGCTATAGCACAACCTGCTGCTGCTGCAGCTACAGCAGTAGCACAACCTGCTCCTACCGCAGCTATAGTAGCAGCAAAACCTGCTACTGCCATAATAGGAGCAGCAGCTAATCCTGCTGCTGCTATTGCAGCAGCAACAAATTCCACTGCTGTTGTCGTAATAGCAGCATCTCATACCACTGCTGCTGCTGTTGTCGCAGCAGCATTACCTACTACTGCAATAGCAGCAGCATCAGATGCTGCTCCTGATGCTACTACTGTAGCCACCGTAGCAAGCCCAGCTGCTGCTGCTGCAGCAATAGCAGCAACCCCAGCTGTTGTTGCTGCAGCAACCACTGCTGCTGCAGCAGCAGAGTTCAATTCTGCTACTATAGCAGCAAGACAACCAGCTGCTGTAACAACAGCTGAACTTGCTATAGCAGCAGCAGTATCAAATTCTACAGTTGCTACAGCAGTCATTTCTGTTGCTGTAACATCAACATCCCTCCCCGGATATGCTACTCCCATGCCACCAACTTTGGTGGCTGATATGGCAGCGACATCTCCGTCGTCCCAAGCTTGCGATGGTCATCTACTGCATATTTTTCTCAACAACTTGCAGTCACAAGTTCAACGAAATCAAGCTGATCCTCAGGCAATTTGAGCGGTGGCTACATTGTACCACTCTTAGCGAGCTCACAACGGTCGCGTCCACAATAAACCTTTCACATTGCCTAGAGTAATAGCTGCACTTGTTCATTTTAGCGAGGCTCAAGAATAACCTTCATCCAACGTGGGGAAATGGGATCCCAAAAGCTTTGAAGGCTGTTGTTACCCCTCTACATTCCATTGGAATCCCCCACCCCCATGATGGATTAAGGTGAACTTCGATGGCTCCGTTAAACAGAACGTTGTGGCAGGCGCATGTGAAGTTGTTCGAGATCATTAAGGCAATTTCCTAGCAGCAATTGGTTCCAAGTTCTATACTTATACCACTCCAACAGCAGAAGCGAAGGGAACCCTCATTGTGGTGATAGCTGCCCAGGAGTGGGCGACTACGGCGGATGGGATTTAGATAGAGGGCGACTTAGCCATCACTATTTTGGATCTTCAACGGGCAGCCAGAGGAGACCCTCCCGACAAGACCACGGCCCAGATTGCTAACCTTTTTTGCACCTTCAAGCCATATAGGGTTTCTCATGTATACAGAGCCGCCAACAAAGCAACAGATTTTGTAGCTTCCTTTTCTTGTTTAGATGATATAGAGTGGCATAGGGGCATGTCCCTCCCACTCGATTTTTTTGCGATTCTCGACGAGGATCGAACCTTTTGTACCTGATGTATCTTTTTTTACTGTTATAGTATTATAGGCTATGGCAAAATTTCAAGGAACCCAAAAACTTTGATTTCTCAAAAGGTGCCGGCGGAGTCCTAAGAGCAACATCCGTCGATCCTTGGTCGGCATCGTTTATGGTTGAGAGTAGGATGGTATCTGATCCTCTTTGAGCCCCCAACTTTCGTTCTTGATTAATGAAAACATCCTTGGCAAATGCTTTTGTAGTGGTTCATTTTTCATAAATCCAAGAATTTCACCTCTGACTATGAAATACGAATGCCCCCGACTGTCCCTCTTAATCATTACTCCGATCCTGAAGGCCAACTCAATAGGACTGAAATCCTGTGACGTTATCCCATGCTAATGTATCCAGAGCTTGGGTATGCTTTGAGCACTCTAATTTCTTCAAAGTAACAGTGGCGGAGGCATAACCCGGTCAATTAAGGCCAGGAGGGCATCACCGATAGAAGGGACGAGTTGGCCGGTGCACACCGTGAAGCAGACCGACCGACCCAACCCAATGTCCAACTACAAGCTTTTTAACTGCAACAACTTAAATATACGCTATTGGAGCTGGAATTACCGCGGCTGCTAGCACCAAACTTGCCCTCCAATGGATCCTCGTTAACGGATTTAGATTGTACTCATTCCAATTATCAGACACGAAGAGCCCGGTATTGTTATTTATTATCACTACCTCCCTGTGTCAGGATTGGGTAATTTGCGCGCCTGTTGCCTTCCTTGGATGTGGTAGCCATCTCTCATGCCTCGCGCTGAATTGGAGTTCTCAAGAATTACTTGTCGGTGCCCTTGAGGTCGTCAGAATGTGTCCTGGATATTTGTAGAGCTGCGGGTGTCCAGGGGACTTGCGCAGTCTCTGTGATGTCACCTGGACGCGTATGCTTTTTCTTTCCTTCGGGACCCCTGGGATTGCAAGTTTTGGGAGATCGCATCAGAATTATGGGTTGGGCGAACCCCGTGTTTCCATCACACGAATGTTGGATTTGGAAATTTGGACAGCTCTCACAGTCTTTGTCGCAGTTTCCTGGTGCTGTCCTGGCAATGGCCGCAGTTGCCTCTGGCTGAATCGGAGTTCTCGAGAATTAATTGTCGGTGCCCTCGAGATTGTTGGAAAGTGTCCTGGATATTTGTAGAGCTGAGGGCGTCCCGGGGACTTGCGCAGTTTCCTTAAAGTGAAGTTTTGAATGGGCGGCGAGCTGAATCCTTTGCAATCAATTTAAATTTGCGATGGGGCATTGTAAGTGGTAGAGTGGCCTTGCTGCCACGATCCACTGAGATCCAGCCCATAGCCGCAGTAGAATCGTCCTTCCAAAGTTTCGGTTTTGCCTTACAAACGACCGGGCTGCTGGGGTCCAAGGAAGCAACGCATCGCGAGACAGAGTGCGGTGACGTGCGTCCGTGTCGAAAATGTCGCGGGCCGCAAAGCACCAAGCGCAAACTGCAGCAAGGATTGCATCTCATGGGAGGAGGCCCCCGAGTGTGCCCTCGTAGTGCCTTCGAGGCCCTCGAAAAAATAAAGCAAAAGATGAACTTGGGTGTGGGGACCGCCCTCGTGGCACGCTTCGAAAGTCTGCGGGACTGGTCCTGGCTGCCTAAGGTTTTTTTGGCCTTTGGGACCCCTAGGACAGCATCCCGCGGGTTGTGTTGTGGGGTATTTTCCCGGGAGGAGAGGTCTCCCGGCCCCCAAACCTAAGCGCGCTTCGAAAGTGCGGTGTACTGATTAAGGAACATTACGGTGTTGTCGAAACGATTTCTCGAACGTCCACAACGTGCTCAATCCCTCAGAGTTCTGTTCTTTCATAAGAACGCTCGTTGCTTTCCTGGGAATGTTGTATGGGGATTCTGCCATCTCGCAGGCGTTTGGACGCCCCGGGAGCTCTTGAGGCTGCGTAAGCTTTTTGGGGCCTTTGGGACCCCCGGGATTGCATCCTGCTAGTTGTTCTGTGGGGTATTTGATGGTACCCCTGAACAAATGCGAGGTTCCCGCGAGACCCTTACGTCTCTAAGCAACCGCTTGAGAAAATTGCAGAAATGCTGTGGGGCGGGTCGTGCGTTGGCAGCGCGCTGTCCCGAAGAACGTTGGTGAGTGCGGTAGCATTGGAACGAAAGATTGGCATTGGGATGATCTCCGGGAGGAGAGGTCTCCCGACCCCCCAACCTCAGCGTGCTTCGAAAGTGCACTGCACTGACTGAAGAATGTTATGGTGTTGTCGGAATGATTTCCCGAACATCTTTGACGTGCTCAATCCCTCCGAGTTATGTTCTTCCGTAGGAATGCTCGTTGCTTTCCTGGGAATGTTTTGTGGGGATTCCATCGTCTCGCACGCGTTTGGACTCCCCGGGAGCTCTCGCAGCCGCGTAAGCTTCTTGGGGCCTTCTGGACCCCCAGGATTGCATTCCCGTCGGTTGTGCTGCGGGGTATTTAATGGTACCCCCGAACAAATGCGAGGTTCCCGTGAGACCCTTGCATCTCCAAGCAACCGCTCGAGAAAATTATAGAAATGCTGTGGGGTAGGTCGTGCATTGGTAGTGCACCGTCTTGAAGAACGTCGGTGAGTGCGGTAGTGTCGGAACGAGAGATTGGCTTTGGGATGATCTCCGGGAGGAGAGGTCTCCTAGCCCCACAACCTCAGCGCGCTTCAAAAGCGCAGCGAAGCTGATGCGCTGACTGAAGAATGTTATGGTCTTGTCGGAACAATTTTTCTGAACATTCTCGACGTGCTTAATCCCTCCGAGTTCTGTTCTTCCATAGGAATGCTCGTTGCTTTCTTGGGAATGTTGTGTGAGGATTCCACCGTCTCGCAGGCATTTGGACTCCCCGGGAGCTCTCGCAGCCGCATAAGCTTTTTGGGGCCTTCAGGACCCCTGGGACTGCTTCCTGTGGGTTGTGATGCGGGATATTTGATGGTACCCCCGAACAAATGCGAGGTTACCTCGGGACTACTGCGTCTCCAAGCAACCGCTCGAGAATATTGCCGAAATGCTGTGGGGCGGGTACTGCGATGGCAAAGCATTGTCCCGAGTCATGTCTGTGGGTACAGTAGCATCGGAACAAGAAATTGGCGTTGGGATGATCTCCAGGAGGAGAGGTCTCCCGGCCCCCCAACCTCAGCGCTCTTCGAAAGTGCGGTGCGCTGATTGAAGAACGTTATGGTGCGTGGGCATTCTGCCGTCTCGCAGGCGTTAGGATTCCTCGGGAGCTCTCGAGGCTACGTAAGCTTTTTGGGGCCCCCGGTACTCCCGGGATTGCATCCCGCCGATTGTTCTACGGGGTATTTGATGGTACCCCCGAACAAATGTGAGGTTCCCACGAGATTCTTGAGTCTCCAAGTAACCGCTCGAAAAAATTACGAAAATGCTGTGGGGCGGTTCTTGCGATGGCAATTCACCATCCCGAAGAACGTCGGTGAGTGCAGTAGCATTGGGATGATCTCCGGGAGGAGAGGTCTCGCAGCCCCCCAACCACAGCGCGCTTCAAAAGTGCGCTGCGCTGACTGAAGAATGTTATGGTGTTGTCGAAAAGATTTGCCGAACGTCCTCGATGTTCTCAATCCCTCTGAGTTTTGTTCTTCTGTAGGAACGCTCGTTGCCTTCCTAGGAATGTTGTGTGGGTATTCCATCGTCTCGCAGGTGTTTGGATTCTGCGGGAGCTCTCGAGGCTGCGTAAGCTTTTTGGGTCCCCCGGCACTCCCGGGATTGCATCCCGCCGGTTGTGCTACGAGTTATTTGAAGGTACCCTCGAACAAATGCAAGGTTCCCTTGAGACTCTTATGTCTCCTAGCAACCGCTCGCGAATATATTGTAGAAATGCTGTGGGGCGGGTCCTGCGATGGCAATGCGCCGACCCGAAGAACATCGGTCAAAGCGGTAGCGTCGGAATGAGAGATTGGCGCAGGGATGTACTCCGGGAGGAGAGGTCTCCCTTCCCCCCAACCGCAGCGCGCTTCGAAAGTGTGCCGCGCTGACTGAAGAACATTATGGTGTTGTCGGAATGATTTTCTGAACATCCTCGATGTGCTCAATCCCTCCGAGTTCTGTTCTTCCGTAGGAACGCTCGTTGCCTTCCAGGGAATGTTGTGTGGGGATTTCACCGTCTCGAAGGAGTTTGGATTTCCTGGGAGCTGTGTAAGCTTTTTGAGGCCCCCGGTACCCCCGAGATTGCATCTCGTCGGATGTTCTGCAGGTTATTTGATGGTACCCCCGAACAAATGCGGGGTTCCCGTGAGACTCTTGCGTCTCCAAGCAACTCACGAGAATATATTACAGAAATGTTGTGGGGCGGGTCCTGCGATGGCGATGCGCCGACCCGAAGAACGTCGGTGAGTGTGGTAGCGTCGGAATGAGAGATTGGCACTGGGATGATCTCCGGGAGGAGAGGTCTCCCGTCCCCCCAACCGCAGTGCGCTTCGAAAGTGCGCTGTGCTGACTGAAGAACATTATGGTGTTGTGGGAATGATTTGCTGATCGTCCTTGCTCAATCCCTCTGAGTTCTGTTCTTCCGTAGGAATGCTCGTTGCCTTCCTGGGACTATTGTGTGGCGATTCCACCATCTCGAAGGCGTTTAGATTCCCTGGGAGCTCTCAAGGTTGCGTAAGCTTTTTGGGGCCCCTGGTACCCCCCGGATTGCATCCCGCCAGATGTTCTACGGGTTATTTGATGGTACCCTCAAACAAAAGCAAGGTTCCCGCGAGACTCTTGCATCTCAAAGCAATCTTACGAGAATATATTGCAGAAATGCTGTGGGGCTGGTCCTGCGATGGCAATGCGCTGACCCGAAGAACGTCGGTGAGTGCGGTAGCGTCGGAATGAGAGATTGGCGCTGGGATGATCTCCGGGAGGAGAGGTCTCCTGTCCCCTCCAATTGCAGCGCGCTTCAAAAGTGCGTTGCGCTGACTGAAGAACATTATAGTGTTTTGGGAATAATTTGCCGAACGTCCTCGACGTGCTCAATCCCTCAGAGTTCTGTTCTTCCGTAAGAACACTCGTTGCCTTCCTGGGAATGTTGTGTGGGGATTCTGCCATCTCGCAGGCTTTTGCATTCCCTGGGAGCTCTCGAGGTTGTGTAAGCTTTTTGGTGCCCCCGTTACCCCCGAGATTGCATCCCGCCAGATGTTCTGCGGGTTATTTGATGGTACCCCCGAACAAATGCGAGGTTCCTGTGAGACTCCTACGTCTCCAAGCAATCGCTCGAGAATATTACAGAAATGCACTGTCCTGAGGAATGTCTGTGAGTGCGGTAGCATCGGATCGAGAGATTGGCGTTGGGATGATCTTCGGGAGGAGAGGTCTCCCGTCCCCCCAACCGCAGCATATTTTCGTAGCTCGCTGCATTGACTAAAGAACAATATGGTGTTGTCGGAATGATTTTCCGAACATCCTCGACGTGCCCAATCCCTCCGAGTCTGTTCTTCCGTAGGAATGCTCGTTACCTTCCTGGGAATGTTGTGTGGGGATTCCGCCATCTCACAGGCGTTTTGATTCCCTAGGAGCTCTAGAGGCTGCGTAAGCTTTTTGGTGCCCACGGTGCCGCCGGGATTGCATCCCGCCGGATGTCCTGCGGGTTATTTGATGGTACCCCCGAACAAATGCGAGGTTCTCGTGAGACCCTTGCATCTCCAAGCAACCGCTCGAGAAAATTGTAGAAATGCTGTGGGGCGGGTCATGCGATGGCAGCGCGCCGTCCCAAAGAACGTCGGTGAGTTTAGTAGCGTCGGAATGAGAGATTGGCATTAGGATGATCTCCAGGAGGAGAGGTCTCCCGGCCTCCCAACCTCAACGCACTTCGAAAGTACGCTGCGCTGGCTGAAGAACGTTATGGTGTTGTCGGAGCGATTTCTCGAACATCCTAGATGTGCTCAATCCCTCCGAGTTCTGTTCTTCCGTAGAAATGCTCGTTGCTTTCCTGGGAATGTTCTGTGGGGATTCCATCATCTCGCAGTTGTTTGGACTCCCCGAG
>JAEMOT010002612.1:434900-446730 GCA_019297695.1 Apostasia ramifera | reverse complement strand
ATAAAAGTATAAAAGCTCGTATGATTCTGATTTCCAGTACGAACCGTGAAAGCGTGGCCTATCGATCCTTTAGGCCTTTGGAATTTGAAGCTAGAGGTGTCAGAAAAGTTACCACAGGGATAACTGGCTTGTGGCAGCCAAGTGTTCATAGCGACGTTGCTTTTTGATCCTTCGATGTCGGCTCTTCCTATCATTGTGAAGCAGACTTCACCAAGTGTTGGATTGTTCACCCACCAATAGGGAACCTGAGCTGGGTTTAGATCATCATGAGACAGGTAGTTTTACTCTACTGATGATCATTCTGCGATAGTAATTCAACCTAGTACGAGAGGAACCGTTGATTCACACATTTGGTCATCGCACTTGGTTGAAAAGCTAGTGGCTCGAAGCTACCATATGCGGGATTACGACTGAATGCCTCTAAGTTAGAATCCATGCTGAAAATGCGGTGCCAGTGCTTGTCGTTCGCCTGGCATCCCGAAGTAGGGGACTCCGATCCCCCATGGGCGGCTGACGGAGGTTACTTCCTTCCGCGGGGCATAAAGGTCGTGGCGAACACCTTTAAGTGATGTTTCAAATGGGTGGCAAGTTAAATCCTTATGAGAATCGATTATGAGAATCACACAAAAAGTCCAACCTGATGGATATGCAGATTCACGCAAATAATCGAGAATACATTGGTGGGCAAGTTTGGTGCAAGCGGCAGGAATTTTTGAGAACTACTTGTCAGTGCCCTCGAGGTTGTCGGAATGTGCTGTGATGTCGCGGTGTCCTCGAAGGCTTTGGGGAATTCTCTTTCTACGGCCCCTCGATTATGAGAATCGCACCAAAGTCCAATCCGATGGACATGCAGATTCGCGCAAATCATCCAGAATACTTTGGAGGGCAAGTCTGGTGCTAACCGCAGGAATTTTTGAGAACTACTTGTCGGTGCCCTCGAGATTGTTGGAATTTGCTATGATGTCACGGTGTCCTCTAAGGCTTTGAGACTTCCTTCGCATATGAAGTTTGTAGAGCTGCCTGCGTCCCGGGGACAGGCGGAGTCTTCATGAGATCTCCTAGAAGCATAAGATTTTTTGGGCCTTCGGGTCTCTAGAGAAAAAAATTGCGTGAATGATCGATCGGGAAATTTGGACTGCTCTCGTGGTGTTGTGGAGTGTCCCTTCGCTCCTCATAATGTCATTTGCATCGAAATTTTGTCGAGAAATAAGACCCGTAGCTTGAAATTGTCATTTTAATGCGTGACAGCTTTCGTGCCTTGCAGGGGCTCACCAGACCATCCAAGGCAGACTCTTTCGCATCCATCAGCTTTGAGGTTTTAAGATAAGATGCTTTGGCGATGTGGATCATTGGACGGCTGAGGTTGGCTAGGCTTGAGCACTGTTTAGGCACATGAGTGGCAATACGTCTCTATGCTTGTGATGGGCTTGTTGCATTCGGGCAACTGACCATCACGTTCTCGGGAATTCTCATTCTATGGTGCCTCAATTATAGCTTCATTTGTCTTTGACTGATGGGGCGGTTTCTTGCTAAATAAGTACTCACAGTTATCTCGAGCTTTTAGCACTGTCGATTCATCTATTGCACTTGCGTCTATAGTTTGCGGGGCTTAGGCAATGTTATGTTAGGTTTGCTTAGGGTTAGGGTTAGGCTTAGGCTTAGGCAAGGTTAGGGTACTTAGCTTAGCTTAGCATAGGGTTTACTAGTTAGGATTTAGTTTTAGGTTAGAATATATTTTTAAGGTTAGGGTTAGGTAGGTTAGGGTTTAGTTTTACATTAGATTTAGGTTTAGTTTTAGGTTAGCTTAAGGTGTAGGTTAGGGTTTAGTTTTAGGTTAGGGTGTAGGTTAGCTTAAGGTGTAGGTTAGAGTTTAGTTTCAGATGGCGGAATCCCCACACAACATTCCCACGAAGGCAACGAGCATTCCTGCGGAAGAACAGAACTCGGAGGGATTGGGCACATCGAGGATGTTCGGAAAATCATTCCGACAACACCATATTGTTCTTCAGTCAACGCAGTGAGCTACGAAAATATGCTGCAGTTTGGGGGACGGGAGACCTCTCCTCCCGGAGATTATCCCAACGCCAATCTCTCGATCCAATGCTACCGCACTCACCGACATTCCTCAGGACAGTGCATTTCTGTAATATTCTCGAGCAGTTGCTTGGAGACGTAGGAGTCTCACAGGAACCTCGCATTTGTTCGGGGGTACCATCAAATAACCCGCAGAACATCTAGCGGGATGCAATCTCGGGGGTAACGGGGGCACCAAAAAGCTTACACAACCTCGAGAGCTCCCGGGGAATACAAAAGCCTGCGATATGGTAGAATCCCCACACAACATTCCCAGGAAGGCAACGAGTGTTCTTACGGAAGAACAGAACTCAGAGGGATTGAGCACGTCGAGGACGTTCGGCAAATTGTTCCCACAACACCATAATGTTCTTCAGTCAGTGCGACGCACTTTTGAAGCGCGCTGTGGTTGGGGTGGATGGGAGACCTCTCCTCCCGGAGATCATCCCAATGCCAATCTCTCATTCTGACGCTACCGCACTCACCGACTTTCTTCGGGATGGCTCGCTGCCATCGCATGATCCGACCCACAGCATTTCTGCAATTTTCTCGAGCGGTTGCTTGGAGACTCAAGGGCCTCACGGGAACCTTGCTTTTGTTCGAGGGTACCATCAAATAACCCGCAAAACATCTGGCGGGATGCAATTCTGGGGGTACCAGGGGCCCCAAAAAGCTTACGCAGCCTCGAGAGCTCTCAGGGAATCTAAACGCATTCGAGATGGTGGAATCCCCACACAACAGTCCCAGGAAGGCAACGAGCATTCCTACGGAGCACGTCGAGGACGATAAGCAAATCATTCCCACAACACCATAATGTTCTTCAGTCAGCACAGCGCACTTTCGAAGCGCGCTGCGGTTGGGGGGATGGGAGACCTCTCCTCCCGGAGATCATCCCAGTGCCAATCTCTCATTCCGACGGTACAACACTCACCGACGTTCTTCGGGTCGTTGCATCGCCATCGCAGGACCCGCCCTACAATATTTCTGTAATATATTCTCGTGAGTTGCTTGGAGACGCAAAAGTCTCACGGGAACCCTGCTTTGGTTCGGGGGTACCATTAAATAACCCGCAGAACATCCAGCGAGATGCAATCCCGGGGGTACCGGGGGCCTCAAAAAGCTTACGCAGCCTCTAGAGCTCCCGGGGAATCCAAACTCCTTCGAGACGGTGAAATCCTTACACAACATTCCCCGGAAGGCAACGAGCATTCCTACGGAAGAACAGAACTCGGAGGGATTGAGCACGTCGAGGACGTTCAAAAAATCATTCTGACTACACCATAATGTTCTTCAGTCAGCGCAGCGCACTTTCAAAGGGAGCTGCGGTTGGTGGGAAGGGAGACCTCTCCTCCCGGAGATCATCCCTGCGCCAATCTCCCATTCCGACGCTACCGCACTCACTGATGTTCTTCGAGTCGGCACATTGCCACCACAGGACCCGCCCCACAACATTTCTACAATATATTCTCGAGCGGTTGCTTGGAGACGTAAGAGTCTCACGGGAACCTCGCATTTGTTCGAGGGTACCTTCAAATAACCCATAGCACAACCGGCGTGATGCAATCTCGGGAGTGCCGGGGGCCCCAAAAAGCTTACGCAGCCTCGAGAACTCCCGCAGAATCCAAACACCTGTGAGACGACGGAATCCCCACACAACATTCCCAGGAAGGCAACGAGCGTTCCTACGAAAGAACAAAACTCGGAGGGATTGAGAACATCGAGGACGTTTGGCAAATCTATCCGACAACACCATAACATTCTTCAGTCAGCGTAGCGCACTTTCGAAGCGCGCTGTGGTTGGGGGGCTGCGAGACCGCTCCTCCCGGAGATCATCCCAACGCTACTGCACTCGCCGACGTTCTTCGGGACGGTGAATTGCCATCTCAAGAACCGCCCCACATCATTTTCATAATTTTTTCGAGCGGTTACTTGGAGACTCAAGAATCTCGCGAGAACCTCGCATTTGTTTGGGGGTACCATCAAATACCCCATAGAATAATCGACGGGATGCAATCCCGGGAGTATCGGGGGCCCCAAAAAGCTTACGCAGCCTCGAGATCTCCTGAGGAATCCTAACGCCTGCGAGACGGCAGAATCCCCACACACTATAACGTTCTTCAATCAGCGCACCGCACTTTCAAAGAGCACTGAGGTTGGGGGGCCGGGAGACCTCTCCTCCTAGAGATCATCCCAACGCTAATTCCTCGTTCCGATACTACGGTACCCACAGACTTTACTCGGGACGGTGCTTTGCCATCGCAGTACCCGCCCCACAGCATTTCGGCAATATTCTCGAGCGGTTGCTTGGAGACGCAGTAGTCCTGTGGTAACCTCGCATTTGTTCGGGTACCATCAAATATCCCGCATCACAACCCGTAGGAAGCAGTCCCAAGGGTCCCCAAGGCCCCAAAAAGCTTACGCGGTTGCGAGAGCTCCCGAGAAGTCCAAACGCCTGCGAGACGGTGGAATCCTTACACAACATTCCCAAGAAAGCAACGAGCGTTCCTACGGAAGAACAGAACTCGGAGGGATTAAGCACGTCGAGAACATTCAGAAAATCATTCCGTTAACACCATAACGTTCTTCAGTCAGCGCATCGGCTTCGCTGCACTTTTGAAGCGCGCTGAGGTTGTGGGGCTGGGAGACCTCTCCTCCCGGAGATCATCCCAAAGCCAATCTCTCGTTCCGACACTACCGCACTCACCGACGTTCTTCGAGACGGTGCGCTACCATTGCACGACCTACCCCACAGCATTTTTGTAATTTTCTCGAGCGGTTGCTTGGAGATGCAAGGGTCTCGCGGGAACCTCGCATTTGTTCGGGGGTACCATCAAATACCCCACAGCACAACCGGCGGGATGCAATCCCGGGGGTCCAGAAGGCCCCAAGAAGCTTACGCGGCTGCGAGAGCTCCTGAGGAGTCCAAACGCAAGAGAGATGATGGAATCCCCACAAAACATTCCCAGGAAAGCAACGAGCATTCCTACAGAAGAACATAACTCGGAGGGATTGAGCACGTCGAGGACGTTCGGGAAATCATTCCGACAACACCATAACGTTCTTCAGTCAGCGCAGCGCACTTTCGAAGCACGCTGAGGTTGGGGGGTTGGGAGACCTCTCCTCCCGAAGATCATCCCAATGCCAATCTCTTGTTCCAATGCTACCGCACTCACCAACATTTTTCGGGATGGCATGCTGCCATCGCACGACCCGCCCCACAGCATTTTTGCACTTTTATCAAGCGGTTGCTTGGAGACGCAAGGGTCTCGCGGGAACCTCACATTTGTTCCGGGGTACCATCAAATACCCCATAGAACAACTGACAGGATGCAATCCCGGGGATCCCGAAGGCCCCAAAAAACTTACGCGGCCTCAAGAGCTCCCGGGGAGTCCAAACGCCGGCGAGACTGCGGAATCCCCACACAACATTCCCAGGAAAGCAACGAGTGTTCCTACAGAAGAACAGAATTCTGAGGGATTGAGCACATCGAGGACGTTCGAGAAATCATTTCGACAACACCATAATGTTCCTTAATCAGTACACCGCACTTTCGAAGCGCGCTTAGGTTGGGGGGCCGGGAGACCTCTCCTCCTGGGAAAATACCCCACAACACAACCCGTGGGATGCTGTCCCGGGGGTCCCAAAGGCCAAAAAAACCTTAGGCAGCCAGGACAAGTCCCGCAGACTTTCGAAGAGCGCCACGAGGGCGGTCCCCACACCCAAGTCCGTCTTTTGCTTGATTTTTTCGAGGGCCTTGAAGGCACCGCAAGGGCACACTCGGGGGCCTCCTTCCATGAGATGCAATCCTTGCTGCACTTTGCGCTTGGTGCTTTGCGGCCCGCAACATTTTCGACACGGACGCACGTCACCGCACTCTGTCTCGCAATATGTTGCTTCCTTGGACCCCAACGGCCCGGTCGTTTGTAAGGCAAAACCGAAACTTTGGAGGGACGATTCTACTGCGGCTATGGGCTGGATCGCAGTGGATCATGGCAGCAAGGCCACTCTGCCACTTACAATGCCCCATCGCAAATTTAAATTGACTGCAAAGGATTCAGCTCGCCGCCTATCCAAAACTTCACTTCAAGGAAACTGCGCAAGTCCCCGGGACGCCCTTAGTTCTACAAATATCCAGGACACTTTCCAATGATCTCGAGGGCACTGACAATTACTTCTCGAGAACTCCGATTCAGCGAGAGGCAACTGCGGCTGTTGCGAGGACAACGCCAGGAAACTACGACAAAGACTGTGAGCGCAGTCCAAATTTCCAAATCCAACATTCGCGCGATGGCAACACGGGGTTCGCCCAACCCATAATTCCGATGCGATCTCCCAAAACTTGCAATCCCAGAGGTCCCGAAGGCCCGAAAAAGCATACGCGTCCAGGTGACATCACAGAGACTGCGCAAGTCCCCTGGACACCCTCAGCTCTACAAATATCCAGGACACATTCTGACGACCTCGTGGGCACCGACAAGTAATTCTCGAGAACTCCGATTCGGCGCGAGGCAGCTGCAACCGTCGCGAGGACAGCACAAGGAAACCACTACAAAGACCGCGAGAGCATTCCAAATTTCCAAATCCAACATTCGCGCGAAGGCAACGCGGGGTTTGCCCAATCCATAATTCCGATGCGTTCTCCCACAACTTGCAATCCCGAGGGTCCCGAAGGCCCAAAAAAGCTTACGCATCCAGGAGACATCACAGAGTCTGCGCATGTTTTCGGGACTCCCGCAGCTCTACAATATCCAGGATACATTCCGACGATCTCGAGGGCACCGACAAGTTATTCTCGAGAACTCTAATTTAGCATGAGGCACCTGCGGCTGTCGCAAGGCCAGCACGAGGACTCCGCTGCAAATACAAGAGCAGTCCAAATTTCCCAATCCAACATTCGCGAGAAAGGTAACGCGGGGTTTGCCTAACCCATAATTCCGATGCAATCTCCCACAACTTGCAATCCCGAGGGTCCCGAAGGCTCGAAAAAGCTTATGCGTCCAGGAGACATCACAGAGACTGCGCAAGTCCCTGGGACACATTCCGACGACCTGGAGGGCTCCGACAAGTTATTCTCGAGAACACCGTTTCGACGTGAGGCACTGCGGCAAGTAATTCTCGAGAACTCCGACTAGTTGCGAGGCATCTGCGGCCGTCGTGAGGATTGCATGAGGAAACTGCGACAAAGACCGCGAGAGCAGTCCAAATTTTCAAATCCAACATTCGCGAGAAGGCAATGCGGGGTTCGCCCAACCCATAATTCCTATGCGATCTCCCACAACTTGCAATCCTGAGGGTCCCGATGGCCCAAAAAAGCTTATGCGTCCAGGAGACATCACAGAGTCTGTGCATGTCCCCTAGACGCCCGCAGCTCTACAAATATTTAGGATACATTCCGACGATCTCGAGGGCACCGACAATTAATTCCCGAGAACTCCGATTTCGCGAGAGGCCGCTGCGGCCATCACGAGGACAGCACTAGGAAACTGTGACAAAGTCTGTGAAAGCAGTCCAAATTTCTAATTCCAACATTCGCGCGAAGGCAATGCGGGGTTTGCCCAACCCATAATTCCGATGCGATCTCCCAAAACGTGCAATCTCGGGGGTCCCAAAGGCCTGAAAAAGCTTACGCGTCTAGGAGACATCACAGAGACTGCGCAAGTCCTCGGAACGCCGCTGCTCTGCAAATATCCAGGACACATTCTGACGACCTCGAGGGCACCGACAGGTAATTCTCGAGAACTCTGATTTGGTGCGAGGGAGCTGCGGTCATCGCGAGGACAGCAAGAGGAAACCGCGACAAAGACCGCGAGAGCAGTCCAAATATCCAAATCCAACATTCGCGAGAAGGCAACGCGGGGTTCATCCAACCTATAATTCCGATGCGATCTCCAAAAACTTGCTATCCCAGGGGTCCAGAAGGCCCGAAAAAGCTTACGCGTCCAGGAGACATCACAGAGACTGCGCACTTCCCCAGGACACCTGCAACTCTACAAATATCCGGGACACATTCCGACGACCTCGTGGGCACTGACAAGTAATTCTCGAGAACTCCGATTCCGCGCGAGGCAGTTGCGGCCATCACGAGGACAGCAGGAGGAAACCACGACAAAGACCACGAGAGCAGTCCAAGTTTCTAAATCCAACATTCGCGCGAAGGCAACGCGGGGTTCGCCCAACCCATAATTCTGATTCGATCTCCCACAACTTGCATTCCCGAGGGTCCCGAAGGCCCAAGAAAGCTTACACGTCCAGAAGACATCACAGAGTCTGCGCATGTCCTCGGGACGCATTTCGACGACCTCGAGGGCTCCGACAAGTTATTATCGAGAACACCAATTCGGCGCGAGGAACCTGCGGCCGTTGCGAGGACAGCACGAGGACTCCGCTACAAAGACCGCGAGAGCAATCCAAATTTCCCAATCCAACATTCGCGAGAAGGCAACACGGGGTTCGCCCAACCCATAATTTCGATGCGATCTCCCTCAACTTGCAATCCCGAGGGTCCCGATGGCCTGAAAAAGCTTACACATCCAGGAGACATCAGAGAGACTGTGCAAGTCCCTGGGATGCATTCCGACAACCTTGAGGGCACTAACAAGTTATTCTCGAGAACTCTGATTCAGCGCGAGGCACCTGCGGCCGTCGCGAGGACAGCACGAGGACACTGCGAGAAAGACTGCAAGAGCAGTCCAAATTTCCCAATCCATCATTCGCGCGAAGGCAATGCGGGGTTTGCCCGATGCGATCTCCCACAACATGCAATCCCATGGTCCCGAAGGCCCGAAAAAACTTATGCGTCCAGGAGACATCACAGAGTCTGCGCATGTCCCCAGGACGCCCGCAGCTCTACAAATATCCAGGACACATTCCGACGACCTCGAGGGCATCGACAAGTAATTCTCGAGAACTCCAATTCGGCGCGAGGCACCTGCGGCCATCGCGAGGACAGCACGAGGAAACCGCAACAAAGACCGTGAGAGCAGTCCAAATTTCCCAATCCAACATTCGCGTGAAGGCAATGCGGCGTTCTCCTGAGGACTCATAATTCCGATGCAATCTCCCGCAACATGCAATCCCGGGGTCCCCGAAGATGTTTGATAGAATGTCGCTGTCAGCATATTACAGAATTCTGCATCATCCAGTAGATACGATAATTGGATGGCAAGTCAGGATATACGAGAGCTGCAAGTGTTGAATGCGATAATTGGAGGGCAAGTCTGGATATACGTGAGCCGCAAGTGCCTTTGAAGAATCGAGGCACCGTAGAATGAGAATTTCCAAGAACGTGAAGGTCAATTGCACGGACGCAACAACCCCATCACAAGCATTGAGACATATTACCACTCATGTGCTTAAATAGTGCTCAAGCTAGCCCAACTCTGCTGCCCAATGATCCACAATGCGAGAGCATCTTGTCTTAAAAGCTCATAGCAGATAGATGCGAAAGGGTCATGCCTTGGCCGGTCCGGTGAGCCCTTTTGAGGTACGCTTAGCCAACAATCAGTCAACCGTCAAGCCTTAAATCCACGAGCAGGCGGCCAAGAATCGACAGTCAACTGCATTGAGACATATTACCACTCATGCGTCTAAACAGTGCTCAAGCCTAGCTTAACTCAACTGCCCAATGATCCATACCACCAGTGCGTCTTGCCATAAAAGCTCATAGCAGATGGATACGAAAAAGTCATGCCTTGGCTGGTCCGAAGAGCCCCTGTGAGGCACGAAAGCATATACGAAAACTCGAAACCAGATACCGATAAGGAAAAGAAAAAAACTCATTTTATGAAACTCAATTTTCAAAGGAAAGCAAAAGATACATGTAGATTGGGTTTTGTCGAGACAAAACAAGGTCAGAAAAATCAGTAAAGACTAGTGAGAGGTAGTGTCACGCATCAAAACCTAAAACTAAACCCTAACCTAAACCTAAAGCTAACATATACTTAAAGCTAACCTATCCCTAACCCAAAACTAAAACTAATCCCTAACCCTAAAACTTACCGAACTAAACACTAAAACTACTGCCAAACCCTAAACCTAAACTAAACCCTAACCTATAAACTATTCCCTAACCTATACATAAATCTAACCCTAACCTAAAACTAAACCCTATACCTAACCTATACCTATACCCCTAACCTAACCTAACCTAACCTAAAACTAAACCCTAACCTAACCTAACCTAAAACTAAACCCTAACCTAACCTAACCTAACCTAACCTAACCCCACCCCTACCGCCTAAAAACCTAACCTAAAACTAAACCCTAACCTACACCTTAAGCTAACCTAAAACTAAACCTAAATCTAATGTAAAACTAAACCCTAACCTTAAAAATATATTCTAACCTAAAACTAAATCCTAACTAGTAAACCCTAAGCTAAGCTAAGCTAAGTACCCTAACCTTGCCTAAGCCTAAGCCTAACCCTAACCCTAAGCAAACCTAACATAACATTGCCTAAGCCCCGCAAACTATAGACGCAAGTGCAATAGATGAATCGACAGTGCTAAAAGCTCGAGATAACTGTGAGTACACATTTAGCAAGCAACCGCCCCATCAGTCAAAGACAAATGAAGCTATAATTGAGGCACCATAGAATGAGAATTCCCAAGAATGTGATGGTCAGTTGCCCGAATGCAACAAGCCCATCACAAGCATAGAGACGTATTGCCACTCATGTGCCTAAACAGTGCTCAAGCCTAGCCAACCTAAGCCGCCCAATGATCCACATCGCCAAAGCATCTTATCTTAAAAGCTCAAAGCTGATGGATGCGAAAGAGTCTGCCTTGGATGGTCTGGTGAGCCCCTGCAAGGCACGAAAGCTGTCACGCATTAAAATGACAATTTCAAGCTACGGGTCTTATTTCTCGACAAAATTTCGATGCAAAGGACATTATGAGGAGCGAAGGGACACTACCACAACACCACGAGACCAGTCCAAATTTCCCAATCGATCATTCACCCAATTTTTTTCTCTAGCGACCCGAAGGCCCAAAAAATCTTATGGATCTAGGAGATCTCACGAAGACTCTGCCTGTCCCCGGGACGCAGGCAGCTCTACAAACTTCATATGCGAAGGAAGTCTCAAAGCCTTAGAGGACACCGTGACATCATAGCACATTCTGACAATCTCGAGGGCACCGACAAGTAGTTCTCAAAAATTTCTGCGGTTAGCACCAGACTTGCCCTCCAAAGTATTCTGGATGATTTGCGCGAATCTGCATGTCCATCGGATTGGACTTTGGTGCGATTCTCATAATCGAGGGGCTGTAGAAAGAGAATTCCCCAAAGCCTTCGAGGACACCGCGACATCACAGCACATTCCGACAACCTCGAGGGCACTGACAAGTAGTTCTCAAAAATTCCTGCCGCTAGCACCAAACTTGCCCACCAATGTATTCTCGATTATTTGCGTGAATCTGCATATCCATCAGGTTGGACTTAAAGGTGTCCGCCACGACCTTTATGCCCCGCGGAAGGAAGTAACCTCCGTCAGCCGCCCATGGGGGATCGGAGTCCCCTACTTCGGGATGCCAGGCGAACGACAAGCACTGGCACCGCATTTTCAGCATGGATTCTAACTTAGAGGCATTCAGTCGTAATCCCGCATATGGTAGCTTCGAGCCACTAGCTTTTCAACCAAGTGCGATGACCAAATGTGTGAATCAACGGTTCCTCTCGTACTAGGTTGAATTACTATCGCAGAATGATCATCAGTAGAGTAAAACTACCTGTCTCATGATGATCTAAACCCAGCTC
>JAEMOT010002612.1:430675-433175 GCA_019297695.1 Apostasia ramifera | reverse complement strand
GAGGATGTTCGGGGGAAATCGTTCCGACAACACCATAACATTCTTCAATAAGCGCAGAGCACTTTCAAAGCGAGCTGTGGTCGTGGGGATGGGAGACCTCTCTTCCCGAAGATCATCCCAATGCCAATCTCTCGTTCCGACGCTACCGCACTCACCGATGTTCTTCGAATTGGCGCATTGCCATCGCACAACCCGCCCTACAACATTTTTGTAATTTTCTCGAGCGGTTGCTTGGAGACGCAAGAGTCTCACAGGAACCCCGCATTTGTTCGGGGGTACCATCAAATACCCCGCAGGATAATTGGTGTGATGCAATCCTAGGAGTAACGGGGGCCCCAAAAAGCTTACGCGACCGCGAGAGCTCCTGGGGAATCCAAACGCCGGCGAGACGGCGGAATCCCCACACACCATGACATTCTACAATCAGCGCACTAGACTTTTGAAGCGTGCTAAGGTTGGGGGGCCGGGAGACCTCTCCTCCCGGAGATCATCCCAATGCCAATCTCTCATTCCGACGCAACGGCACCCACCGACATTCTTCGTGATGACGAATAGCCATCGTAGTACACGCCCCACAGCATTTCAACAAAATTCTCGAGCGGTTGCTTGGAGACGCAAGAGTCTCGTGGGAACCTCGCATTTATTCGGGGGTACCATGATTTACCCCGCAGCAATACTGACGGGATGCAATCCAGGGAGTACCAAAGGCCCCAAAAAGCTCACGTGGCCGCGAGAGCTCCCGGGGAGTCCAAACGCCTGCGAGATGGCAGAATCCCCACACAACATTCCCAGGAAAACAACTACAATTCCTACGGAAGAATAGAACTCTAAGGGATTGAGCACGACGAGGATGTTCGAGAAATCGTTCTGACAACACCATAATGTTCTTCTATCAGGACAGCGCACTTTCGAAGGGCGCTGAGGGTGGGGGGCCGGGAGAATGCCACTCACGCAACTAAACAGTGCTTAAGCCTAATCCTAACCCAGATGTGCCCAATGCTCCACACCGCCAGAGCACCTCGTCTTAAAAGCTCATGGCAGATGGATGCGAATGGGTCTTGCCTTGGTTGGGCCGGAAAGCCCTCGCGAGGCACGAAAGCTACAACGTCACACAAGGAAATGATGATTTCAAACAACAGGCCCCATTTCCCGACACTGTTATGAAACAAGAAATTTCGAAAAGTGCCACAGCTCTTACAACAAAACCATAACATTCTTCAATCAGCACTCTGCACTTTCGAAGCACGTTGAGGTTGGGAGACCGGGAGTCCTCTCCTCCAAGAGATCATCCCAATGCCAATCTCTCGTTCTGATGCTACCGCACTCACCGACGTTCATCGGGACGGTGCATTGCCAACGCACGACCCGCCCCACAGCATTTTTGTAATTTTCTTTAGCGGTTGCTTGAAGATGCGAGAGTCTTGAAGGAACCTAGCATTTGTTCAGGGGTACCAACAAATACCCCACAGCACAACCCGCGAGATGCAGTCCTGTGGGTCCCGAAGGCCCCAATAACCTTACGCGGCCGCGAAAGCTCCTGGGGAGACCAACAACTAGTCAACCATAAAGCTTAAATTCGTGAGCGCGAGACACGATTCGAAGGTTGTGGCCTAGTTGTCACATGGGTTGCAATGGCACCCCGACCCAACTAACGGGAGCCGCAAGTGCCTTCGATGAATCGACAGTGCTAAAAGCACGACATAACTGTGGGTTCTCATTTAGCAAGCAACCGTGCCATCCGTCAAAGACAAATTAAGCTACAACTAACTCACCATGAAATGAGAACTCCCAAGAACGCAAAGGTCAGCTGCCTGGACTCAACAAGCCCATCCCAAGCATAGAGGCGCATTGCCATTCACGCATCTAAATAGTGCTCAAGCCTAATCCCAACCAAGGTGTGCCCAATGCTCCACACTGTCAGAGCATCTCATCTTAAAAGCTCATGGAAGATGGATGCGAATGGGTCATGCCTTGGCTGGTTCGGTGAGCCCCTGCGAGGCACAAAAGCTACAACGTCATGCACGGAAATGACGATTTCAAACAATAGGCCCCATTTCCCGACACAGTTATGAAACAAGAAATTTCGAAAGTGCCACAGCTCTTACAACAACACCATAACGTTCTTCAATCAGCGCACCGCACTTTCGAAGCGCACTGAGGTTGGGGGGCCTGGAGACCTCTCCTCCCGGAGATCATCCCAACGCCAATCTCTCATTCCAATGCTACCGCACTCATCGACGTTCTTTGTGACGGCGCATTGCCATCGCCCGACCTGCCCCACAGCATTTTTGTAATTTTCTCGAGCAGTTTCTTGGCGAAGCAAGAGTCTCGTAGGAACCTCGCATTTGTTTGGGGGTACCATCAAATACCCTGTAGCACAACCCGCGGGATGCAATCCAGGGAGTACCAGCGGCCCCAAAAAGCTTACGCGGTTGCGAGAGCTCTCGGGGAATCCAAATGCTTGCGAGACAGCAGAATCCCCACACAACATTCCCAGGAA
>JAEMOT010002612.1:420675-425675 GCA_019297695.1 Apostasia ramifera | reverse complement strand
GTCGTTGCCCGTATCGCTGATTTCGATGTCCGGCGGGTACTCCTTGACTCTGGGAGCACCGCCGACATCCTGTTTGAGTCTGCCTTCCTCCAGATGGGACTCAAGGAAACTAACCTCCTCCACGCTGGGACTACCTTACTCGGTTTCTCCGGTGAAAGGGTCCAACCCCTTGGATTCATTACTCTTCCCGTCTCCTTCGGTGATGACAACGGCCATGCTATGAGCATGGTCAACTTCGCAGTCATCAGAGCTAAATCGGGCTACAACGCCATCCTAGGGAGGACAACTCTAAACTCCTTCAGGATGGTGATTTCCATGCCCCACCTGTGCGCGAAGTTTCCGACCTTTAGCGGCGTTGTTACCATCCGAGGAGACGCAACACAAGCTACCCGCTGCTTTCAGATAGCGGTGCAGCTTGTAGTCGATCAAATGGATTCCAGGGAAACCCAACCGGTCACACCGCAGGAAGGGGTCATCAGCGTGGCCTTAGGAGGTGAAGGCTCTTCTAAAATTGTAAACGTTTCATCTTTTCTGAATGAGAAACAGCAGGCAGAGGTTACTGCCCTGCTTTCGAACTATATCGATATTTTCGCATGGTCTCCTGAGGATGTTACAGGCATGGACAGGGTTGTTTGCGAACACCACTTGAACGTGTTCCAAACTGCCGCCCCCATTGCGCAAAAGAAGAGAGTGATGGCAGGGGAAAGGCAGGATGCCATCAAAGAGGAAATCACAAAGTTGCTAAGAGCTGGTTACATCAGGGAAGTACAATACCCCCGATGGTTAACCAATGTGGTAATGGTGAAAAAGGCCACTGGGAAGTGGAGAATGTGCGTTGACTTTAGGTCTCTAAATCAGGCCTGCCCTAAAGACACTTACCCCCTCCCTCGTATCGACACGATGGTAGACCGAACCGTCGGGTACGAGGTTATGAGTTTTCTGGATGCCTTCTCCGGATATCACCAAATCTGGATGGCCAAGGGGGATGAAGAGAAGACAGCTTTTATCACTGACTATTACACTTATTGCTACAAGGTCATGCCCTTTGGTCTCAAAAATGCCGGTGCCACCTATCAACGCATGATTGACGCAGTTTTTAAGAATCAAAGGGGGAGGAACCTCGAAGCGTACGTAGACGACGTCTTGGTCAAAAGCAAAACTTTAACAGAGCACCTCGGTGATCTCCGGGAAACACTCAACACTCTCCGAAGGTACAACCTCAAGCTCAACCCTGCTAAATGTACCTTCGGCGCTGCTTCAGGAAAATTCTTGGGATACTTGGTTTCCGCCAGAGGGATAGAGGCCAATCTCGATAAGATATCAGCCATTCAAAGCATGCCCTCTCCGAAGACGGCGAAGGAGATCCAGAAGCTGGCAGGGCGGATCAACAGTCTGGGCAGATTTATCTCAAAGGCCGGTGATCGCTGTTCCCCTTTCTTCTGTTGTCTGCGCAACAACAAGAAAGGATTCTGGGACAGCGAGTGTGAGGCAGCATTTACCGAACTAAAGAGGTACTTAACCTCGGCCCCGATACTGGTGGCGCCAAAGGAAGGTTCGATCCTATCTTTTTATTTGGGAGTATCCGACACTGCAGTCTCAGCGATACTCCTAGACAGCGAAAAGAGGGTTCAACATCCTATCTTTTATACCAGTCACATACTCCTGAACACCGAAAGCTGGTATCCCACCCTGGAAAAGCTCGCTCTGCCCCTTCTGATGACAGCCAGGAAGCTACGACCTTACTTTCAATCCCATACTATTCAGGTTGTCACAGATCAGCCGCTCCTGAAAATACTGCACACTCCCGAAGTTTCAAGAAGATTACTCAAGTGGTCTATCGAACTGGGAGAATATGACATCAAATTTTTTCCGCGAACAGCTATCAAAGCTCAGGCCTTGGCCGATTTCATCGCTGAGTTTTCCACGACGGAGCCGCCGCCCACCGAAACCCCGGCAGACCTCTGGTCGCTTCATGTCGACGGTGCGTCAGGATCGCAATCTCAGGGGGCTGGGATCCTCCTAACTAGCCCAATGGGGGCTGTACTTCATCAGGCTGTGATGCTCCGGTTCAAAGCAACCAACAACCAAGCAGAGTATGAAGCCCTCATAGCAGGATTGAACTTCGCGCTTAGCATGGCCGTAAAGCACATACAGGTGTTCAGTGATTCCCTGCTGGTCATCAATCAGGTGAACCAGACGTTTGAGACGAAAGACGAGATTCTGAAGAAATATCTGCAGCTGGCCAGGTCTTTAATCTCTCTATTCGAGAATTTCTCCCTGACGCATATACCCCGTGAACAGAACCAGGTGGCGGACCGGCTCGCAAAAGAGGGGCTCCCCGACCTACACCGGACTCAGGTGTTCGAGGTGCCTAGTTTCGAATGCACCGAAGTCTCTTCTGAGAAGCAACCAACCTGCTGGATGGACGAGATCCTTAATTACTTGAAGAATGGGACTCAGCCTGATAATAGGCGAGAGGCGCAGAAACTGAAGCTTGCTTGTGCCAAGTACGCCCTCATCGACGGAGAGCTCTATAGGAGATCCTATGCTAAACCCCTCACCAAATGCCTGAGGCCAGACGAGGTTTCAAAAGTAATGGAAGCAATACATCGAGGAGAATGTGGAACACATGCACGAGGTAGGAGCCTCGTCATGCGAATCCTACGCTAAGGTTTCTTCTAGCCCAACATCCACAAAGACGCTAAGGTATTCGTGGAGAAGTGCCCTCAGTGCCAGTATTACGCCGACATGCAGAGGCATCCAGCAGGGTATTTCAAGCCTATCAATTCATCCTGGCCCTTTGCCATTTGGGGGCTGGATTTCTTGGGGCCGATGCCTATAGCCATGAAGGGCTATAAGTGGATACTAGTTGCGGTCGACTACTTCATAAAGTGGATTGAGGCCAAGCCACTTACTCAACCCACTGCCCAAAATGTTGAAAACTTTCTCTGGGCCAACATCGTCTGCATGTATGGCATACTCATGATAATCATCAGCGATAATGGCACTCCATTCGCCAATCAGAGAATCCATGATTTCTGTGGAGAGCACCAGATCAACCTCAAGTATGCTTCTGTTTGGCACCCTCACACCAACGGCCAGGCAGAAGCTGCCAACAAGAACATCTTGAACATTCTGAAGAAACGCCTAGACGGCGCAAAAGCGCGCTGGCCGGAAGAGTTACCAGAAGCTCTTTGGGCTTACAACACAGCTCCTTCCGAGGTTACCCAGGAGTCACCTTTCTCCCTCTCGTTCGGAATGGACGCTGTCATACCAGTTGAGCTGGAACACCTCTCCCCCAGAATAGAAGCTGCTGCCAACTTCGAACCCGAGGCTTTGCAAACTTGGGTGGACGAAAATGATAATTCACGAAGGGTCGACTTAGACCTCCTGGAACAAAAAAGAGAGCAAGCCGCACTCAAACGCCTTGAGCATAAGCGTCGGGTAGAACGATATTACAACCGAAAGGTCAGCCCCAGAACTTTCAGTCAGGGCGATTTAGTTCTCAGGCGGCGACTCCTCGCTGGCAGCAATTTAGGAGTTCCCAAGCTTGAGCCAAATTGGGAAGGCCCTTACATCATGCGCGAGGTTGCTGGGCCGAATGCTTACTACCTTATGACCGCGGAAGGTACTCAGATCCCCAGGAGTTAGAGTGGGGATGACCTGAAGAAGTTTTTCGCATAATCTCTTGCTTTAGTCCATCTTGGTACTCTTCATTTGTACAGATTCATTTAAAGGATTCGTTTATAGAGGATTCAAACGCCAAATCCTGGTTTTATTCTCGACCTGGATTCCATTATATTTTGGAAGGCTTCATATTTCCAAGCATACTCGTGGCAAGTGGTCCTTATATACAGAGGCATATATATATATATATATATACTTCGACCATAGTGTCGCTCAGGTATGATCTCAACTCAATCTCAAAGTCTTGTGCCCGAGGTTTCAAACCTTGCGCACGATGGTACTCACTAACCCTCATTAATATGGTGATCATCAAGCCTAGTAGTGCCTGGCAGGCGGGGTTTCCTACAAACATCTGGCACCCTTCCATAAGCCCATCTGGCCAGCGGAAGGTCTGAAGGCCTGCTCGTAACCTTAGGGCTGTCCTTGATATCGAATCAAGATACAAGTCCCCCCTAAGCAGGGTGCCTTCGCTTCCCGCTTGGATAACTGTCATTCCAAAAGGGTCAGCCCTTGCCTCAAGTATAAATATTGCACAAGGTGTTTCAGACGAACAAGTCCTTTTGGTATTGGGTCAGATAAACTCCCTTCAGGCAGGATCTCCACTACTATTATTACTTCTCTCCTGTGCAGGTTTACAAAGGAATGTCTATAAATTCTATTAAGGGGATCCCCGAGGTTAGCCCTTGCCACAAGTACAAACATCGTGCATGATGTGTTAGACTCTCAAAGTCCCTGTGGCATTGGGTCAAAGACCCCTTTTGGGCGGGATTCACCCTGACTATCACAAGGCTTTCCTTTCTCTACAAGATACTCCAAATTTGAGCTCATCTATTACAAGATTCAGAAAATCTATTACAAGTTTTTCAAGATCAGTTTGGATATCTCAAAATCTTATGAAAAGATACATGTACATGCATAGCAGAATGAACAGGTGTGTGATAAACTTCCTTTTATTCATTTCTCAAAATTTACAAAAGGAGATTACATCATTTTGTAAGGAAGATGGATTAGTCTTCACTGACTCCATCCAAGAGGTCGAAAAACTGTTGGATGGTATAGTCGGCCAAGTCAAAACCTTCCTCCTATAAATTGGATCCGCGGCCATGCAAGGAAAAGGATCCACTTCTCCAAGATCGGCGGGAGTAACCTTGCCCTCTTGGATCAGAGTGGAGGCCAATCCTTCCCAGGCCCGCCTTATCCCATCTAACCGCTCCTTCCTGCAAGGTAAACTTGTTTTGTAGGCTTCCACCGCCGCGACCGAACCGCTCGCGACTGCAGCCTCCCTATCTCCATCGGCTTTGCTCAGCTTCTCC
>JAEMOT010002612.1:379489-420639 GCA_019297695.1 Apostasia ramifera | reverse complement strand
CAGTGCACTCATCGCAGACTTGTACACTCTGAATTCCTCCTGAAGGGCAGTACGTTGAGAAGATTCTGTCGCTAGCTGGACCTTCAAGGTTTCAATCTCCGCCTCCTGACGGTGCAGCTGGCCGGTCTGATCTATCATCTGCTCCTCCACCCTCAGAGCCCTATTCAAGACCAAGGGCAAACGGGCAAGTACCTACGAAAAAGGCAAGATCAACATCTACGAAAGATAGCCAGAAAGTTTAGAATGAGCCCTTACCGTGGCCACCCTGTTGGTCATCTGAGCAAAGAGGTCTGTTGTGGAGGTCCTCTCAACTGTCTCCTCCAATGCCCTGGTCGCCAATCCTCCCGCTAGAATCAAGCCCAGATCTCCTCGAAAAGGATTGAACAGGTTCGAGGATTGCTCGGAGGTAACGGTTAGTCTCCTCTCTGTCTCTGTCGCGCTCAAGCCAAATCTTGACCCCTCGCCAGCAAACTTTCCGGTGAAGTTGAGGCAGAATGGGGGCTCCACGCTTTACTCCCACTCGCGCTCTCCACCGGTTTCCCCCTCCTTAACGCTCTTTCCCTTTTTCAGAGGAGGCTCCAGACTGTTCTCTTCGGAGGGCCCCCTTTTCTTTTCAGGGGTTTTGAGGGAGACCAGAGCCTGGGAAGCGGCGACCACTACTGGGCAAGGGACCTCCACCATTTCTTTTCCTGGGCCACTCTCGGCCACCTCCTCGTTGCCCCCTTTCTCTCCTATATAAATCCCCGCGGCACCTTTAGAGATTACCTTAGGCCTGGCCAGTGATGCAGGCTCCTTTCCTTTACCTGCTTCCTCCATCACCTCGGCCAAAGTCTTTCTGTCATCCCCAGAGTCGTCCGGCGAGGATACCACGTCGATGGATATCCCGCCACAGACAGGTTCTGGAACTCCCACTTCTCCCTCCACTTCACCCTCAACAACCTGCTTGCTTAGTTGAGTGGCAGAGGGCTGTCCCTTTCTAGCTCTCCTCATCAATACTGTTCCAGGAGGGGGAGTAACCTCTTTGAAGATGGTGTACCCCTGCGACTTAGCATACAGGGATACATCATTCTTCACTAGCCTGAGGAAGTCCTTTAAAGGCCAGTTCCGCCCTTTCAGAACTTCTAGGTCCCTCTGGACCGACGTCCCTGCCAGCCATTGGAGGTCGCCGATGAACTCGGTGGGGCAAACTCCTGGCATCACAGGGATCCTTAAATCCCCGCCTACAAAAAAATAAAAATCTCTCCAGTCAGAGTGAGAACTGCTGGCACCGGAGAACATCGCCTTTATCGACTTCGAGCGCAAGGCCAAGCACCCTCCGTACCCCGGCACTGCCATCCAGCTGAACAGACTTCTAAACAATGTCAGACTCCATGCTATCCCCCTGGCTTGCAGAAGCTTCAGAAAGGAATACATGTAGGCGACGGCGTTAGGAGAGAGCTGCGCCGGTACGAGTTGAAAGGAGTTCAAAACTTCTTTGAACTCCGATTGCGGCGGCATCATCAAGTCGTACTCTACCTGGGCTCTGTACACGCACACCGCCCCTTCTGGGGGCCTGTTTGGCCGGAGGTCGGAGGCAGGCGGGACGACCATCAAGCGAGGATTCCCCCTGAACCCTTTGGTTGTGTTGAGTACCTCATGATCCATCATGAGGGACTCCTGGTAGCTGTTATCTCTCTGAAACTGCTCGCCCAGATCGGCCCACTCAATCTCCCTTCCTCCCATTTTTGCTCGGTCCTCCCTTTCAAGCAGGCGGAGCAGGTACTCTTTTTCTTCTCTCTCAGAGACTTAGGGTTTTCGGAGGGGAGAAGAAGCTCCCGCTCAGACAACCGTTTATAAGTGACGAGAGCGATCTTTTCACCTCCCAACCGTTTGATCTCCTAGACCAGCGTGCGGGCATCATCAAACTGCTCGTTCCTTCTGACAATCCCAAGAATCGAGGTGGTGCACAGTTTACGAGGCATCACTCCTCTCCATCCAGCCATTTTGCCATCCTCGATATTCATATATCGTGCACGGGGGTTCGAGGGATAGTTATTTCTTTTGCTCGTGTTCGATATTCATATATCGTGCACGGGGAACTGCTCGTTCCTTCTGACAATCCCAAGAATCGGATATTCATATATCGTGCACGGGGGTTCGAGGGATAGTTATTTCTTTTGCTCGTGTTCGATATTCATATATCGTGCACGGGGGTTCGAGGGATAGTTATTTCTTTTGCTCGTGTTCGATATTCATATATCGTGCACGGGGGTTTGAGAGATTGGTTATTCCTTTTGCTCATGTTTGATATTCATATATCGTGCACGGGGGTTCGAGGGATGGTTATTTCTTTTTATTGTGTTCAATATTCATATATCGTGCACGGGGATTCGAGGGATAGCTATTCCGCCTTTTACCAACAGTTTTTCCTTGCTTTTTGGAGTTCTTTATCTTTTACTTATGGATTCATGTATTTTCTTCTAAAACTTCGTGATTCAGAACACGAAAAGGAGACATACAGAAGAATTCATCCACAAACAGATTCTTGAAAATGAAAAAGGCATTTCATTAAATGATAGAATTTGATACAATTTCTCTCTTTATTCTCACATGTTCCTCTCATGAGTACAGGAAAAACAAAGAAAGATACAAGGCTTCAAAACTTAAACACCTGGCCTGACGAATTCAGACCTCTTAACCAGGGCTCCTCCCCAGGATCTCCTCTTCTTCTCACTTAACATCCTGCAGGTTGTTCATCCCAAAAATGGATCCTTCAGGTGCTGCAAGGAGAGAAGATTACGCCGATAGTCTAAGGAGCTGGTTGAGGAGGAAGACCCGTCACCCCTGGCTCAGCTGGCGCCCCTGCTACTGACTTCCAGGAGGGTCGCACCGGCCTAGCCATCTGGCTTTCAGAGGAGTCACAGGACCTTCTCCTGAGTTCCCGTGCAGAGAAGGCCAACCTCCCTAACCCGTGTAGGACCTTGGGGAAGGAGTCTCATTTGGGCGACAACTCCCGGCATCGAAGAACCTGTCTGGCCCCTTAGGACCACAAAAGGAAAGCACCGCTGGGTCCCTGATATTCTCCTAGTTCAAGGTACCTAAATCAACCAATGTCTGCAAAAGAGCATCAAAGGCAGCCTGATGCTGCGCATGGCGACTCACCGGCGAGGCGCTGACAATCTTCACCGCCCTCTTCACCGCTTCTTCCAGGTCCTCCATGCGCCGCCCCCGCCAGCTGGAGCTGTTCTCCACCAAGGCCCGCAGAGAGTGGACTTCGGATTTCAGCAACTCCTCCCGGCGACAAGCTTCGGAGGCCACCTCTTTCGCCCCTGACAAGGCCTCCCTGGCCTTGGTCACTTCCTCTCTCAACCTCCTCCTCTCCTCCCTCAAAGCCCCTCTATCATCGTCCAAATCCTTTATTTTTTTTTGGAGGTCTTTGACATGGGCGGAGTGGGCCTGATTCACGCCTGCCAGATTGCGGTTAAACTCCCCCCTCGCAATCTCACTTTTATTGGCCCACTCCGCGTTAACCTGGGCTAAGGAGGCCAACCTACTCTCCAGCTGGCGCAGCCCCTCTAAATCCTCCTTCTGATTACTCAGAGAACGCTTTGTAACTTGGGACAAAGCATCCTCTAAGTCCCCTATTCTCTGAAGGTAGTGGGATTCTGCTACCTCCTTGCCGTTCAGAGATTTCATCACCCCCAGGGCCTCAGAGGTATTCTCTAAGACCTTCTCCTCTGCCCGCCTTATCTCACTTAGTCGGTCTCCCAGCACGCCCCAGACCCCCTCGATACCGAAAGGGGCGCTGGAAGCAGCCGGGAGGGCCTCTCCTTTCTCCTTCATCACCTTCTCCACCTCTGACCCTCCAGTACCAGAGGCAGTAAGGAGAGACTCGCCCCTCATTGAGACCAACCTTTTTCTCGATAGGCCCCTTGACTCTTCAGAAACTAGGGCAACTTCAGGAGCAGGAATTGGGGCTCTTAAGGGAATAGGCCTACCAACAACCAGGGATGGCTTCTCCTTACCTTCATCAGAACCCCCGACACCGGGGAGGAGCCGCTCAAATTCTTTATCCTTGAGCATGATCTTCCCTGGTGCCAGCTTCTCTCCACTGGCTGTTTCTCCTATCAAAACCACCTCCCTTAACTCTTTAACTTTCGGAGGTGGCTTAACTGGAGAATCAGAGACTACCACCGCCGCTGCGGCTTCAGCACCCGCCGAACCTTGAAGAAATTGCAACGTCTGCGCTAGGGCCACAGCAACCCTAGCCATGGGAGCTTCTGCCTCCAAGGATGCACCCACCTCCGGCATCTTCTTCTCCGGAGGGGCGTCTGTCACTGGTGCTTCGGCTCTTTTCTTAGAGAAGCCGGACGCAATCTTCCATTTCCTCTCTGCCATCTTTGTGAATCGCTCTCACTTTCTTTTCAGAATGCGGAGCGGTTAAACTCCGCCCCCATCTTATCCTTGCAGGCCTTGGGCAGCGTGACCACTTTCGCGACGGTTCGCATTCCAGGACCCATATTAATATTTGCGCCCTGACAATGCGGGGGGCTGATGTTAACACGTGGTTCCTGCGCTGCATCCTGGCCGAACACGTGGCGCCTGCCAGGTTTGTACTTGATTGATTGGATTTGCTGACTCAGCTTCAGATTTTGCAGGACTCTTGACCCAGGTCAAACATCGGGCACAAGGCTTCAGCCAACCCTCACCCACGATGATCCAGGATCAACCTTCGTAACCTTGGGCACGAGGGTATGAGGTAACGCCTGTCACGATCAACTTCACCTAACCCCGCCGCTCTCCGTACAGACGCTCTTTCCCAGAAGAAGTACCAGCATTAAAAGATGTCATCTTCCCGTACGAATGGCAAATCTCTCCGGTGATAGATAAACGGCGCTTGGAGATCGTCCATCACTTTTCCACCGGAAAACCAGAGAACCTGGGTGAAGCTGCACCATCCCTGCCTACAAATATCGCTGAACAGTCCTCCAAGGATATAGAGATACATACATACACACAGACAGACGGACAGAGAGGGGCAGGACGAAAAATAGAACTCTCTCTCCAGAAGGGTTTCGATTATAACAGGACTCCGGCTAAGGAGCTCCTGGCCTCTTCTTCTTCTTCTTCTTCTTCTTCTTCTTCTACTCTTCTAAAAGCACTGTACAGCCTTCAAGGCTATCCTTTTCCTATTAGTGAAACTTCTTCGCTGACCGACCGGTGGACGTAGGGGATTTCCTCCCTGAACCACCTTAAATCCCTGTGTGCTTTTCTGGTTATTTCGGATTAATCTTCTCCCTGAGCCTCTGTTAACAGGCTCACCTCCTTTGCGCGCCGCCGTCTCCCGGAACTCTCTTTTTTTGATATTTCCCGGGATTCCCACATCCTACGTCAACAGTTTTAATTAAACAGTCAGATTCCCCTTGTCCGTACCAGTTCTGAGTCAGTTGTTCGACACCCAGGGAAGTCCCCTGAGGGGAACGTTCTCAGTCCGTCCCCCAGCCGGCACGCGGTGACCTGCTCTCGCCATGACAGCAGCTCAAGCTGTTCGCAGACAGTCTATGGGTTTGGAACTAGGACCCTTGTGCCAAACCCTCAAAGCCAATCCTTTTCCTGAAGTTACGGATCCATTTTGCCGACTTTCCTTTCCAACATTGCTCCATCGACCAGAGGCCATTCACATGGAACCTTTCCCCCCTTCGGCCTTCAAAGTTCTCATTTGAATATTTGCTACTACCACCAAGATCCGCACCTGCGGCTGCTCTGCACGAGCTCGTGCCTGGGTTTTGCAGCAGTCATCGTGCCCTCCTACTAATCGGGACATGACGATAGCCCCGACGGCCAGGTATAGGTCGCGCACTTAAGCGCCATCCATTTTCGGGGCTAGTTGATTCGGTAGGTGAGTTTTACACACTCCTTAGTAGATTTCAACTTCCATGACCACCGTCTTGCTGTCTTAATCGACCAACACCCTTTGTGGTTCTGGGTTAGTGCACAGTTGGGCACCATACCCCGGCTTCTGGTTCATCCCGCATCGCCAGTTCTGCTTACCAAAAATGGCCCACTTAGAGCTCCTGATTCCATGGAGTGGCTCATCGAAGCAGCCACCCCATCCTACCTATTTAAAGTTTGAGAATAGGTCGAGGGTGTTGTGCCCCCAATGCCTCTAATCATTGGCTTTACCCAATAGAACTCTGAATGGGCTCCAGCTATCCTGAGGGAAACTTCGGAGGGAACTAGCTTCTAGATGGTTCGATTAGTCTTTCGCCCCTATACCCAAGTCAGACGTACTTTTTGCACGTCAGTATCGCTACGGGCCTCCACCAGAGTTTCCTCTGGCTTCGCCCCTCTCAAGCATAGTTCAACATCTTTTGTGTCCCGATAGACATGCTCCCACTCGAACCCATCACATAAGATCGAAGGCGGTCCGTGGTGCTCCCCGAATAGGGACCCCACACATCAGCTTTCTTGCGCCTTCCGGGCTTTCCACCCATTAGCTCGTACGCATGTCAGACTCCTTATTTCGTGTTTCAAGACGGGTTGGATGGGGAGCCAGCAGGCCGATAGGGAGAGCATGATGGAGCCCCGGGAGGCTCGCAGGAAAGCGCTTGCTCCGGTACACCCGGTTGCATCGGTGGTATGTCCTTGAGCATCAAAAGCTCAGGCTCCGGCCGACGCCATGGCCGGCAACGACTAAAGGCTCGAGCCGAGTGGCAGACCAGTGAGCCGCCGTTCTGCATCAGGCCGAGGCGCATCGCCGACCACCACCTGCTTCCCTCCTGACAATTTCAAGCACTCTTTGACTCTCTTTTCAAAGTTCTTTTCATCTTTCCCACACGGTACTTGTTCGCTATCGGTCTCTCGCCAGTATTTAGCCTTGGACAGAACTTACCGCCCGATTTGGGCTGCATTCCCAAACAACCCGACTCAACTATAGCGCCTCGTATTGCAGCAGGGTGCGGGCCGTACGGGGCTCTCACCCTCCCCTGCGCCCCTTTCCAGGGGACTTGGGCCCATTCTATCGCTGAGGTTGCCTCTTCAAACTACAATTTAGGCTACCAGTTAGTCTGATTTTCACGCTGGGTGCATCTCGGTTCGCTTGCCGTTACTAGGGGAATCCTCGTAAGTTTCTTCTCCTCCGCTTATTATTATGCTTAAACTCAGCGGGTGTCTCCGCCTGACCTGATGTCGCGACTACGAGGGCAGTGCCGTCCCCTGGATAGCAATGCTTGTGGCAAGAAGTTAGCTCGGTGATCATTTGGTGGATTCCACCGCAACTAAATGCGATGAAGCAGTTCGTTCCAATCGATCCACCACCATTATCGGTGATGAGCTGACCGAAGACAACGCGCTCTACAACCCGCCGCTTGCGCAGGCAGAGGGTCACACTTCGTATCCCGATTTGTGCTACTGGTTCTATGTCAAGTGAACACAAGCAACTATGGGAGCAACATTGCGCATGATGACCAGGCAGGCATGCCCTCGGCCACTTGGCCTCGAGCGCAACTAGCATTCAAAGACTTGATGATTCACGAGATTCTGCAATTCACACCACGTATCATGGTTTGCTGCGTTCTTAGTCAATGCGAGAGTCGAGATATCCATTGCCGAGAGTCTTCCAAATTCAACGAGCACGGGAGGTGACTCATACTCCATGCTGCGAGTGAACCAGTACACACCAGGCACGATGTCACGCTCTGCATTAAACACAGCAGCGCCGAACGAAGGGCTTGTCGTCTAACCACTGCCCTCAGAAGAGGACGGGCGGCGGGGCACGGCATGCCGTCGGGCACACCCACCGACTATTTACGGGTTCACCAATCTCGCGAGGGTCTCGACAATGATCCTTCTGCGGGGGGGGTGATTTTGAGGGATCACTGTGGCAACCTCCTACAAACAACTGGCTCCAAGCTTTACACTCATGCCACTCCTACTGCAGAAGCGACGGGAGCCTTCATTGGGATGACGGCCACCCAGGAGTGGGCGGATATGGCTGACGGGATTTGGATAGAGGGCAACTCAGCCATCACTATTGCGAACCTTCACCGAGCAGCCAGAGGACACCCTCCCGACAAGACCATGGCCTAGATCGCCGACCTTTTTTGCGCCTTCAAGTAATATAGGATATCTCATGTATGCAGAGCCGCTAATAGAGCGGCAGATTTTGTTACTTCCTTTTCTTATTTAGATGATACAGAGTGGCGTAGGGGCATATCCCCCCCCCCCCACTCAATTTTTGTGCAATTCTTGATGAGGATCGAACCTTTTGTACCTGATGTATCTTTTTTACTGCTATAGTATTATAGGCTACGGCCGAATTTCAAGGAACCCAAAAGCTTTGATTTCTTAAAAGGTGCCAGCGAAGTCCTAAGAGCAACATTCGCCGATCCCTGGTCGGCATCATTTATGGTTGAGACTAGGACGGTATCTGATTGTGAAGCCCTAATCTCGATGCTTGAATAATGAAGCTCATAGCTCATAGACCTAAGACCAAATCCCAATGCCTGATGCCCTAAGCCCAAAGGTCGAAGACTGAAGCTAGAAAGCCCAACTAAAAGCTTGAGACCTGTATCCTAACATCCTAATCCTGAAGCCTAAAGACTAAACACGAAGATCCATGCCCAAAGCTTGAAGCCCAAGCTCGTAGCCCTACACTTGAAGCCTAAAGGCCCAAGCTTAATGCGTGAAGCCTGAACCCTGAAGGCCCAAGATTAAAGCGCCAATGCTAAATGCCAAAATGCGAGGTCCATAACCTAAAGCTTAAAGCCTAAAGCCCAAAATCTTGGAGCCTGAAGCATAAAAGCTGAAGCCCAAAGCCCAAAGCCCAAAGGTGCAAGCCCAAAGCCCAAAGGCGTAAGTTTGAAGCCCAGAGTTTGTACGGCTAAGCATAAAGCCTGAGGCTTGAAGGCCAAAATCAGAAATTTGAAAAGATTTGAAGGTCGAAGGCCCATACCCTAAGCCCGAAGCCTAAAGCCCAAAGCATGAAGGTCTAAACTCGAGGTTAAAGCATAGGGATTTGAGCCTTGGGCTTCAGGCTTAGACCTTTAGTATTTAGAGTTTAGGCTTTGGGCTTTGGCTTTGAACTTCAAGCTTCAGGATTCAAGCTTAGGCCATCAGTCGTCGGGCTTTGATCTTTAGGCTTAGGCTTTCGACCTTCAGGCTTCGGGCCTTTAGGCTTTAGGCTTCGGCATTTAGGCTTTAGGCCATCGAACTTGTGGCTACGGGCATGATCCTTCGGACTTTTTGCTTCGGGCTTAAGAATTTGGGCATCTATCTTTAGCCATCAGCCTTTGGCCTTCAAGCTTCAGGCTTCGGGCTACAGTCTTCAGGGTTCGGTCTTCAAGCTTGCATATAAAGGTTTCCAGCTTCAGGCTTAGGCCATTAGGACTCGAACTTCAGGCACAGGCTTTTATGCTTTAGGCTTCAAATTTCAGGCCAAGCTTTTGAGCATTAGGCTCATGCTTTGTATTTTAGGCTTTGGCATTTGGCCTTAGAGTTTGAAGCTTTGGGATTTGAGCTTCGGGCTTCGGGCATAGGGTTTTAGGCCTTGGGCCTGGACCTTTAGGCTTTTTGGTATTGCAATTTCGGTGTTCAGGCTTTAGGATTCAGGCATCAAGGCTTGGGCCTTCAAGTTGCGGGTTTGGGCTTTCGGTCGTCAGATCTGGGCTTAGGACTTCAAGATTTAGGCTTTCGACATGGGTGTTTGAGCTTTGAGCCTCGGTCATAACCCTTTGGCATTGGGCTTTAGGCATCGGGCTTAGGCATTTATCCATTAGGCTTTGGCCTAAGGACCTAGGTCATCAGGCTTCAGCAGTTAGGCTTGGTCTTTAGTGGTTTGGACTTCGATTTTTAGGCTTTGGCTTTTGATTTTAGTCTTGATGCTTCAGCCCATTGCTTCGTGCTTCAGGTTTTGGGCTTTAGGACTTAGGCTTAAAGTTTGGGAATTGTCCTTGAGGCTTCGGGCATAAGGATGCGGCTTTGGGATTTGGGACTTAAGCTTTCGGTTTGAGCTTCGACCTTCGAGCTTTATGGCTCAGTCTAGGGTTTTCAACCTTCTTGTTGAACCCTTTGATTTTGATGACAATAATTAATTTAGTTGTTATAGACTAATCCTCTTGTTTAGTGTGTTAACAGGTTGCATTATCTCATTTGAGGATTGAGTTCAAATTAAAGTCCAGAGAAAAGCTGGATCTCACTAGAATTATTATTGTTTTCTTTTCTAGGACTAGTATGTAAGCATGTGCATATTTGCTAAAGTTTTTACTCGAGTTTTTCCTTTTGATTTTCTAGTTAAGAAAACCTTATTCTCTTTCTTATTTATCGTGTTTGGTTGTTTAAGCGAAAATCTCTTTCAACTTATTCATGTTAAGTAATTTGAATTGAGAGTGTAGCTCACTCAATCTATTGATTTGAGTTTGAAGCTTAACTCAAAGTTTAATACTTATCATATATTAGGTTAAAAGTTGTTTTAGCTTAACACAATCTCATGCCTATGATAGATGCCAATATGGTCATTAATTGTTCCTCTATTTTGGTATATGGCAACATATAATCTATTGGTTAATACCCATGTATTTTCCAAAAAGTTGCATGAGCCACATCAATCTAAATCAAGAGCCATCATAACTTCCCTTTGTAACCTGTTTTTTATTTATCCCATGACATCTTGGCTTGTGTTTTGATTTCTTGCAGCCTACCGTTTTTTTCTTGAAAGCCTGATTTGTTATGATGGCCACCATATTAAGATATTGAGGCATGCTTCATCTATTATTTTTATTCTTAATCCACTTGATTTTGTCTCCTTCATGTTGGCTAAGTGCTATAAGCCTACAATCACTAAAGGACAAAAGTGGGTTGTTTCCTTCTCTCTCTTTCCAATGAAAATATTTCTGCATTCTTAAGCCCATGCAATTTTTTCTCCAAACTGATTTTTCTCTCCAACACAGTTTCTGATTCTGCATTTTCTATTTTTGGAGAACAGTAATTCACCTTCTCCTCTCAAGCTCTCATCCGATTTTTGCTCTCCTAAAAGCCTTATTTGCAAAACATTTTGAAGGAGACTTCAAAGAAGGAGATTGTGGTGTTTCACAAGTGGAAAGAAGCTGAAGTTTTTTTTGGTTCTATTCTGTTTCCTGCTTCAGAAAAATATATTGTTGCGTTTTGGTTTTTGCTTTGATGTGAATATTGCTTCTTGAAGTTATTACTTATTAAGATTCATCAAACTTCTATTTTACCTCTTGTTCTTCTTGTTGAAGGCTCATATTGGGTGATTCTTCCTTATTTTCTGAATCTATTCTGCTCACTGTTTTTATGTTAGCCTTTTCAAAATTATTCGTGTAGACCCTTGGCTTATTTGCATATGCATAGAGTGCCTCATTGTAATATTGATTCTTGTATATGCATTGTAACTTAAGCTAGCTAGTCTAGCAAAACCTTTACTTTCTTTCTTTATCTCCCTAGTGAAGGTTTGTAGGTTTGCTCAGCTTTGATTCCTGTAAAAAGCTGTAGGATTGAAGGTTTGCTTGGCTTTGGTTTCTTGAAAAAGCCATAGGGTTGTATTGGGTTTGTTCGGCTTTTGTTACCATAAAAAGCTGAGGTTTTAGTCAAATTTCTATTCGAGGTGCATGGGGAGTGGACTAGGCGGAAGGCCGAACCACTATAAATCTTTTGTGCCTATTGTGTGATATATTTCTACTGCTTGCCTTTTTTATTTGTTGAATATATTATTTCTGCACTGAGTCCTATTTCTTAAATTGACCTCATTTCTACACTGAGTCCTATTTTGGAAATTGACCTCACTTTCTGATGGTACTCTCTGTTCTATCTCTCCCTTACCTTCGTCTAACTCTTCACCCTCTGTCTCTGCTGAATCCTCACCCTCTTCATCTGCTCCTCCATCCCGTAAAATGCAGGACAGAAAGAAGAAGGGGCCAGCAAAGCCTCCTTCCATTTTCTCTCTTCTTCTAAATGCCAATGCTCGGAGTTATTTTAACATGGTTGAAGAAATTCCTATCTTGAATGTCAAGCCAGTCAATTTGAAAAAGGTTGATCCTTTTATCAGAGAAATCATTAAGAGGCAAGGATGGAATAAATGGCTTTCTTGTAATAATACTGTCTATCCTCTCATTGTTCAAATTTTCTTTGCCAACATGAAGATTGATTTTGAAAATAAGACTCTAGAAACCTCTGTTCAAGGGAGAAAGTCCATCACCATCACTGGTGATGATCTCACCTCTTTCTTTGGTTTCAGTACTCCTACTGATCTTATCACTGTCACTAATCTTCAAGTTGAATCCAGTGCTTTTTCTGCTATTGAATCAACTCTTGGATTTGATCTTTCCTTCTACCCTCCAGGTGTAAAGAGGCATTTAGCTGGCAAAGTTAAGAAACTATCTGCCTGCAGTGATCATGCCAAAACCCTAGGCAGAATTCTACAAAAATGCCTAATCCAAATTTGTGGACACAAGAGTGATTGAAATAATATCCATCAATCTGCTGTCTACTATCTTCTGAAGGGTAGGGTCCTTGATACTGTTGGCATCATTTTTCATGAGCTTGATGGCTGCCGCATCATTCTTAGGAAACTTCCTTCTCATAGGAGCTTGCATTATGGAAATATTATCTATTATTACCTAAGCACCAACTATGGGATTGATCTTTCCTATGAAATACCTGGTGCTAGATATTATTCTCTCTCAATGGACAGCCTTAAGCTTCACCAGCCTAAACCCTCTTACTCCTCTCAACCATCCACTTCCACATCTGATTTGGCATCTACGTTCACTCCAATATTTGCCCAATTCATTGAGGATGCCTTTCAGGAGCTGGGTCACCTTGTCCAGGAGCAAGATCTTAAAATTCTCTCCTTACAGGCTCAGATTGAGAGACTTACACGTGTAACCTCTCAACTCACTGACTTGGTTTGCCATAATGGAACCACTCTTGAGATCCTTGATCTCAAAATTGACTCTATTATGGGCCGTTTGTTTCCCAGTAAGAAATGATATTGATTGAGGTGGGTTTGTTTAACTTACTGTTGTATTGAATATCTTATATTATTCAGAACTTATTTTCTGTCTTCTTTCTTTTGCCTATCTTTTTGATGATGTCAAAGGGGGAGAAATGTAGTTTGCTATGATGCTATGCTTTTTATGGACAGATTATAATTTCTGCATTATATTTTTTCTGCATTACACTTTCACATTTTCTGCATTATCTCTAAATGAGTATCTACATGCCATGTTATCTGTATTATCTCTTTAGATGTGTATAAAATAGAATGCATTGATTTAGGGGGAGCTTTACTTTTGTTTAAACTATTAAAAATTCCTCTATCTTGCTTTTGTCAACTTTATCTTCTGCTAAGGGGGAGTTATTATACTGAATTATCTTTTTAAATTGTCTTAGCCTTCTAAATTAATTTTCATCATCAAAAAGGGGGAGATTATTGAACCCTTTGATTTTGATGATAATAATTAATTTAGTTGTTATAGACTAATCCTCTTGTTTAGTGTGTTAACAGGTTGCATTATCTCATTTGAGGATTGAGTCCAAATTAAAGTCCAGAGAAAAGCTGGATCTCACTGGAATTATTATTGTTTTCTTTTCTAGGACTATTATGTAAGCATATACATATTTGCCAAAGTTTTTACTCGAGTTTTTCCTTTTGGTTTTTTAGTTAAGAAAACCTTATTCTCTTTCGTATTTATCGTGTTTAGTTGTTTAAGCAAAAATCTCTTTCAACTCATTCAAGTTAAGTAATTTGAATTGAGAGTGTAGCTCACTCAATCTATTGATTTGAGTTTGAAGCTTAACTCAAAGTTTAATACTTATCATATATTAGGTTAAAAGTTGTTTTAGCTTAACACAATCTCATGCCTATGATAGATGCCAATATGGTCATTAATTGTTCCTCTATTTTGGTATATGGCAACATATAATCTATTGGTTAATACCCATGTATTTTCCATAAAGTTGCATGAGCCACATCAATCCAAATCAAGAGCCATCATATCTTCTCTTTGTAACCTGTTTTTTATTTATCCCATGACATCTTGGCTTGTGTTTTGATTCCTTGCAGCCTACCATTTTTTTCTTGAAAGCCTGATTTGTTATGATGGCCACCATATTAAGATATTGAGGCATACTTTATCTATTATTTTTTATTCTTAATTCACTTGATTTTATCTCCTTCATGTTGGCTAAGTGCTATAAGCCTACAATCACTAAAGGACAAAAGTGGGCGATTTCCTTCTCTCTCTTTTCAACGAAAATGTTTCTGCATTCTTAAGCCCATGCAATTTTTTTTCCAAACTGATTTTTCTTTCCAACACAGTTTCTGATTCTGCATTTTCTGTTTTTGGAGAACAGTAACTCACCTTCTCCTCTCAAGCTCTCATCCGGTTTTTGCTCTCCTAAAAGCCTTATTTGCAAAACATTTTGAAGGAGACTTCAAAGAAGGAGATTGTCGTGTTTCACAAGTGGAAAGAAGCTGAAGTTTTTTCTGGTTCTATTCTTTTTCCTGCTCCAAAAAATATATTGCTGCGTTTTGGTTTTTGGTTTGATGTGAATATTGCTTCTTGAAGTTATTACTTATTAAGATTCATCAAACTTCTATTTTACCTCTTGTTCTTCCTGTTGAAGGCTCATATTAGGTGATTCTTCCTTATTTTCTTAATCTATTCTGCTCACTGTTTTTATGTTAGTCTTTTCGGAATTATTTGTGTAGACCCTTGGCTTATTTGCATATGCATAGAGTGCCTCATTGTAATATTGATTCTTGTATATGCATTATAATTTAAGCTAGCTAGTCTAGTAAAACCTTTACTTCTTTTTTCTATCTCCCTAGTGGAGGTTTGTAGGTTTGCTCAGCTTTGGTTCCTGTAAAAAGCTGTTGGATTGAAGGTTTGCTTGGCTTTGGTTCTTTGAAAAGCCATAGGGTTGTATTGAGTTTGTTCGGCTTTTGTTCCCGTAAAAAGCTGTGGTTTTAGTGAAATTCCTATTCGAGGTGCGTGGGGAGTGGACTAGGCGGAAGGCCGAACCACTATAAATCTTTTGTGCCTATTATGTGATATATTTCTACTGCTTGCCTTTTTCATTTGTTGAATACATTATTTCTGCACTGAGTCCTATTTCTTAAATTGACCTCATTTCTGCACTGAGTCCTATTTTACAAATTGACCTCACTTTTTTGTGGTACTCTCTGTTCTATTTCTTCTGCTGTCTGATTTGCTAAATCAACCTCTCTGCATCGTTTGAATTATCTATTATTTTATTGCGTTAATTTAAACTCATAAATTTTATTATTCTCAATTCACCCCCCTCTTGGGAAGCCTTTGGACCAACAAATGGTATCAGAGCGGGTCTCTTTAATTGTGTGCTAAGTGCTTATAGGACTAATCGCCTAGAGTCGATCCATGGCTCTTCCCACTCATATTCCGGATGATGCAATATGTGAGGGGCTTTCGACAAATCGTCCACCACTCTTCAAAGGTCAACACTATAATTTCTGGAAGAGAAGGATGATGATCTACTTGCAAGGAATGTACATTGAATTATGAGAAGTCACAAGGAAGCCCTTTGTGATTCCCAAAAAGAAAGACAAGGTTACTCCTAAGGAGTTTGCCAATTTAGAAGTTGAAGAAAAGAGATTGGCACAACTAAATGCCAAAGGACTCAACCATCTACAATGTGGATTGTCTCCTAGTGAATTCAATCGCATTTGTAATCTTAATACGGCTTATGAGGTATGGTCTAAACTAGAACTCACCTATGAAGGTACCAATCAAGTTAAGGAATCAAAGATTAACATGTTGATTCATGATTACGAATTATTTGAAATGCATCCGAATGAATCTATCAAGGATATGTTCACTCGCTTTACTAACATTACTAATGGTCTTATTTCTCTTGGAAAGATATTTACTAATGAAGAACTTGTTAGAAAAGTTTTGAGGTGTCTTCCTAGAGATTATGATGCTAAAGCAACGGCCATTATGGAAGCTCGCGATCTTTCTACTCTAGAACTCGATATGTTGTAAGGGTCACTAACAATATATGAGCTAGAAATGAAAAGAAAAAGAAAGAAGAATAAAGAAGATGAAAGTGCAAAGAAGAAGAAGACTTTAGCTCTAAGAGTCTCTTCTCCTACCTCAAGTGCTAGCGACACCAACTCAAGTGAAAATGATGAAGAAAAGCTCAAAGATGAAATTGCCTTAATCTCAAGGCGATTTGATACTCTCATGAATAAAAAGAGACACTTATTTCGTCGATCACAAAGAAAGTCATTCAAAAATAGAGAGAACAAAGAAAATACTTTAAAGGCTAAGGAGAATGATATCATTTGCTACAAATGCAACAAACCTGGACATATAAAGTAAAACTGTCCTCTCCTCAAGCCAAAGAAATCAAAGAAAAAGAAGGCCCTTGTAGCCACTTGGAGCGATTCAGATGAAAGCTCATCAAGTGAGGACAAAGAAGAAGTGGCCAATTTATGCTTCATGGCTGACGTTGATGATGATGAGGTTGAATCTACAAACTCGGTAAATGAACTACCTCTTATTTATGATGAATTGGAAGAGAACTTAGTTGATCTCATTCATGGGTATGAAAAATTAAAAGATAGATATTTTCTCTTGAAAAATATTCATAGTTCTTGTGACTCTCTTTGTAAAAATTTAAAAAAGAAAATTAATGATCTTACTTTAAAGAATAATGATCTTAGCATGATTGTTACTAAAGTTTCAAAAGAGAATGAAATGCTCAAATCTAAGAACATCATGCTTGAATCTAAGTGTATGCTTAAGGTAAACAATACCTCATGTGTAAGAAATAGGAAGCATGCTAGGAATGATTCCCCAAATACTTGTCAAACTCATGAGCATATTCCATCATATGTTATTTGTAATTTTTGTCAAAGGCATGGACATGTTGCTTATTCTTGCAAAATTAGAAAAGCCATGTTGACATCAAGAAATTTATCTTATATACGGATTCCAAAAGGCTTATCTCAAGTTGATTATCTTGCTACTACTAATCTCATAGGACCCAATTTTATTTGGGTACCTAAAACCAAAATGTGAGAATTTTTTGTAGGTATGTCTCCACACTAGGACCAGTGGAGGCATGTGGCTCTTAGATAGTGGATGTTCCCGTCACATGACTGGAGACAAATCTAAGTTCATCTCGCTAAAACCAAGAAATGGAGGGCTTGTAACCTTTGGTGATGATACCAAGAAATGAATTATCGGAATTGGTAAAGTCGGTAAAGATTCAACAACTTCCATAGATAAGGTCCTTCTTGTTGATGGTCTTGTATATAATTTGCTTAGCATATCCCAACTATGTGATAATGGTTATGACATTTTATTTAATGCTTCTAAATGTCTTATCAAGTTGAATGTTGTTATTATGTTTGTAGGAAATAGATTTAATAATATATATCAAGTTGATCTTGGTTCTATTACTTGCAATGAAATAAAATGTTTAGCATCTCATATCAATAATTCATGGCTATGGCATAGAAGATTAGGACATGCAAGCATGCATACCTTGCATAAAATCTCTAAATTAGATTTAGTTAAAGGTCTTCCTCAAATTGCAATTGATAAAGATAGGCTTTGTGAGGCTTGTCAACTAGAAAAACAAACTAGGGCTTCATTTAAGTCTAAATCTGCTATCTCTTCATGAAAATCCTTTGAATTATTGCATATGGACCTATTTGGACCAATTAGAATACTCAGTCTTGGTGGTAAGAAATATTGTCTAGTGATTGTAGATGATTACTCTAGGTTTTCATGGACATTATTTCTTGCACATAAGCATGATGCGTTTGACTGCTTTAAATCTTTATATAAGCGCATCTGGAATGAAATTGGTCTCAATGCTTTATCTATCCATAGTGATCATGGTGGCGAGTTTGAAAATGAACGGTTTGAATCCTTTTGTGAAGAACGTAGTATCTCACATAATTTCTCGGCTCCTCGAACACCTCAACAAAATGGGGTTGTAGAGAGAAAAAATCGAACACTTATTGAGATGGCACGGTCAATGCTTCATGAGCGTGGTCTTCCAAAGTATTTCTAGGCCGAAGCGGTAAATATGGCTTGCTATGTTGTAAACCGTGTTACTGTTCGCTCGATACTGAAAAAGACCCCTTATGAATTATGGAAAGGTGGAAAACTGAACATTTCTCACCTTCGCGTGTTTGGTTGCAAATGCTTCGTACTGAATAATGGTAAGGTTAATTTAGGTAAATTTGATTCAAAATCCGATGAAGCTATTTTCTTGGGATACTCTTCAACTAGCAAAGCGTATCATGTTTACCACACGAGATCTATGTTGGTTGAAGAATCCATTCATATTGATTTTGATAAATCTAATGCCAACTCTCCAAAGAAAGATGATGATCCTATTGAAGGTATAGGACTTGAGAAGCTAAGCTTGGAAGGCGGAGGAACAAAAGCTAAAGAAGAATCTCATCATGAAGGTGTTCACACTCATGGCAAGGAAGAAAGTGTGAATGAGTTGAACTTACCGCTAGAATGGAAGTTCAAAAAGGCTCATCCTCCGTAATTAATAATTGGTGATCCATCACAAGGAGTACGCACCAGAGCTTCCTTCCAAGATGAGGTAATCCATTCCGCTTTTATCTCTCAAATTGAGCCTAAATCTTTCGAAGAAGCCGAGAAAGATGAGTTCTGGATTCTTGCCATGCAAGAAGAATTAGAATAATTCTCTAGGAATGATGTTTGGGATCTTGTATCACGTCCCAAGGGTCACTCCATAATTGACACAAAATGAGTTTTTCGAAATAAGCTTCATGATTCTGGTAATATTATTCGTAATAAAGCCCGCTTAGTTGCTAAGGGTTTTACTCAAATTGATGGGATCGATTTTGAGGAAACCTTTGCACCTGTTGCTCGGTTAGAAGCTATTCGCCTTTTGCTTTCATTTGCTTGTTATAAAGATTTTCGATTATTTCAAATGGATGTCAAGAGTGCATTTCTTAATGGCTTTATTAACGAAGAAGTTTATGTCGAGCAACCACCCGGTTTTATCGACTCCTTTTTTTCTGATCATGTATTTAAGCTTAAAAAGGCTCTATATGGCTTGAAACAAGTACCCCAGGTTTGGTATGAGAGATTAAGTAAATTCCTTTTGGACAATAAATTTATTAAGGGACAAGTTGATACAACACTGTTTACAAGAAAACATGATGAAAATTTTATTGTTGTACAAATCTATGTGGATGATATTATTTTTAGTGCTACTAATGAATTCTTGTGTGAGAAATTTTCCAAGTGTATGTCTAGGGAATTTGAAATGAGCACGATGGGAGAGCTTAACTTCTTCCTTGGATTGCAAACCAAACAACTTCCCAATGGCATCTTCATTTGTCAAAGCAAATACACCCGAGAGCTTCTCAAAAAGTTTGGCATGGATAAGTCAAAACATATTGGCACTCCCATGAGCTCATCTACAAAGTTAGAAAAGGATGAAAAAGGTAAGAGTGTAGATGAAAAGCTCTATCGAAGTATGATTGGATCATTACTTTACTTAACCGCTAGTAGGCCAGATATTGTTTTTAGTGTTTGCATGTGTGCTTGTTTTCAATCGTCTCCTAGAGAATCCCACTTAACTGCAGTTAAGCGGATCTTTAGATATTTAGTTGGCACTCACTCACTTGGTCTTTGGTATCCCAAAGAAAACACATTAAATTTGATAGGATACTCCGACGCTGACTTTGCAGGTTGCAAAGTTGATCGTAAAAGCACATCTGACACTTATCAATTTTTTGGCAATGCTCTTGTGTCTTGGTTTAGTCATAAGCAAAATTCTATTGCGCTATTGACGGCCGAAGCGGAGTATGTGGCGGCAGGTAGTTGTTGTGCACAACTACTCTGGCTGAAGCATGAATTACTTGGTTATGGTATTGATCTAAGCCATATACCTATCAAATGTGATAACACCAGTTCCATATGCTTAACCAAGAACCCTATTCAACACTCACGAACTATACACATAGAAATTCGATATCATTTTATTCGTGATCATGTTGAAAAAGGTGATATCTCTTTGGAATATGTTCCCACAATTTTACAACTTACTGATATCTTTACCAAACTATTGCATGAGGATAAATTTAACTTCATAATTACAGAAATTGGTATGCTAGATAGTTCATGTCTATAGAACTCTTGCCATGATTAGCCATTACATTGATATTTTTATGTGATATTAAATTGCTTGTCTTATTAAAGTTTTCTTACTTACACCAAAACCTCATTATTACTGGATTTTTCTTTCCCCTCCAATTCATTGTTGCATCAACCTTTGATTTTGTAGTTCTTTTGTTCAAGCTGTTTTCTCATCTCTCAGATTTGTTTTTCCAGAGAAATTCGGCCGATTTTGAAAATCGACCTCAGGAGAGATCACCCTATCTAATTTTGAAAATCCATCGTTTCTCTCGGGAATTTGGTGTCTGACGGGGCAGCACTATTTGTTTGACCCATTGACTGAGTCAACGGGCCAAACCCATCGGGCCAGGTCGACCCGCAAAATTTAAATTTTGGGCCGACCATTTTTTTTCGGGTCAACAGGTAAGACCCGTTAACCCGGCAGCTCAACCGCATGCGAAAATTGGGACGCGCGCCCCGATAGCGCCTCTTCACGCGCTGTTATCATTTCCCATGCCTCTCTCTCTCTCATTTCTCTCTTTCTCTCTCTCGTCTGTGTCGCTTCCTCTTCCTCTCCTCCGCACTTCACCTAACCCTAAATCCTTCTGTTTCATCTTCTCCATGGCTCCCACGAAGAAGAGAGCTGCTCCTTCTTCCATCTCTTCTTCCTCTGAAGCAGACTGGACCTCAGCGCTTGAATCCACAGACTCAGACTCATCTGCTGGCAGTCGCATCAAGGCGCTTGCCCTAGCCACCGTGGAACCCTCTCCCATCTGCTTCCTTCTGCCTGAGGAGGCTAAAGAACACAAAGGTCCTTCTCCCTCTTCCTCCAAAAAGATGAAGAAGAAGCTGGATGCCACGGCTTCCTCCAAAAAGGTGAAGGTGGAGATCCCACCGACCAAAGCTGCAATGAAGAAATCTGTACCTGCAGAGAAAAAGAAGAAGAAGGCTGAAGGTGAGCCTTCAACAAAAAGAACCACCAGGTCAGCCGCTTCAAAGACGTCAATGCCTGAATCTGCTCCCACTACAAGTAAAAAGGGAAAGAAATTGCACAGGCAAGGTAAATCTTCTGCTGCACCTGTTTCTGCTCCTCCTTTCACCTCCAACAGAAAACAAAGGCTAAGGCCTAGGTTTGGGAAGACTGACCTTACTGAAAGAAAACCCAAACCTTCGGCTCCACCCCCTACTGTTGAGATTAGTGAAGAGGAGTCATCTGATTCCTTTCGTCCCTCTCCTGTTTCTACTTCTGCTCCTTTCTCCTCATCGAAGGTGAAGAGAGGCACGCAAAAGACTGTCTCTCCCTTACCTTCGTCTAACTCTTCACCCTCTGTCTCTGCTGAATCCTCACCCTCTTCATCTGCTCCTCCATCCTGTAAAATGCAGGACAGAAAGAAGAAGGGGCCAGCAAAGCCTCCTTCCATTTCATCTCTTCTTCTAAATGCCAATGCTCGGAGTTATTTTAACATGGTTGAAGAAATTCCTATCTTGAATGTCAAGCCAGTCAATTTGAAAAAGGTTGATCCTTTTATCAGAGAAATCATTGAGAGGCAAGGATGGAATAAATGGCTTTCTTGTAATAATACTGTCTATCCTCTCATTGTTCAAATTTTTTTTGCCAACATGAAGATTGATTTTGAAAATAAGACTCTAGAAACCTCTGTTCAAGGGAGGAAGTCCATCACAATCACTAGTGATGATCTCACCTCTTTCTTTGGTTTCAGTACTCCTACTGATCTTATCACTGTCACTAATCTTCAAGTTGAATCCAGTGCTTTTTCTGCTATTGAATCAACTCTTGGATTTGATCTTTCCTTCTACCCTCCAGGTGTAAAGAGGCATTTAGCTGGCAAAGTTAAGAAACTATCTGCCTGCAGTGATCATGCCAAAACCCTAGGCAGAATTCTACAAGAATGCCTAATCCAAATTTGTGGACACAAGAGTGATTGAAATAATATCCATCAATCTGCTGTCTACTATCTTCTGAAGGGTAGGGTCCTTGATACTGTAGGCATCATTTTTCATGAGCTTGATGGCTGCCGCAACATTCTTAGGAAACTTCCTTCTCATAGGAGCTTGCATTATGGAAATATTATCTATTATTACCTAAGCACCAACTATGGGATTGATCTTTCCTATGAAATACCTGGTGCTAGATATTATTCTCTCTCAATGGACAGCCTTAAGCTTCACCAGCCTAAACCCTCTTACTCCTCTCAACCATCCACTTCCACATCTGATTTGGCATCTACGTTCACTCCAATATTTGCCCAATTCATTGAGGATGCCTTTCAGGAGCTGGGTCACCTTGTCCAGGAGCAAGATCTTAAAATTCTCTCCTTACAGGCTCAGATTGAGAGACTTACGCGTGTAACCTCTCAACTCACTGACTTGGTTTGCCATAATGGAACCACTCTTGAGATCCTTGATCTCAAAATTGACTCTATTATGGGCCGTTTGTTTCCCAGTAAGAAATGATATTGATTGAGGTGGGTTTGTTTAACTTACTGTTGTATTGAATATCTTATATTATTCAGAACTTATTTTCTGTCTTCTTTCTTTTGGCTATCTTTTTGATGATGTCAAAGGGGGAGAAATGTAGTTTGCTATGATGCTATGCTTTTTATGGACAGATTATAATTTCTGCATTATATTTTTTCTGCATTACACTTTCACATTTTCTGCATTATCTCTAAATGAGTATCTACATGCCATGTTATCTGTATTATCTCTTTAGATGTGTATAAAATAGAATGCATTGATTTAGGGGGAGCTTTACTTTTGTTTAAACTATTAGAAATCCCTCTATCTTGCTTTTATCAACTTTGTCTGAATTATTTTTTTAAATTGCCTTAGCCTTCTAAATTAATTGTCATCATCAAAAAGGGGGAGATTGTTGAACCCTTTGATTTTGATGATAATAATTAATTTAGTTGTTATAGACTAATCCTCTTGTTTAATGTGTTAACAGGTTGCATTATCTCATTTGAGGATTGAGACCAAATTAAAGTCCAGAGAAAAGCTGGATCTCACTGGAATTATAGTCCAACTTTGTGTCGTGCTAAGGGGGAGTTATTATACTGAATTATCTTTTTAAATTGCCTTAGCCTTCTAAACTAATTGTCATCATCAAAAAGGGGGAGATTGTTGAACCCTTTGATTTTGATGTCAACAATTAATTTAGTTGTTATAGACTAATCCTCTTGTTTAGTGTGTTAACAGGTTGCATTATCTCATTTGAGGATTGAGTCCAAATTAAAGTCCAGAGAAAAGCTGGATCTCACTGGAATTATTATTATTTTCTTTTCTAGGATTATTATGTAAGCATGTGCATATTTGTTATAGTTTTTACTCGAGTTTTTCCTTTTAGTTTTCTAGTTAAGAAAACCTTATTCTCTTTCGTATTTATCGTGTTTGGTTGTTTAAGCGAAAATCACTTTCAACTTATTCATGTTAAGTAATTTGAATTGAGAGTGCAGCTCACTCAATCTATTAATTTGAGTTTGAAGCTTAACTCAAAGTTTAATACTTATCATATATTAGGTTAAAAGTTGTTTTAGCTTAACACAATCTCATGCCTATGCTAGATGCCAATATGGTCATTAATTGTTCCTCTATTTTGGTATATGGCAATATATAATCTATTGGTTAATACCCATGTATTTTCCAAAAAGTTGCATGAGCCACATCAATCCAAATCAAGAGCCATCATACCTTATCTTTGTAACCTGTTTTTTATTTATCCCATGACATCTTGGCTTGTGTTTTGATTTCTTGCAGCCTACCATTTTTTTCTTGAAAGCCTGATTTGTTATGATGGCCACCATATTAAGATATTGAGGCATGCTTCATCTATTATTTTTTATTCTTAATTCACTTGGTTTTGTCTCCTTCATTTTGGCTAAGTGCTATAAGCCTACAATCACTAAAGGACAAAAGTGGGCTGTTTCCTTCTCTCTCTTTCCAACGAAAATGTTTCTGCATTCTTAAGCCCGTGCAATTTTTTTTCCAAACTGATTTTTCTCTCCAACACAGTTTCTGATTCTGCATTTTCTGTTTTTGGAGAACAGTAACTCACCTTCTCCTCTCAAGCTCTCATTCGGTTTTTGCTCTCCTAAAAGCCTTATTTGCAAAACATTTTGAAGGAGACTTCAAAGAAGGAGATTGTGGTGTTTCACAAGTGGAAAGAAGCTGAAGTTTTTTCTGGTTCTATTCTGTTTCCTGCTTCAGAAAAATATATTGCTGCGTTTTGGTTTTTGGTTTGATGTGAATATTGCTTCTTGAAGTTATTACTTATTAAGATTCATCAAACTTCTATTTTACCTCTTGTTCTTCTTGTTGAAGGCTCATATTAGGTGATTCTTCCTTATTTTCTTAATCTATTCTGCTCACTATTTTTATGTTAGCCTTTTCGGAATTATTCGTGTAGACCCTTGGCTTATTTGCATATGCATAGAGTGCCTCATTGTAATATTAATTCTTGTATATGCATTGTAACTTAAGCTAGCTAGTCTAGCAAAAACTTTACTTCCTTTCTTTATCTCCCTAGTGGAGGTTTGTATGTTTGCTCAGCTTTGGTTCCTGTAAAAAGTTGTAGGATTGAAGATTTGCTTGGCTTTGGTTTCTTGAAAAAGCCATAGGGTTGTATTGGGTTTGTTCGGCTTTTGTTCCCGTAAAAAGCTGGGATTTTAGTGAAATTCCCATTCGAGGTGCGTGGGGAGTGGACTAGGCGGAAGGCCGAACCACTATAAATCTTTTGTGCCTATTGTGTGATATATTTCTACTGCTTGACTTTTTTATTTGTTGAATACATTATTTCTGCACTGAGTCCTATTTCTTAAATTGACCTCATTTCTGCACTGAGTCCTATTTTACAAATTGACCTCACTTTTTGGTGGTACTCTCTATTCTATTTCTTCTGCTGTCTGATTTTCTAAATCAACCTCTCTGCATCGTTTGAATTATCTATTAATTTATTGCCTTAATTTAAACTCATAAATTTTATTATTCTCAATTCACCCCCCTCTTGGGAAGCCTTTGGGCCAACACTTCTACCATTGAGCTTTTGGTCTTCAAGCTTCAGAATTCGGGCTTAAGAGTTTGAGCTTCAGACTTGAGCCTTTAAGTTTAGGCCTTCTAGCTTAGATCTTAGGCCTTTTAGGCTTTGGCTTTTGCCATCAGCCTTAAATCTTTAGGATTAGGCCTTTGGGCTTCAGCTTTCAGGTTGGCCTTGGGCCATCTAATCTCGAGAATTAAGCTTGGGTTTCAAGCTTCACGTTTAGGCCTATGACTTGGGCCTTCCAACTTTTGACTTTAGGCTTAAGACTTTGAGCTTCTAGCCTCGGCCATCGGGCTTCAGGGTCTTTGGGCTTCGGTCTTTAAGCTTGCACATGAAGGGTTCAAGCTTTTTCGAACTTTAGGCATGGGCTTTTGTTTAACAATGCTTAAACCCTGAAGCCCAAAGTTCGAAGCTCTAAGCCTAAACATCGAAGGCCAGGCTCAAAGCTCAATGCCATAGCCCAAAGCCTAAAGCTTGAATCCGAAATCTTATAGCCTGAAGCACAAAGTGCGAAGGCCAAAGGCCCAATGCCGAAACCTAAAGCTTGAAGGTCTAAGCCCAAAGACTGAAGCCAAAAAACAGAAGCTCAAAGACGGAATGCTGACAACTGATGGTGTAAGCTTGAATCTGAAGCTCGAAGTTTGAAGGCCCAAACCCAAAGCCTAAACACCAAATACTAAAGAACTAAGCTTGAAGCTTGAGGCTCAAATCCCCAAGCTTCAACCTCGAAGGCTGAAGTTACAAGACTGAAACACAAAGTATGATGCCTAAAGCCCAAATGCCTTAACGCAAATCTTGAAGCCCAAAGTGCAAAAGTCCATGCCTAAAGCACAAATCAGGCACAAATCTTGAACCGTCTATGTGCAAACTAGAAGACCGAAGCCTGAAGACTATTTTCGAAAACTTGAAGCTCAAAGGCTGAAGCTAGAAGCCCAAATTCTTAAGCCTGAAGCTAAAAGCCCAAAACCCAAGCCCAAAGCCATAAGGCCTAAACTCGAAACCTGAGGGCCGAATCTTGAAGGCCAAAGGCCTAAGCATGATGGACTAAGCCCAACCTGAAAGCTGAAGCCCAAATCCCGAAGCTCAAAGGCTGGCCAAAATTCTTGAATACTTAAGCTCTAAGCCAGAAGGCCAAAATTCTAATCTTCAAGCCAAAACCTTGAAGGCCTGAGCTCTAAGCCAGAAGGCTAAACTCAAAGACTTATGTCTAAAGCATGAATGCCGAAGCCCAAAGCCAGAAGGCCAAAAGCTCAAGTTCAGAAGGTCGAAGACCTAATATTGAGACCTTTCGGCTCGAGCCCCCCAAACTTGAAGTCTTAAGCCTAAAGCCCGAAGCCCAAAGCCTAAAGCCTAAAGCCTGAAGGCCCAAGCCAAAAGCATGAAGCCTAAAGGCCCAAGCCAAAAGCATGAAGCATGAACCTAGATGGCTTAATGCCTAAGACGAAGCCCAAAGGCTCAAGCTCAAAACCTGAATCCTAAGGCCTAAAGCTTGAACCCAAAAGCTCGAAGAACTAAGCCCAAATCTCGAATACAAAGCCTAAAGCTCCATGCCCGAAGCCTTATCCCTGAAATTGAAGGTCCAGGCTCAAAGATCAATGCCCAAAGCACAATACTTGAAGCCCGAATCCAAAAACTTATAGCCAGAAGTGCAGAATGTGAAAGCTAAAGGGCAAATGTCAAAGGCTAAAGCATAAAGCCTAAAGCATAAAGCCCGAGAGCTTAAGCCCAAAAATCGAAGCCCAATGACCGAAGGCCTAAACTTAAATCCTAAAGCCCCAAGTTTGGAGGCCCAACCCCGAAGCCTAAACCCCAAATACTGAAAGACTATGCCCGGAGCTCAAAGCACAAATTCCAAAGGATCAAACTCTAAGGCCAAAGGTCAAAGCCTAAAATACAAAGCATGAAGCCTAATGCTCAAAAGCCTAAAACTAAAATTTGAAGCCTAAAGCCTAAAAGCCTGTGCATGAAGTTCGAATCCTGATGGCCTAAGCCTGAAGCTTGAAACCTTTATGTGCAAGATTGAAGACTGAAGCCTAAAGACCAAAGCCTGAAGACCGAAGCCAGAAGACGTAGCCCGAGGCCTAAAGCTTGATGGCCGAAGCCCAAAGCCAAAAGGCCCATGCATGATGGCCCAAGCCCAACCAGAAAGCCGAAGCCCGAAGCCCATAGCTCAAAGGCTGATGGCCAAACCTAAAGAACTAATCTTGAAGACAAAACCTTATAGGCCTAAACTCTAAGCTAGAAGGCCAAAACTCTAATCTTGAAGCCAAAACCTTGAAGGCCTGAGCTCTAAGCCAGAAGGCCTAAACTCGAAGGCTCATATCTAAAGCATGAATACTGAAGACAGAAGCTAGAAGACTGAAGGCTAAAAGCTCAAGTTCAGAAGGTCGATACTGCTTAGAAGCCAAAAGATCAAAGCTCAAACCCCCAAGTATAAAGCCCAAAGCCCAAAGCCCAAAGCCTAAAGCCTAAAGCCTAAAGGCCTAAGCTGGAAGCATGAAGCATAAACCTAGATGGCTTAAGGTCTATACTGAAGCCCAAAGACCCAAGCTCAAAACCTGAATCCCAAGGCCTAAAGCCTGAAGCTAAAAGCTCGAAGAACTAAGCCAAAATTCTGAATGCCAAAGCCTGAAGCTCCATGCCCAGAGCCTTATCCCTGAAATCGAAGCCCCAAGCTTAAATCCCAAAGCTTGAAGCCTAAAGGCCCAAGCTCAAAACCTGAATCCCAATGCCTAAAGAAGCCCAAGGCTCGAAGAACTATGCCCAAATCCTGAATGTTAAAGCCTGAAGCTCCATGCCCGAAGCCTTATCCCTGAAACTCGAAGCCCCAAGCTCAAATCCCAAATCCCGAAACCTAAAACATGAAGGCTTTGTGCTTGAAGCCCGAAACCCAAATCTTGAAGCCCAAAGTACAAAGGGCCAAGCCAGAAGCCCAATGCCTGAAGTCCTAAACTCGAAGCCTCAAGCCCAAACCCTAAAACCTAAAGCTCGATGAATGCCAGGGCCTATAGCCTGAAGCCTAAACCTCGAAGAACTATGCCCAAATCCCAAATGCCAAAGCCAAAAGCTTGATGATCGAATATCAAAGCTCAATAATCAAAGATCGAAGCTCAATGATCGAAGATCAAAGCTCAATGATCGAAGATCGAAGCTCGATGATCGAAGATCAAAGCTTGATGGTCGAAGATCGAAGCACATTGATCAAAAGGCCCAAAGCCTGAATCCCCAAATCCTGAAGTACAAGGGCCCGAGTTTAGTGGCTACAACAAGCTCGAATGCCTGAGCCCAAAGTTCAAAGTCTGGAGGACCATGCCCAAATCCGGAAGGCCCAAGACCGAAGCACGAAGCTTGATCTCGGAAGCCTTAAGCATGAAACTTGAATTTCGAGGGCCAAAACATAAAGCCTGAATCCCGAAGGCCAAAACATGAATTCTAAAGATCGAAACCCAAAGCTCGAAGCCCAAGGTCTAAAGCCTGAATCTCAAAGCATGAAACACGAAGCTCGAAGACCTAACCCTGAATCCTATGGCTAATGCCCAAGGTACGAAGCTTGAAGGCATATGCCTGAAGCCTAAAGCCCAAAATCTGAAGGCCTAAGCCCAAATTCATGGCCCAATTTGGAAGCCAAAAGGTTTAAGTTTGAAGCCCAAAGTTTAATGCCTGTAGCTGAATCCCAATGTCCCGAGCCCAAAGCCCGACGCCCAAAAGCGCAAGCTTGAAGGCTTAGCCCATCGGGTCCAAAGCTTGAACGCCCATACCGAAAGATCAAAGCTCGAAGCCCAAAGCCTATAGGCACAATCCCAAATCTAGATACGCAAAGCCTAAAGCTAATAATCCCAAGCTCGAATCCTGAAGTTCCAAGCCGGAAGCCAGAAGGCCCAAGCTCGTGCCTAAAGCATGTAGCTCGAACACCTAAAGTCTCAAGCCTGAGGCCCAAAGTCCTAAGCTTGAAGCCGGAAGGCCCAAAGCTCAAAGGCCCAAGCTCGTCCCTCAAAGGCTGAAGCTCGAAGTCCCAAGATAGAATCATGGATCCCCGGAACCTTAAGCATGAAGCTGGATCCCCGGAACCTTAAGCATGAAGCCTACATCCCGAAGGCCAAAACCTGAAGCCCAAAGCCCGAAGCCCAGAGCCTGAAGCCTGAACTCAAAGTTTGTATGCCCACGCCTGAAGCCAAAAGTAGGAACCTCGATGCTGAAAATCCCAAGCACGAAGGCCCAAGCCAAATGCCCATAGCCCGAATCCCCAAACTTGATGTTTGAATCATGTAGCACAAATGACAAACCTGAAGCCTGAAGCCTGATAGCCCATGTTTCAATCCCTAACTCTGAAGATCAAAGCCCATTGGTGCAAGCCTACACTTTGAAATGCAAAACCTGAAAGCCAAATCCTAAAGTTTGAGGTCCCAAGATTGTAACCTAAACATTGAAGGCCTTAGCTCGAAGCACGAAGCCTGAACCCGAAGGCCCATGCCTGAAGCCTCAACTTTAAAGGCCCAAGCCTCAACTCGAAACACGAAGCCCAAAAATCAAACCATAAAGCCCAAATCCTTAAGCCCATTGCCCAAAGCTTGAAGCCTGAAGCATGAAAACCAAAGCACGATGCTAGATGCATAAAGTTCTAAGGGGAGATCACAATGCCTGAAGGCCGAGGGTTGAAACTTGAAGCACAAAAGCCTAAGCCCGAGGTACCAAGCATGACGCCCAAAAGCCGAAGCCTAAAGCTTGAAACTTGAAGACTCATGCCTAAAGGTCGAAGGATAAGCACCAAAACCTAAAAGCCGAAGGCCAAAGGTCTAACCTTGAAGGCCAAAGGTTGAAGTCCAAGTCCGTAGCTAGAAGCCAATTGCTGATGGTCAAATTTCAATGCCCGAAGGCCTAAGGACCATGCTTGCATCACCAAATTCAGTGGCCAGAGCCCCAGCATGAGGGCCGATGACCCAATCTCAAAGCCTAAAGCCTGAAGACCTAAGCTCGATGCTTAAATACTGAAGCCCAAAAGTCAAATGTCGAAGCCTGAAGGCTTATGCCCAAAGCCACAAATCCCAAGCTCAAAGGCTGGGACCCGTTGTCCGAAGGCTTAAGCATAACGCCTAAAGACTAGACCCCGAAGTTCCTTGCCCAAAGCCTAAAGCTCAAAGCTCGTAGTCCTACGCCCGAAGCCCAAAGGCCCATGCTCAATGTGTGAGGCCCAAACCCAAAAGGATCAATACTAAAACTCCAACCCTAAAGGTCAAAACTCGAAGGCCATAAACTGGAGCCTAAAGCCCATTGCCCAAACGCACAAGCCCAAAGCCCGAAGGCATAACCCCGAAGCCCAAATCCTATAAGACTAAGCTTAAAGCCTGAAGCTTGAAGGTCAAAACCAAAAATCTGAAGGTTAAAAGCCTGAGGCCAAACCCCAAAGCACCAAGGCGCATACCCAAAGCCCATTGCCCAAACCTCAAAGCCCGATGGCAAAGTCCCAATCCCGTAGACCGAAACCCAAAGCCAAAAGCCAAAAGTCCTAAGCCTTAAGCCCAAAGCACGAAGCCCAAAGCCTGAAGGCCCAATGCATGAAGCCCAAAGCCTAAAGGCCCAATGCACGAAGCCCAGTTCTCGGTTGCTCAAGCTCAAAGCACAAAGCTCAAAGCCCGAAAGCCTATAAACCTAAACTCAAAGTTTGTATGCCCAAGTGTGATGCCAAAAGTAGGAACCCCGACACAGAAAATCCCAAGCCCGAAGCCTAAAGTGCGAAAGGCCAAGCCAAATGCCCAACCTGAAGTCCTAAACTCGAAGCCTCAAGCACAAAGAAGCCAAAAGTTGTAACCTGAAGCCTAAATCTTGAAGCTTAAAGATCGAAGATCGAAGCTCGAAGCTTGAATCCTGAAGGCTCAAGTCCAAAGCTGAAAGCTTGAATGCAAAAACCTCAAAGCCCGAAGGTTGAAGACCAAAGTTCGAACCCGTAAGCTCGAAGGCTGAAGCTCAAATCCTAAAGCCAAAGCCTGAATAACAAAGGCTAAAGGCTGAAGCCTCAAGCCAGAGATTGGAAGGCCGAAGCCGTCAAAACAAACCCCAAACCAGTAAAGACCAAGCTTAAAGGCCGAAACTTGATGGCCTAAGCAAGAAGGCTAAATCCCAACAGACGAATGGCAAAGCCTGATGGATGAATGGCAAAGCCCGACAGACTAATGGAAAAGCCCGAAGCATAAAGCATGAAGCCCAAAGCCTGATGTCCAAAGCTCAAGCTTGATGCCTGAATCCTAAAGCCCAAAGACTGAAATTGCAAAACCAAAGCTCGAAGGTCCATGCCCAAAGCCTAAAACTCCTTAGGGCTTTGGGGGTGGGGCCTTTTTGCTTCGGGTTTTAGGGTTCAGGCTTGAGCCTATGGGCTTTGTGCTTCTAGCTTGTGCCTTCGGGCTTGCGCCTTCGAACTTGGGCCTTCAGGCTTTAGGCTTTGGGCTTTGGGCTTGGGCCTCGGGGTTGGGACTATGGGTTTCGGGCTTGGGCCTTCTAGGTTGGACATTATAGGTTAGGCTTTCTGGCATGGGCCTCGAGATTTTTTCTTTGGGCTTCCAGCTTTAGGCTTCAAGTTGGGCTTCGAGATTTCGGCTTGGGCCATTGTGGTTCGAGCATGCACCTTTGAGCTTCGGGCTTCGAGCTTCGCGCTTTATGCTTGGGCCACGGGATTTGACTTTTGGGCTTTAATGTTTAGGCTTTGGGATTCTGGGTTGGGCCTTTGGCTTCTGGCATGTACCTACAGGCTTCAGGCATTGGGATTTGGGCTTGGGCCTTCGAGCTTTGAGGCTTTGAGCTTTGGCCTTTGGCCTTTCGCCTTTAGAGTTCTGGCTTTTGGTTTAGGCAATCTGGCTTTGGGCTTCAAGCTTTTGCTAAGGCCTTTTGGCTTCAAGCTTCAAGTATGAGCATTTGGGCTTTGAGCTTGGGCTTTCGGGCTTCGGATTGAGGATTGGGCCTTTTTATTTTAGGCTCTAGGCTTCAGGCTTAGACCTTTGTAATTTAAGCTTTGGTCTTCAGGCTTTAGGCTTAGGACTTCAGGCTTCGGGCTTAGACCTTTGGGATTCGAGCTTGTGACTTGGCTACGGCCTTGGACCTAGAGACTTGGGATTTTGGGATTTAGACTTGGGCTTTTGGACCTTGAATTTTGATCTTCAGGATTTGGGCTTCGGGTTTTGGCCATCTAGTGTTTGGGCTTTAGCATGGGCATTCAGGTTCGTGGTTCTAGCTTGGGCCTTCAGGCTTTAAGTTAAAAGATTTGGGTCTCTGGCTTCAGGCTTGGACCTAAATTCCCTAGCTCAAAGCCTTAAACTTGAAGGCCCAAGCTTGTTGTCTTATGCTCAGAGCCCAAATGCCCTAGGCCAAACTCTGAAGTTTGAAGTTAGAAGGTCTAAGCTTCAATCTAGAAACCTGAAGTCCCAAACGCAAAGCCTGATGTCTGAAGCCCACAGGCCAAAGCCTAAAGCCAAAGGCTAGAATCTTGAAGCCCAATGGCCTAGGCCTGAAGCCCAATCCCAAAGCTCGAACCCTAAAGTCTCAAGCCTAAATCTAAAAAAAACCTTATAACCCAAAGCCTAGCTCAAAGCTTGAATCTAGAAGCCCAAAAGCCTAAGCGTGAATCCTGAAGCCAGAAAGCCAAAGTCCGAAGCCTAAGCCCAAAATCCCTCGAGCCCGAAACAATAACCACGAAGATCGAAAGGTGCAAGTGTAAAGCAAAAAACCTAAACCCCGCCAACCCAATCTTGATGCCTGAAGCCTGAAGGCCCAAGCTCAAAGCCCAAAGCCGAAAGCTCGAAAGCCTGAGCTTTAAGCTTGAAGTCGGAAACCCAAAGCTCAAAACCTAAAGGCCCAAGCTTGAGCCCGAATATCGAAACTCATACGGAAAAGGACTAATCTCGAAGCCCAAAAATTGAAGGCCCAAAAGCCAAAGGCCCAAACCCCAGGCCTAAAGGCTAAAGCTTGATGACTAAAGGCCCAAGCTAGTATCCTGAATCCCGAAGGTCAATGCCTGTCACCAAATGTCTGAAGCCCAAGGCGTGAAGCCTGAAGCTAAAAGCCTAAAATCTAAAGGCCCAGCTTGAAACTCAATCATCTAAGCTAAAATTTAAAACTTGAAGCCTGAAGCCCATAAGATAAAAACCTTAGTCAGAAGCCTGAAGGCCCAAGCCAAAAACCTGAAATATCAAGCCCAAAACTCAAAGGTCCAAGCCTAAAGCTCGTAGCTCGAACCCTGAAGCCCAAACTCGAAGTGACTAGCACAAAGCATGAAACCTGAAGTCACAAGTCCACTACCCAAAGGCAGAAGCTGAAGCTTCAAGCCCAAAGCCTAAAAGCCTAAGTCAGAAGCTCAAATCTCAGTTGCTCGAATGCCCAAACCTAAAGACTAAGGTCAGTAGGCACAAACATGAATCCCTAGGCTGAAATCCTGAAAGCTTAATCCCAAAGCTTGAAGTCCAATGTCTGAATGCCCAAGCCTGAAGCTCGAAGCTTGCATGAGGCTCGAAGCCTAGTGCCTAAAGGCACAAGCACGAAGCTCGAAGCCTGAAGCCTGAAGCCTGAAGCCGACGCACAAACCCAAAGCTCTAAGGCTGAATGTTGAAGCCAGAAGGCTGAATGTCAAAGCCTGAAGGCCGAATGTCGAAGCCGGAAGGCCAAAAGTCAAAGCTCGAAGCTCGAAGGCCAAAACCTGAAGATCAATGCCCAAAGCTAAAAGCATGAAGGCCAAAGCCTAAAGCCTATAGCTCGATGGCCCATGCTCAAAGCCCATAGCCTGAAGCCCGAAGGCCCATTTTTGAAGCCCAAATCATAGAAGTGTGTCCCCCAAACCCAAAGCCTGAAGCCTGAAGGCTCATGCCTAAAGGTCGAAGGATGAACACCAAAACTTGAATGTCGATGGCCGAACATCTAATCTCAAAGGCCAAAGGCCGAAGTCCAAAGCCCGTAGCTAGAAGCCACTAGGCTGAAGGTCTAATCTCAAAGCCCAAAGCCCGGTTGCTCAAGCTCAAAGCACGAAGCCTGGTTGCTCAAGCTCAAAGCCCGAAGCTCGGTTGCTCAAGCTCAAAGCACAAAGCTCAAAGCCCGAAAGCCTAAGCACACAGTCTGAAGTCTGAAGGCCCAAGCCAAAATGCCGAAACCCGAAGTCCCAAACCCAAAGCCTGAAACCCAAAGCTTGTTGCTCCAAACTCGAAGCATGTGTACCCAAGCTTGAAGCCTAAAGAAGAATGCTCGAAGCCCAAAGCTCGAACCCAAAGCTTGATGTTCGAACCCTGAAGGCCCAAGCCTTAATTGCAAAGACAATAAGTCTGCATCCTGAATCCTAAAGGCCTAAGCCAAATGCCCAAAGTCCTAAGCTTGAATCAGAAAGCATAAAAGCTAAAGCCTGAAGCATGAAGCTTGAGAGCCCAAGCTCGAATCCATAACCCTAAAGGTCAAACCCTAAAGGCGCAAGCCTAAACCCTGAAATATGAAGCTTGAAAGCCAAAGCCTGAGGCCCAAAGACCCGAGACTGAAGCCTAAAGCCTGAAGGACAAGCTTGAAGCATGAAGCCTGAAACAAAGGCCCAAGCTTGAAGCCTGAACCATGAAGGTTACCACTCGGACGTACAAACCTTAATGCCCAAAGCTCAAGGTTTGAAGCCTGAAGGCCCAAAGCATGAAGATCGAAGCACAAAACCTTATGCCAAATTCTGAAGGCCTAAGCCTAAAGCCTGAAGGACTAAACCTAAATCCTGAAGGCCCAAGCATGATTACGAGGCTCAAAGCCCGAATCCAGTAGGCCTAAGCCTAAAGCCTTAAGCCCATTGCCCGAAAGCCGAAGCACAAAGTTTGAAGCCTAAAGCCTAAAGGCACAAGCTTAAATCCAAAAGCCTAAAGGCCCGAGATCAAAGCTAGAATTTCAAGGCCTAATTGCCCAGTTCCAAAGCTCAAAGTCCAACATTCGAATGCGCTTTCCCAAAGCCTGAGACCCAAATCCCTAAGCCTATAGGACCATGTTTGAATCCCAAAGCCCAAAGGACTAAGCCCAAAGGCCAAAGCCTCAAGCCCCAAAATTTGCAAGCTTGAAATTCTTGATGAGTGCCCATAGCCAGAGCCTAAAGCCCAAATGCCCAAGCCTAAAGCCTAAAGCCCAAAGCAAAAATGCCCATGCCTGAAGCTCGAATCTTGATGGCCTAAGCCTAAAGCTTGAACCCAGTATGTGCAAGCTTGAAAATCGATGCCCAAAGATCGTAGCCTGAAGCCTGAATCTCGAAGGATGAAGGCTCATGGCTAAAGCTGGATGCCTAAATTCTTAAACCTAAAACCAAAAATCTGAAGGCCCAAGACAAAGCCTAAAATACAAAGCATGAAGCCTAATGCTCAAAAGCTCAAACCTAAAATTTAAAGCCTAAAGCCTAAAAGCTCATGCCTAAAGTTTGAATCCTGATGGCCCAAGCCTGAATCTTGAAACCTTTATGTGCACGCTTGAAGACCGAAGCCTGAAGACCGCAGCCCGAAGCTTGAAGTTTGAAGGTCGAAGGCTGATGGCTAAAGATAGAAGCCCAAATTCTTAAGCCCGAACGACCATGCTCGTATCCACACATTCGAAGGCCTAAAGCCTAAAGGCCCGAAGCTTAAAGCCTAAAGTCCCGAAGCCTAAAAGTCGAAAGCCCAAGCCCGAAGACCGAAGCCCGATGACCGATGGCCTGAGCTTGAATCCTGAAGCTCAAAGTTCGAAGGCCAAAGCCCAAAGCCTAAACCCAAAATACTAAAGGACTAAGCCCAGAGCTTGAGGCTCAAATCCCGAAGCTTCAACGTCAAAGGCTGAAATTCCAAGACTAAAACACAATGCATGAAGCCTATAGCCAAAATGCCCAAAGCCAAATCTTAAAGCCTTTTCTGAAGCATGATTCCCGATGGCCTAAGCCTAAAGCTTGAACCTTCTATGTTCAAACTAGAAGACCAAAGCCCACAGACCATTTCTAGAAACTTGAAGCTCGAAGGCTGAACACTGATGGACGAAGCTAAAAGCCCGAAGCTCAAGCCTAAAGCCATAAAGCCTAAACTCGAAACCCCAAGGCTGAATCCCAAAGCCCAAAGTCTCAAGCCCAATCTGAAAGCCAAAGCCCAAAGTTAAAAGCCTAAAGACCTAATCTTTGAAGGGAAAACCTTGCAGGCCTGAGCTCTAAGCCACAAGGCCAAAACTCTAATCTTGAAGCCAAAACCTCAAAAGCTTGAGCTCTAGGCCAGATGGCCTAAACTCGAAGGCTCATGTCTAAAGCATGAATGCTTATGCCCGAAGCTAGAAGCCCAAAGGCCAAAAGCTCAAGTTTAGGGGGTTGAAGACCCAATACTGATCCCGAAAGACTGAAGATCAAAGCTCGAACTCCCAAACCTGAAGTCTTAAGCCCAAAGCCTGAAGCCCAAGCCCGAATACCGAAGCCCAATGACCGAAGGCTTAAGATTGAATCCTAAATCCCAAAGTTCGAAGGCCGAACCCCAAAGCTTGAACTTCAAATATAGAAAGACTATACCTAGAGCTCGAAGCTCAAATCCCAAGGCTTCAAACTCTTAGCCCAATGCCCAAGCCTGAAATTTGAAGCCCAAATTGCAAAAGCCCAAGCCTGAACCTCGAATCCTGAAAGCCTAGGCCAATGCTTAAACCCTCCATGTTCGAGCTTGATGATGTAGCCCGAAGTTCAAAGCCCAAGACCAAAAGGTCATGCCTAAAGCCCAAAGTCCCATGCTAGAAGCTTAAAACTTGAAGTGCCAAGCACAAATCCTAACGACCAAAGGCCCAAGCCCGCAACCTGAGGACCCAAGTCCGCAACCTGAGGGCCCAAGCTTGATGCTTAAAACCTAAAGCCCAAAGACCGAAATTGTAATACCAAGGATCGAAAAGAATTAGAGGGAAACATTTTTTTAGAAATTCAAAAATGTTTTTTGAAAAAATCACAATAAGGAAGGATCATCCTTGCTTGAAAATTATGGGCCAGCAAATCCTACACATAGGCCTTTCTACTGCATGAGCCTTTCAAATTTCAAGGAATTTCAATCAGCTTGGGCCTTTCTCTTTAGTGGGCCGAAAGATGGCCCATTTTCATTTTTGCTTGGGCCAAGTGATATTTTTCTATGTTCAAGTATTGGTCTTTTGCATACTAAGTCTAGAAGGCCTTAGGATCTATCTTATGTTGGGCTTTTCCTTTCTTGTATTACCTATGAGAATATCAAAGGCTTTTTCTTTTCTTAGGTTGGGCCTTTGGCTTAGAAATATATGTAATGGAATTTGTCTTACTTCTTTTATGTTTGCGGGTTGGGGACTAGATGAATAATATCTCCCTCTATTTTGACAAAAAAAAAAACAATACCAAGGCTCGAGCTCCATGCGCAAAGCTTAGAACCCATAGCCCAAAGTTTGAAGACCAACGCCTAAACCCTAAAGTCTGATGCTTAAATCTTAAAGCCTGAATGCCCAAACTTGACATTCAAAGCACTAAGCATAAATATCGAAGGCCCAGGCCCAAAGCTCAATGCCCAAAACCCAAAGCCTGAAGCCTAAATCCAGAATCTTATAGTCCGAAGCACAAAGTGTTAAGGCCAAAGGCCCAATGCCGAAACCTAAAGCTTGAAGGTCTAAACCCAAAGATTGCAGCCGAAAAATACAACCCCAAAGATCGAAAGCCTAACCTTGAATCCCAAAGCCCAAAGTTCAAAGGCTGAGGCGCCGAAAGCCTGCAGTCTTATCCCCAAATCTTGATGACTGAAGGCCCAAAACTGCAACCTGAAGGCCCAAAACTGCAACCTGAAGGCCCAAGATTGATGCCGGAATCCTAAAGCCTGAAGACCGAAATTGCACTACCAAAGCTCGAAGGTCCATGCCAAAAGCCTAGAACATAAAGCCCAAAGTTCGAAAGCCAAGCTTAAAGCCCAAACACTAAAGCTTAAATCTCAAAGCCCGAAAGCCCAAGCTCGAAGTCTGAAACACGAAGCCTGAACATCGAAGGCCCTAGCCCAAAGATTAATGCCCAAAGCCCAATGCCTAATTCCTAAAGCAGGAATCCAGAATCTTATAGCTCGAAGCATAGAGTGCGAGGGCCAAAGGGCCAAGCTCGAAGTCTAGAGCTCATGCCCGAAGGCCGAAGCCCAATGACTGAAGGCCTAAGCTTGAATCTTGAAGCTCGAAGTTCAAAGGCCGAACTCTGAAACCTGATAGCCTGAAGCACAGAGTGTGAAGGCCAAAGGGCCAATCTCGAAGCTAAAATCCTAAAGCCTAAAGCTTAAAGCCCGAAGCTTGATGCCCGAAAGCCCAAGCACGAAGACCCAATCCCAATGATCGAAGGCTTAGCTAAGCTTGAACCCTGAAGCCCAAACTTCGATGGCCTAACCCTGAAATCTGAACCCCAAATACTGAAATACTGTGCCTGGAGCCCGAAGCTAAAATCCTGAAGCTTCAAATTCTAAGGCCAAAGGCTAAAGCCTAATGCTCAAATGCCCAAGCCTGAAATTTGAAGTCTAAAGAGCAAAAGCCCATGCCTTAAGCTCAAATCCTATCGCTTAGGCCAGATGCTTGAACTCTCCATGTGCAAGCTTGAAGACCATTGCCCAATGCTTGAAGCTTGAAGCTAGAAGCTCGAAGCCCAAAGCTAAAATCCCAAGCCCGAAAGGTCATACCAAAGACCAAAGGGTTATGCTGGAAGCTTAAAGCTTGAAGTTTTATGCCCAAATCACGATGACTAATGGCCCATGCTTACAACCAGAAGGCCTAAAGCTCGAAGACCGACATTGCAAAAGCAAAGCTCGAAGGTCCATGCCCAAAGCCTAGAAGACCAAAGCCAAAGTTCATAAGACAAGCTTAAAGCCCAAAGTTAGTAAGCCAAGCTTAAAGCCTGAAGGGCCAAGCTCGAAGTTCAAAACTCAAAGACTAAACATCGAAGGCCAAAACCCAAACACCAAAGCCAAAAGCCCAATGGCCAATGCTTAAAGCCTGAATCCAAAATCTTATATCCCAAAGCACAGAGTGCAAAGGCCAAAGGGCCAATGTCGAAGCCTCAAGCCTAAAGCCTAAAACTTAAAGGTCCAAAGCCTGAAGCTTGAAAGCCCAAGACCAAAGACTGCAGCCCAAAATACAAAACATGAAGCCTAATGCCAAAATGCCCAAGCCTAAAATTTGAAGCCCAAAGCGTAAATGCTCATGTTTGAAGTTTGAATGCTGATGGCCTAAGCCTAAAGCTTGCACCCTTTAAGTGCACGCGTGAAGACAAAAGCCCAAATACTGTAGCCCGAAGCATGAAGCCTGAAGGCCGAAGGCCGATGGCCAAAGCTGGAAGCCCAAATTCTTAAGCCTGATGCCAAAAATCTGAAGGCCAATGCCCATAGCCACAACTCTTGAACTCAAAACCTGAAGGCCAAAGTTTAATGCCCGATATTAGACGGTCAAAGCCCAGCCTAAAAGCTAAAGCCCAAAAGCCGAAGCCCAAAGCCCGAAGTTGAAAGGCTAATGGCCAAAGCTAGAAGCCTAAAGACCTAAACTTGAAGCCAAAACTTGATGGCTTGAACTCAAAGCCAGAAGGCCTAAACTTGAAGGCTCAAGTCCGAAACTCGAACGCTTAAGCCCAAAGCCCGAAGCTCGAAGGCCAAAAGCTCAATAGCAGAAGGTCAAAACCCAAGATTGAGCTCGAAAGCCTGATGGTCGAATATCGAACCCAAGGCTTAGGTCCCAAATTCCGATGCCCAATCCCATTGCCTGAAGGCTCAAGGACAACTCCCAAAGTTAAAGCTCAAATGGTAAAGCCCAAAATCTGAAGCACGGAGCCTAAAGGCTGAAATTGAAAGGTCAAAGCCCGAAAATCAAAGCCCAAAACACTAAAGACCAAGCCTAAATGCTGAAGCCTGATGACCTAATCCCGAAGGCCGAAGCTCAATTGACAAATGCCTAAGCCCGAAGTCCGAAGCCCGAAGCCCAAGGCCAAATGGTCAGGCCCAAAACCAAACACCCATGCTGGAAGCCTAAAGCGTAAAGACCTAAGCCCAAATTCCGATGACTAAAAGCCCAAGCCCACAATAGGGATACCTAAAGCTTGAAGTCGTAAGCCCAAATCTCAATGATTTAAAGCCCAAGCTCGTACCTTGAAGGCCCAAGCTTGATGCCTCAATCCTAAAGCCCGAACATTGAAATTGCAATAACAAAGCTCGAATGTCCATGTCCAAAGCCTAGAACCCGAAGCCCAAAGTTCGAAGGCCAAAGCCTAATGCTTATATCTCAAAGCTTGAATGCCCAAGCTCGATATCCGAAGCTCGAAGCCTAAAGGTCGAATGCTTAGGCCCAACGCTCAATGCTCAAAGATTAATGCCCAACGCTCAATGCTCAAAGATTAATGCCCAAAGCCCAAGCCCAAAGCCAAATGCCTAAAGCCCGAAACTAGAATCTTATACCCCGAAGCACAAAGTGTGAAGACCAAAGGGCCAATGTTGTGCCAATGTTTGGCCATTGTCGAAGCCTAAAGCCTAAAGCCTAAAGCCTAAAGCCTAAAGCCAAAAGCTTAAAGGCCCAAAGCCTGAAGCATGGAAGCCCAAGTCCAAAGATCGAAGGCCTAAGCTTGAATCCTAAAGCCCAATATTCAAAGGCCTAACCCCGAAGCTTGAACCCTAAATATTGAGAGATTATGCCCGAAGCCCGAAGCTTGAAGCCCGAAGCTCAAAGCCCGAAGCTTCAAACTAAGGCCTAAAAGATAAAGCCTGAAGTCTAATGCCCAAGCCAGAAATTGAAAGCCTAAAGCGCAAAAGACATACCTGAAGTTCAAATCATGATGGCCTAAGCCTGAAGCTTGAACCCTTTATTTGCAAGCTTGAAAATCGTAGCCTGAAGCCTGAAGCTCGAAGGCTGAAGGCCAAAGCTAGAAGCCTAAATTCTTAACCTTGAAGCCAAAAGTCTGAAAGCCCATGCCCATAGCCACAAGTCTTGAATTGCAACCC
>JAEMOT010002612.1:321329-370054 GCA_019297695.1 Apostasia ramifera | reverse complement strand
TTGATCTCATTTTTTGGTTTCACCACTCATGCTGATCCCATCACAGTCACTGACCTTGGTGTCAAGCCTAGCTCATTTATTGATATTGAAGTTATTTTAGGCTTTGAAGAAGAATACAATCCTCCTGGTGCCAATAAACATGTACCCAGGCATGTAGAGAAATTGGCATCCTGTAGTGATCGTGCTAAGACTCTTGGGAGAATCCTTCAGGAGTGCCTCATCCAGGCTAGAGGCCATAAGGATGAGTGGACTGATATTCAGCAGACTGTTGTATATCATCTACTCCAAAAGAGATCCTTAGACACGGTTGGCATTATTCTCTCTGAAATGGAGAAATGCCACAATGTTGCACAGAGAAGTGTCTCTATGCGGAGTCTGCACTATGGGAATGTGATCTGTGAGTACCTTACTGCACGACTTGGGTTTGATTTCTCCGCTGAAGCTGTTGGAGCCTCCTACTATCAATTCTCCATGCACAGCTTAAAATTGCGCCAACCCAAGCCTTCCTTCTCTACTCACACTTTTGGTGAGTCGTCCCTTCCACCTATATCCACTCAGCCATCATCATCAGCTCCACCTCCTTCTACCTCTCAGCCTCCATCCACTTCAGGTGTTGAGTCCCTTTTCACAACTAAATTTGCCAATTTTGTTGTGGACTCATTTCGTGATTTAGGAGAAAAGGCTGAAAGAAATCATCAGCAACTCCTATCTCAACAAGCTCAAATTGATTCTCAATCTGCCTTCTTGATTGAGATTGCAAAAGTGGTCAACAAAAATTCAGACAATATGACTGACTTTTGCACCAAAATCTTATCTCATCTTAAAGAGTCTAAACCCTCTTCCCCCAAGGGCAGAAAGTGATCAAATCTGAATTATTTGCTTATGCAACTCTGATGGTGATGTTATCTATATATTTGATATTATGTTTATGTAATATTTTAGAATCTGTAGTATTGTTCATGACTTGTGATATTTGTGTTATGTGATTCATGTGAATTCTAAACTTTTGGTCATTTAAATATGTAGCTTCTGATTATGTTTGATTTCTAATTATGGAGCTATGTTATGTTATGATAATAGAAAATAAGCTTTATTTTATTTCTTTTAAGGTTGTTCTCTTTCACTTTGGCTATTTTTGATGATGCCAAAGGGGGAGAAAATGGACAAATATTAGTGTGCTGTCAATTACTTATAGAATCTATTTTTGTGTTCAAATAAGATAAAATCACTATGGTTATTATGATAATCTCATTTAATCATGCTATTATTGCAATACTATCCTGTAAATTTTTATGTGCATTGATTCAGGGGGAGTTTATTCCTTCAAATTTGCAATGCTCTACTTTACTTATCGATTATATTTTAGTGCCTAGCTAAGGGGGAGCTTTTCACTTGACTATATATCTTAAAACTCTCTTAGCACACTAAAGTAATTGTCATCATCAAAAAGGGGGAGATTGTTAAACCCCATTGATTTTGATAATCACAATTACTTTAAGTTTAGTACTAATCCTCTTCTAAGTATATTTTTATAGGTTAATCGTCTGTTAGAAGATGGATATTCTCAAGTCCAAGTGAAGCAGAACTCACCATTTCTTTTTCCTTATACTTCATAGGACTTAATGTAAATGCGTTAGTTTGCCAAGAGATTTTACTCATTTTTCCTACATGTTTACTTTTTTTTTCCTAGATGTTTTCTTCTTCTTTTCACTTGCATTAGTAGGTCTAGAATGTTAACTTATTTCATCTTTTTAGTAGCCTAAAAATTATTTCAAACTCCTCACCTTTTAAGCTAAAACTGTGCAACCGGTCAATTTCACCAAATCGACCGGTTGGTTCTGCTGGGCCTGGACAGAACCGCCCAGTCCGCCCAGAATTTTATTTGACCGTTATTACACTATTTTTTGCTATGTTAAAAGGCTTTACTTGATATTCTTAAAGCTTTGTGATACATCATTTTTCTCTATTTATGAAAAGTCCACAAAGCCCTTATTGTTTCTCCTATTTTGTCTTTTTCCAAAAGGAGAAATATTGAGTTGATGTTTTCCAAATCCATATCTTTTTACTCAGAATTTTTGTACTTGTGCTGAGATATGGTGGTCCTTTTTAGCATATTTTAAGGGCATAATAATTCTACTTGGCATCCCTTCTTTTGTCCTCATCCTAAGCAAGCATGCTTTAGTATTTTTATATTGTTTCTCACTCCAACATTATTGTTTTTGCTGCCACTTTTTCTGGAACATGTTTCCAAAAAATCTGGAACTTTATCTCATGGTTCTTGAGCTCGAAAAAGTCCAAAATGCCCTCCTCTTGTCTTCCTCTCATTGGTCTTTAGGTAGGACATGGACACATGGCAACCTCTTATTGATTAGTTTGAATCTAGGGCATTTTTCCCTCAGCTGAACCAATTTTTTTTCTGCTGTCCCAACGGAAAAAACACAACATTCACTTGCACAAATTTTTCTAAGTGTTCTAAGATCTTCTCTCAAGCTCTAAGTGTTCCCTAACTTCTTCCCTAGCAAAAATCTGCATACAATCTTGAAGAAGTGATCATTTGGAGAAGCTTTTGGCTAGCAAACAAGCAAAAACCTGAAGCTGCATTTTTCATTCTGCTGGCAAAATAATTTCAGGTCACTGTTTCTGTTTCCTGCACTTGGATTTCCTGAAATCGACAAGTTTGTATTTTGAAAAAGATTATATGAGCTATTCTTGAAGTTTTCTTGCTCTTACTTGAAGACACTCTTACTTAAGCATTTCATAGTTTCTTGAAAACGATTTTCTCTCTTCAAGATCTAGCTTCTTATGGTTTCTTTTAAACGAGTTGTTGGTAACTCGTTTTTGATTTTCACGAGTTTTCTCTTTTGGCAAACATCTACGCGTATAGAGCTCCTTATGTAATTTTTATTCTTGCTCTCTTGTTGTAATATTGGCTAGCTAGACTAGCATCACTTTATTCTCTTGTTCACTTCTTTTGTGGAGGTGTTTAGTTTTTCCCATTAAGTGGGAAAGTAGGAGGGTTAGAATTTTTTCCGTGTAAAAATTCATTGTAGATTTGGTCGGCTTTGGTTCCTAGAAAAAGCCGGTGTGTTTGTAAGGTTTGGTCGGCTTTGGTTTCTAGAAAAAATCGGTGAGATTGTAATCGGATTTGTTCGGCTTTGGTTCCCGATAAAAAGCCGGTTTGCTAGTGGATTGAAATCCCACTTGAGGAGCGTGGGGAGTGGACTAGGCGGGAAGCCGAACCACTATAAATCGCTTGTGTATTTTTCTCTCCTCTCTTTCGCGATAAAATTGTCCAATAGATAAAATTATTAAATCTAATTTTAACTTGAAAATAAGCTCAAATTACTTTAATAAAATTAATTTATATAGTACTTAAATCATATCTCTCACGATTTTATCTTAAGTTCTTTTTGTGTGTTGATATTGCTGTCTTGGTCTATTTGCCCAAATCTTCCAGTTTTTCTGTTTCTATTTTCTGCACTGCACTTGTTCATCCGGTCTATTTGGTGAAATCGATCAATCTGCTTTTTGGTATCCGGTCTATTTGGTAAAATCGACCGATCTGCCTTCTCGTACTCTATTTAACCTTTTTGCTGTAATTTTAACTTGCTTCTCATCTATTTTGAATATTTGACTGTGCTCGCCTTTTATCTGCTATTGTTTTTCATTTGTGCAATTTATTCAGAATTTTTTATTTTCCAATTCACCCCCCCTCTTGGGAAGGCCTAAGGGCCAACACAAAGACCAAGCCATGATGTCTAAAGCTTGAAGCCCGAGCTTAAACACCAAAAACTGAATCCCAAAGGCCGAAGCCCAAGCTCGAAGTTCAAAGCTTAAAGCCCTAAAAAGCAAGTTTAAGGCCCAAAGCATGAAAGTCCTATGTCTGAAGCCTGAAGTTAGAAGCTCAACAACCGATACCAAAAGCCTGAAGCTGAAAGACCCAACACCAAAGCCTGATAATTGAAGTCTGAAACACAAAGATCCAAGCTCAAAGCTTAAGCCCGAAGGCCCAAGCCAGAAGCCTGAAGGCCGAAAGCCAAAGTCTAATGCTAAAAACTAGAAACCCAAAGCTCAAAGCTCAGAGGCTGAAAGTCACAGCCCTAAGATTGAAACCTAAATCCCCAAGCCCGAAGCTCGAAGCCTGCAGTTAAAAAAGCCAAACTTCGAATCCCAATGCCGAAGACATATGCTCAAACCCCATAACGGGAAGCCCAGATCTAAGCACAAAATCCTGAACCTAAACCCAAAAGCTTTAAGGCTGATGCGCCAAACCTGAAACCACATGGCGCTAGGCCGAAGGATGAAAGTGGAAGCCCAAAACCCAAAAGCCAAAGCTTGAAGCCTGAAGCCCGAAGCTAGAAGCCAGAAGCCTAAAGCCCAAACCACGAAAGCCGAAACTTAAAGGATAAAGCATGAAGCATGACCCAGACGGCCCACAACCGGATGGCCTAAGGTCAAAGTCGAAGCCAAAAGACCTAAGCCAGAAGTCTATTGCCCGAAGTCTATGAACACTAAAGCCCAATGGTCTTAGCCTGAAGCCCAATGTTTAAATATAAAGCCCATGCCAGAAGCCCATGCCAAAAGGCTGAAGCTCGAAGGCTCAAACTAGAAGCACGAAGCATGACCCAGATGGCTAACAACCGAATGGCCTAAGTTCAAAACCAAAGCCCAAGGGCCTAAGCTAGAATTTTGCAGCCCAAAGTCCATGAACACTAAAGCCCAAAGGGCTTAGCCTGAAGTCCAATGTTTAAATTGAAAGCCCATGCCAGAATCCCATGCCAAAAGGCCAAAGCTCAAAGGCTCAAACTAGAAGCATGAAGCAATAACTGGATGGCCCACAATCGGAAGGCGTAAGGTCAAAGCTAAAGCACCAAAGGCCTAAGCCCGAAGCCCAAGCACAACTAGCGAAGTCTGAAGCTCAAATCCAAAAGCCAAAGCCTAAACAACGAAGGCAAAAGGTTGAAGCCTCAAGCCTAAGATCGAAAGGCCAAAGCTCGAAAATCAAACCCCCAACCACTAAAGATAATGCCTAAAGGCAGAAGCCTGATGGCCTAAGCATGAAGGCCAAAGCACGATGGACGAATGCCCAAGCCCGAAGCCTAAAGCCTGTAGCCCAAAGCACAAGCACAAAGTGTCATGCCCAAATCCTCAAGGCTCATGCCAGAAGCTTAAAACTTGAAGTCCCAAGCCCAAAGCCCGATGGCCAAAGACCAAGCATGACGCTTGAATCCTACAGCCCAAAGACCGAAATTGCAAAATCGAAGCTCGAAGGTCCATGCCCAAAGCCTAGAACCAGAAGCCCAAAGTTCAAAGGCTAAAACCAAAACCACGAAGCCTAAAGCTTAAATCTCAAAGCTCAAAGGCCCAAGCTCAAAGTCCGAAGCTTGAAGTTAAAACATCGAAGGCCTAGGCCGAAAGCTCGAAGCCTAAGGTTTAAAGACCACGGTCCACGGCCCACGGCCCACGGCCACACCCCAAAGCTGAAAGCCTTACACCCAAAGCCTAAGGCCCAAGTCCAAAACTTATAGCTCGAAGCACAAAGTTCGAAGGTCAAAGGCCCAATGCTGAAGCCTAAAGGCCTGAAGCCCGATAGCCGAAGCCCAATAATCAAAGACCTAAGCTTGAATCCTGAAGCCGAAGGTTTGAAGTCCCATGCCCGAAGCCAGAACCCCAAGTACTGAAAGACTAAGCCCGAAGCTCGAAGCTCAATTCTCGAAGCTTCAAACTCAAAGGCCAAAGTCCCAAGCCTAAAATACAAAGCATGAATCTTAAAGCCAAATGACAAAAGACTGAAGCTTGAAGCCCAAAGCGCAAAAGCCCATGCCCGAAGCTCGAATCCTAATGGCCTAAGGTTGATACTTGAAGCCTCTATGTGCAAGCATGAACCCCGAAGCCCAAAGACCGTATCCTAAAACCTGAAGCTTAAAGGCCGAAGGCCGATGGCTGAAGCCAAAATCCCGAAGCCCAAGCTCAAAGCCACAAGGCCTAAACTCGATGCCTGAAGACCGAAGTCCAAAGCCTAAAGGCCCAATGATGAAGGCCCAAGCCTAACTAGAAAGCCGAAGCCCAAAACAATGTTGTAGCCTCATAGCCCAAGCCCGAAGACCAAAGTCCTAAGCCTAAAGTTCGACGGCTAAAGTCCCAAGCCGCATCCTGATGGGCCAAGCATGATGCCTGTATCACAAAGCCCAAAGATCGAAGTTGCAATATGAAAGCTCGAAGTTCCATGCCCAAAGCCAAGAACATGGTGCCCAAAGATCGAAGGCCAAAGCCTAAATGCTGCAGCCTGATGCTCGAAGTCCGAAACTCAAAGCTTAAACAACAAAGGCCCGGGCCCAAAGATAAAACCCCACGCCCAATGCTTAAAGCCTGAATCGAAAACCATATAGCCTGAAGCCTAATGCCTATGCCTGAAATTTGAAACCCAAAGAGCAAAAACCCATGCCTGAAGTTCGAAAAAGCTTGAACCCTTCATGTGCAAGCTTAAAGACAGAAGCCCGATGGCCGAAGCTAGAAGCTCAAATCTTAAGCCTGAAGTCAAAAGTCCGAAGGCCCAAGCCACAGGCCTAAACGTGAAGCATGAAACCCAAGCCTAATGCCAAAGATTAGATGGCCCACGGCCAACTCGAAAAAAGAAGCCCAAAGGCCAAAGCCTGAAGCTCAAAGGTTGATGGCCAAAGCCAGAAGCCTTAAGGCCAAGCTTGAAGCCAAATGCATGAAGGCCTGAGCTCTAAGCCAGAAGGCCTAAACTTGAATGCTCAAGACTGAAATCAAAAAACCAAAGCCCGAAGCCCGAAGCTCAAACTCTCAAGCCTGAAGCTCGAAGGTTGAATCTCTAATGGCTCAAGTTCAAAGCTCGAACTCTCAAGCCCGAAGCCCGAAGGCCAAAAGCTCAATGGCAAAAGGTCAAAAACCCAAGACAGAGCCCGGAAGCCCGAAGATTAAAGCTCAAACCCAAAGCTTAAGTCCCAAATCCCGAAGCCCAATCCCAATGCCCGAAGGTTCAAAGATAATTCCCAAACTCTAAAGCTCAAATCCTAAAGCCCAAAATCCGAAGCACAAAGCCCAAATGCTGAAGCATCAAAACTGAAATTGAAAGGCCAAAGCCTGAAAATCAAAGACCAAACCACTAAAGACCAAGCATAAATGTTGAAGCCAGATGGCCTAGGCCCGAAGGCCGAAGGCTGAAGCCCAAAGCCAAAAGCCAAAGGGTCATGCCCGAGGCCCAAAGCTCAAACGCCCATACCGGAAGCCTAAATCTTGAAGTCCTATGCCCAAATCCGACGACTGAAAGCTTTGATGCCGAATCCTAAAGCCCAAACACCAAAATTGCAGTACCAAAGCCTAAAGGTCTAGGACCAAGGCCTATAACCTGAAGCCCAAATTTCCAAAGCCATAACCTAAACCCTCAAACTTGATGCTTAAATCACAAAGCCTGAGTGCCCAAACTTGATGTCCAAAGCTCAAAGCCTAAATATCGAAGGTCCATGCCCAAAGAACAATGCCCAAAGCCCAAAGCCCAATACCTGAAACCTGAATCTAGAAACTTACAAGCAAAAGTGCAGAGTGCGAAAGCCAAAGGGCCAATGTCGAAGGCTAAAGCCTAAAGCCTAAAGCATAAAGCCCGAGAGCTCATGCCCGAAGACCGAAGCCCAATGACTGAAGGCCTAAGCTTGAATCCTGAAGCCCGAAATTTGAAGGCCCAAGCCCGAAGTTTGAACCCAAGCCCGAACCCCAAATACTGAAAGACTATGCCCGGAGCCAGAAGCTCAAATTCCAAAGCATCAAACTCTAAGGCCAAAAGCTAAAGCCTAAAATACAAAGCATGAAGCCTAATGCTCAAAAGCCCAAGCCTAAAATTTGAAGCCTAAAGCATAAAAGCCCTTGGCTGAAGTTCGAATCCTGATGGCCTAAGCCGGAAGCTTGAAACCTTTATGTGCAAGCTTGAAGACTGAAGCCTGAAGCTTGAAAGCCAAATGCCAATGGCTAAAGATAGAAGCCCAAATTCTTAAGCTTGAAGCCAAAAGTTTGAAGGACCGTGTCCGTACTGATAAGTTTGAAGGCCTAAAGCCTAAAACCTAAAGGCACGAGGCCTGAACGTCGAAAGCCAAAGCCCGAAGATGGAAGCCTGACGACCGATAGCCTAAGCTTGAATCCTGAAACTCGACATTCAAAGGCCCAAGCCTTAAGCCTAAACCCCAAATACTAAAGGACTAAGCCCGAAGCCCGAAGCCCGAAGCCCGAAGGCTAAATCCCGAAGCTTCAACCTTAAAAGCCGAAGTTCCAAGACTAAATACAAAGGATGAAGCTAAAAGCCCAAATGCCCAAACCCAAATCTTGAAGCCCAAAGCGCAAAAGCCCATGCATGAAGTACGAATTCTGATGGCCTAAGCCTGAAGCTTGAAACCTCTAGGTGCAAACTTGAAGCCCGAATACTATTTTTGAAAGCTTAAAGCTCGAAGGCGAAGACCGATGGCTGAAGTTAGAAGCCCAAATTCTTAAGCCTAAAGCTAAAAGCCCAAAGCCAAGCCCGAAGCCCAAGGCCTAAACTCGAAACCTGAAGGCCGAATCCTGAAGCCCAAAGGCCCAAGCATGATGGCCTAAGCCCAACCACAAAGCTAAAGCCCAAAGCTCAAAGGCTGATGGCCAAAGCCAAAAGCCAAAAGACCTAATCTTGAAGCCAAAACCTTATAGGCCTAAGCTCTAAGCCAGAAGGCCAAAACTCTAATCTTGAAGCCAAAACCTTGAAGGCCTGAGCTCTAAGTCAAAAGGGCTAAACTCGAAGGCTCATGTCTAAAGCATGAATGTTGAAGCCCGAAGCCAGAAATCCAAAGGCCAAAGGCTCAAGTTCAGAAGGTCAAAGACCTAATACCAAGCTCGAAAGCCAGAAGATTAAAGCTTGAACCACCAAACCTGAAGTCCCAAGCATAAAGCCCAAGGCCTAAAGCCTGAAGCCTAAAGGCCCAAGCTGGAAGCATGAAGCACAAACCTAGATGGCTTAAGGTCTAGGCCGAAGCCCAAAGTCCCAAGCTCAAAACCTGAATCCCAAGGCCTAAATCCTGAAGCCAAAAGCTCGAAGAACTAAGCCCAAATCCCGAATGCCAAAGCCTGAAGCTCCATGCCCAAAGCCTTATCCACGAAATCAAAGCCCCAAGCTCAAATCCCAAACCCTAAAGCCTAAAGCCCTAAGCTCAAAACCTGAATGTCAAAGCCTAAAGAAGCCCAATGCTTGAAGAACTATGCCCAAATTCTGAATGTCAAAGCCTGAAGCTCCATGCCCAAAGCCTCATCACCGAAAATCGAAGCCCCAAGCTTAAATCCTAAACCTGAAGCCTAAAACATGAATGCTCAAGCTTGAAGCCCGAAACCCAAATCTTGAAGCCCAAAGTACGAAGGGCCAAGCAAGAAGCCTAATGCCTGAAGTCCTAAACTCGAAGCCTCAAGCCTAAATCTTGAAACCAAAAGCTATAACCTGAAGCCTAAATCCTAAAGCTCGATGAATCCTAGGGCCTAAAGCCTGAAGCCCAAAGCTTTTAGAACTATGCCCAAATACTGAATGCCAAAGCCTAAAGCTCAATGATCGAAGATCGAAGCTCGATGATTGAAGATCAAAGCTTAATTAACAAAGCCTAATGGTCGAAGATTGAAGCTCAAAGCTTGATGATCAAAAGGCTGAAAGCCTGAAGCCCGAAAGCCCAAAGTCCTAATCTCGAAGTACGAGGGCTCGAACTGAGTGACTACAACATGAAGCCTGAATACCCAAGCCCAAAGTCCGAAGTCGGGAGGCCTAAGCCCAAATCCAGAAGGCCCAAGACCGAAGCACGAAGCTTGATCCCCAAAGCCTTAAGCATGAAACTCAAATCGAAAATCTAAAGTTTAAAGACCCGAAGCCTGAAGCCCGATAGCAAAGGCCCAAACCCAAAGGTCAAACCCAACGCCCAATTCTTGAAACCCGAATCGAAAATCATATAGCCGGAAGAATCAATGGACAAAATACTAAATTTTTTTTGTGTTTTTCTATAGGTGTAGAATGTAGCTTAAGTAAGTTCATTAGCAGAATCAAGATGTCTTTACTTAGATGGAATAACTATCACTTTACCCTTATTCGATATTGAATAATTATTTTGAATACAGAATCTTATAGCCCGAAGCATAGAGTGCGAAGGCCAATGGGCCAATGTCAATGCCTAAAGCCTAAAGCCTAAATGCCTGAATCCTGAGGCCCAATGTCCGAACTCCTAAGCTTGAATCCTAAAGTCTGAAGTTTGAAGGCCCAATGCTCGAAGCTCAAATCCCAAAGCTTCAAACTCTAAAGCCAATTGACAAACCTATAATACAAAGTAAGAAGCCTAATGCCCAAAGGATCAAGCCTAAAATTTGAAACCCAAAGTGCAAAAGCCCATGCCTAAAGTTCGAAAAAGCTTGAACCCTTTGTGAGCAAGCTTAAAGACCGAAACCCAAAGACCACGAATCCCGATGGCCGAATCTAGAAGCTCAAAGTCTTAAGCCTGAAGTCAAAAGTCAGAAGGCCTAAGGCACAAGCCTAAATGTGAAGCTTGAAACCCAATCTTAATGCCCGAGATTAGATGGCCCAAGGCTAACCTGAAAGCCAAGGCCCAAAGGCCGAAGCCTGAAGCTTTAAGGCTGATGGCCAATGCCAGAAGCCTAAAAGGCCCGAGCTCTAAGCTAGAAGGCCTAAACTTAAAGGCTCAATTCTGAAGCTCAAACTCTCAAGCCCGAAGCTCAAAGCCCGAAGACCAAAAGCTTAATGACAGAAGGTCGAAGACCCAAGACTGAGTCTGAAATCCTGAAGGTCAAACCTAAAACCCAAAACTTAAGTCCCAAATCCAGAAGCCCAATCCTAATGCTCGAAGCCTCAAAGGACAATTCCCAAACTTTAAGCTCAAATCCTAAAGCCCAAAACCCGAAGCACGAAGCCCAAAGGCTAAAGCATCAAGACTGAAATCAAAAGGCCAAAGCCTGAAAATCGAAGCCCAAATCGAAGCCCAAACCACTAACCACTAAAGGTCCGTAGGCCAAAGCTCGATGGATGAATGCCTAAGCCCGAAGCCCGGAAGTCGATGCCCAAAGCCAAAGGGTCAAGTCCGAGGGCAAAAGCTCAAATGTCCATGCCGTAAGCCTAAATCTTGAAGTCCTAAGCCCAAATCCGATGACCGAAAGCCCAAACCCTCAACCTAAAGGCCCAAGCTTTGATGCCTGAATTCTAAAGCCCGAACACTGAAATTGCAATACCAAAGCTTGAAGGTCCAGGCCCAAGGCCTACAACCCTCTGCCCAGAGCCCGAAGCTCAAATCCCAGAGCTTAAAACTCTAAGGCCAAATGCCAAAACCTAAAATACAAAGCATGAAACCTAATGCTCAAAAGCTCAAGCCTGAAATTTGAAGCCTAAAGCCTAAAAGCCCATGCCTGAAGTTTGAATCTTGATGGCCTAAGCCTGAAGCTTGAAATCTTTATGTGCAAGCTTGAACACCGAACTAGGAAGACCATAGCCTGAAGCCTGAAGCTTCAAGACCAAAGGCTGAAGGCCGACCGCTAAAGATAGGAGCCCAAATTCTTAAGCCTGAAGCCAAAAGTTCGAAGGATCATGCCTATAGCCACATGTTCGAAGGCCTAAAGCCAAAATATTGAAGCCTAAAGCCTAAAGGGTCGAAGCCTGAAGGTCGAAAGCCCAAGCTCGAAGACCAAAGCCCGACGAACATGTAAGCTTGAATATGAAGCTTGAATATGAAGCTCAAAGTTTGAAGGCCCATGCCCAAAGCCTAAATCGCAAATACTGACGGACTATGCCTGGAGCCCGAGGCTCAAATCTCGATGCTTCAACCTCAAAGGCCGAAGTTCTAAGATTAAACTCAAAGCATGAAACCAAAAGCCCAAATGCCCAAACCCAAATCTTGAAGCACAAAGTGCAAAAACCCTTGCCTGAAGCACGAATCTTGATGGCCTAAGCCTGAAGCTTGAACCCTCTATGGGCAAATTAGAAGTCTGAAGCCTGCAGACTATTTTCGAAAAATTGAAGGGCAAAGACCGATGGCCGAAACTAGAAGCCCAAATTCTTAAGCCTAAAGCTAAAAGCCTGAAGCCCAAGCCCGAAGCCACAAGGCCTAAACTCAAAGCATGAAGGCTGAATCCCAAAGCCCAAAGACCCAAGCATGATGGCCCAAGCCCAACCAGAAAGATGAAGCCTAAAGCCCGAAGCCCAAAGCCCGAAGCTCAAAGCTCGATGGTTGAAGATCGAAGATTGAAGCTCGATGATCGAAAGGCCCGAAAGCCCAAGCCTGAATCCCAAAGTCCCCATCTCAAATTACGAGTGCCCGAGCTTATGGCTACAACACAAAGCTCGAATGCCCAAGGTCAAAGTCTGAAGTCCGGAGGCCCAAGCCCAAATCCAGAAGGCCTAAGACCGAAGCACGAAGCCTTAAGCCTGAAACCTAAACCTCGAAGGTCAATGTCTGAAGCCTGATTCTCCTAGCCCAAAGTTCGAATCACAAATCCTGATACCCATTGCATGATGCCTAAAGCCTGAACCTTAATCCTCAAAGGTCAATGTCTGAAGCCCGAATGCCTAAGCTTGAAGCCTGAAGCTCAAAGTGCAAAGGCCCATGCCCAAAGCTAGAAGGCCCAAGACCAAAGCATGAAGCTGGATCCCCAGAACCTTAAGCATGAAGTTGGATCCCCAGAACCTTAAGCATGAAGCCCAAAGTCCAAAGCTTAATGCTCGAAGCTAGAATCTCAAAGCCAAAAGCTTGAAGCCCAAAGCCTAACCATAAAACCAAGAAGATCGAAGACTGAAGGCACTAGCCTGAAGCCTAAAATCTAAAGCTCGAAAGCCAAAGCATAAAGCCCAATGCCTCTAGTCTGAAGCTCGAAGCCTAATGCCTCAAAAGCCAAAGCATGAAGCCTATATGCCCAAGCCTGAAGCTTGAAGCCTTATGTCTTAAAGTCGAAGCCTGAGGCTTGAAGCCCGATAGTCAAGCCTGAATCCCTAACTCCGAAGATCAAAGCCTATCAGCACTAGCCTAAATCCTAAAACATGTAGCCTAATGGCTCAAGCCTAAAGCCTGTAGCCCGAGCCTAAAGCCCAAGCAAAAATCCCAATGCTTGAGGCTTTATCCAGTAGACCAAAGTCCCAGACTATTAGAACTCCGGTTGAACAAAATCCAAAGCCCAAAGGTCAAAGCTTGAAGTACGGATCAGAATGGCCCAAGCTCACATCTTGAAGCATGAAACCAAAAAGCCTAAGTCAGAATACTGAAGCTCGAAGATCAAAACCCAAAGCCCGAACACTGAAGCTTGTAGCCTAATGCCCTAGCCTGGACCCAAAGGACCAAGCCTAATGCCTGATGTCCCTAACCCAAAGTTTGAATCCCATAGCTTGATTCCCAATGCCCGATGCCCGATGCCCAATGCCCGAAGCCTAAACCCTGAAGGTGAAAGCCCGTTGCCCGATGCCCAAAGTCCCAATACCGAAGCACGAAGCTTGATCACCGAACGTTAAGCCTAAAGCCTGAACCTTGAAAGCCAAAACATAAAGCCCATAGCTCGACGCTCGAAGCTCGTTGCCCAAAAGCCCAAAGCTTAAAGTCTTAATCCCGAAGCTCGAAGATAAAATACCTGAAGTTGGAAGCCTGAAGCCCGAAGCTCGAAGCCCAAAGGCCAAAATCTAAAGCCTAAAGCTCGAAGCTTGAGGCTAGAAGCTTGAAGCCCGAAGTCCAAAATTTGAAGCATAAGGTACGAACCTTGAAGTACCATGTTTGAAGCTTAAAGCCAAAACCCTGAAAGCCTAAGCCTGAAAATCATGGCCCAATAAAGAATACAAACTCAATTTGTTATTTCAGGATAAGTGAACAAAAGGAAAGCAATATTTAGAATGAAAAATGATGATGGATTATTTTATCACTGGACAGACAATTTTTTTTTCTTATCCCTTGGATTGATATAAGAGATAAAATGATTCAACCTTAGACCCTTTTGAATGTAATAGATAATAGCGGAGCTCGAGAATTAAAGAGTAAATTAGAATCTGTACAGATTCTCTTATCCATACGAATTCAGGGTAGATTTATTAGTCTTTTTATTCTATCTATGTTAATATGACTAAGTGCTAAATGCCATAAATAAGTGTCATCATTTTTAATCATCTTTCTTCTTTTAGGGGTTGGTTCAGCGACTTTAAGCATTTCAGTTAGAAATAAAATATTGAAAATTAGTTTAATAAAATATAAACTATTTTCAACATAACCATAACAAATATTTATGTCATTCATAAAAATTGAAATAGAGTCAACATCAAAATATATTTTAATAAAATACAAATATTTTCTTCTTTCTTTTTATATCCAAATAAATGTCATCTTTTAATTAATTAAATTATCAAAAGACATTTTTTCAAAATAACTACAACACTTTAATTAATCAAAACAGAGTGTCTCTTCAGACTAAATGCCTTTTTCTTAATTAATTAAATTATTAATTAATTAAAAAACGTCTGGACAGACAATATTTCTTTTTTTTTCTTATCCCTTGGATAGAAATAACAAGAAATGATTCAACCTCAGGCCCTTTTGAATGTAGCAGATAATAGCGGAGCTCGAGAGCCCAAGCTCGAAAAGAATCATCTTGCAGCCTAAAGCTCGACGGCCCTAGCTCGTCCCTCGGAGCCCGAAGCTCAATGTCCAAAGTTAGAAGCCCAAAATTCTAAGCCCAAATCCTGAGAAGCCAAGAGTCAATGCCCAAAGCTTGAAGCCCGAGGGCCCAAGGTCAAATCCCTAATCATGAAGATCGAAGCCCAGAGGCATAGCCAGATGCCTCCTGAAGGGACAAGTGTCAAAGTCCTAAGCCTGAAGCTCGATGCCTAGTGGCTTAAAGCAGAAGCCTGCGGCTTGAAGCCCGAGAGCCCAGGCCCGAATCCCTAACCCCAATGATCAAAGCCTGTAGGCACTAGCCTACGTATTCAAGCTTGGGACTTCAAGCTTCGTGACTCAGGCGTAGGTCTCCCGAAAGCCCATAGCCTGAAGTCGTAAGACATAAACTTGAAGCCCAAGGCACAACATCCAAGGTACGAACCTTGAAGAGCCATGCCTAAAGCTTAAAGCCCAAAACCTGGAAGCCTAAGCTTGAAAACAACGGCAAAAGTTGGAAGCTCGAAGCCCGAAGGCCTAAGCCTAAAGCCCAAAGCCCAAAGGCCCAACCTTGTATCCCGAAGGCTCAAGCCCAAAGCCAAAGGACTAAACTCGATTTCTGAAGACCAATAGCCAAAGCCCGAAAGCCCAATCCCGAGGGCCCAAGCCCGAATACCTATCCCCGGAGATTGAAGCCCAAAAATGCTAAACTAAAGCCTAAAGCCCAAAGCTAGAAGCCCAAGAATGAATCCCAAAGCTCATAGGCCCGAGCCTCAAGGCAAAAGTTGGAAGCTAGAAGCCCGAAGGCTTAAGTCTGATGCCCAAAGCCACAACTCGAAAGGCCCAAGCTTGAATTCCGAGGCTAAAAGCCCATTGCCTTAAGCTTAAAGCCTGAAAGCGACAGCCTGAAGCCTATAGGCGCAAGCCTGAAGCTTGAAGCCCAATGCCTCATAGAATCCCTAACCCTAAAGATCAAAGCTTGTCGGCATTAGCCTAAAGCCTAAAACCTGAAGCATGAAAGCCAAAGCTTGAAGCCTTAAGGCTCATGCTTTTAAAGCATGAGCCTTAAGCCAAAAGCCTGTGGCTCAAGCTCGAAACTTGAAGAGTGACGCCCAAGTTCGATGCTCGAAGATCAAAACACGAAGACCGATGCTCGAAACATGAAGACTGAAGTTTGTAGCTTAAAGTCCCAAACTATAATACTGAAGCTTGAAGTTGTCAACCATAATCCAAAACCAAGCAAAAGCCTGTGGCCCAAGCTCAAAACTTGAAGACTAAGGCCCAAGTTCGATGCTCAAAGCTCGAAACACGAAGACCGAAGGCCTAAACCCAAAGCTCGAAGTCCAAAACTATAATACTGAAGCTTGAAACCATTGACCAAAATCCAAAACCCAAATATTGAAGCTTGAAGCTTGAAGTTTGGATCTCGAAGGCACAAGCTTGCAACTTGAACCACGAAATTAGAAAGGCCAAGTAGAATACTGAATACCGAAGACCAAAATGCAAAGTCTGAATACTAAAGCTTGTAGCCTTAAGGCCCAAGCCTGAACCCAAAGGACCAAGCCCAAAGTTCGAAACCCAAAGCCTAATACACGGTGCATGATACCCAAAGCCTAAAGCCTAAAGCCTAAACCCGAAAGTTCAAAGCCCGTAACCCAAAATCGGAAACCCAAATGCCTAAGCCTGAAGCCCGAAGCCCAATGGCTAATGCCCAAACCCAGAAGGCCCAAACCCAAAGGATGAAGCTGGATCCCCGAAGCCTTAAGCAGGAAGCTCGAATCCTGAAGGCCGATGCTTGAGAATACTGAATCTTGAAGGCCAAAGCCCCAAGCCTGAAACCCGAAGCCAATAGCCTAAAGCCAATAACCCAAAGCCAATAACCCAAAGCCCGAAGCCTGAAGTTCGAAGCCTGAGGGCCTAACCCCATGGCTAAAGACCAAAACCTGAAGGCCTAATCCCAAATCCCTGGCCTAATTTGGAAGGCCAAAGGTCTATGTTTGAGGATCAAAGACGAATGCCTATGGCTGAGTCCGGATGTCCAAGGCACAAAGCTCGAAGCACAATTTTCTAAGCCTTAAGCCCAAAGCCCGAACTCTGAAGCATACAGGCTCAATCCCCAAGCTAGATACACAATGCCTAAAGCCTAATGTCCCAAGCCCGAAGCCCAAAGTCTTAAGCTCGAAGTCCAAAGGCCCAAGGTAAATGCCTAAATGTCGAAGCCTGAATGCCCACAACTCGAAGCTCAAAGTCCTAAGCTCAAAGACCAAAGGCCCAAGATAAATGTCTAAATCCCGAAGCCCGAATGCCCGAAGCTCGAATCTCAAAGCCCAAAGCCTGAAGCCCGAAGCCCCAACTTTGAAGGCCAGGCCTAAGCCCAAATCTCTAACTTAAGGCCTCAAGCCTCGAAAGCCTAAGCCTAAATCTCTAACCTAAAGCTCGAAGGCCTAGGCTCGTCCCTCAGACCCAAAGCTCAATATCCCACATTAGAAGCTCAAAACGTGAAGCCCAAATCCAGAAGACCCAAAAGTCAATGCCCAAAGCTTGAAGCCCGAGGGCCCAAGGTCAAATCCATAACTATGAAGATCAAAGCTCGGAGGCATAGCCTGATGCCTCCTGAAGAGACCAGAGTTAAAGTCCTAAGCCTGAAGCTCGATGCCTAATGCCTCAAAGCCGAAGCCTGAGGCTTGAAGCCCGATAGCCCAGGCCTGAATCCCTAATCCTAATGATTAAAGTCTTTAGGCACTAGCCTAAAGTCTAAAGAGCCCAAGCTTGAATCCCTTTTGCATGGGCTCCCTGGCTTCAAGCCTCAGGCTTCAGCTATAAGGCATTGGGCTTCAAACTTCAGGCTTGGGCCTATAGGCTTTAGGCTTTCGCTTTCTGGCTTTAAGCTTAAGGCAATGAGCTTTTTGCTTTGGAATTCAAGCTTGGGTCTTTCAGTTTGTGGCTTTGGGCATCAGGCTTCCAACTTTTGCCTTTAGGCTCGGGCCTACGGGCTTTGGGCTTCATGCTTGGGGTTTGGAATTCAGGCTTCGTGTTTTGGGCTTTAGGCTCCCAGCTATGAGCTTCTATCTTCGAGATTTAGGCTTTAGGCTTCTGGCTTTGGGCTTTGGGCTTTAGTTTAGCAACTTTGGGCTTCAATCTTTGGGGATAGGTATTTGGGCTTGGGCCCTCGGGGTTGAGCTTTTGGGCTTCAGCTATTGGGCTTCAGGATTCGAGTTTAGTCCTTTGTGCCACGGGCTTGAGCCTTCGTGATTTGGACTTTGGGATACAAGGCTGGGCCTTCGGGCTTTGGGCTTTGGGCTTTGGGCTTTAGGCTTAGGCCTTTGGGCTTTGAGCTTCCAACTCTTGCCATTGTTTTCGGGCTTAGGCTTTTAGGTTTTGGGCTTTAAGCTTCAAGCATGGCTCTTCAAGGTTTGTACCTTGGACTAGCACCATGGGCTTCAAGTTTCGGTCTTATGACTTCAGGCTTCGGGCTACGGGCTTAGGGCTTCGAGCTCGGGCTTTCGGCCTTCGAGATTCTTGCTAAGACCTTCGAGCTATGGCCTTTGAGCATTGGGCTTCATGTTTTGGCCTTCGTGGTTCAAGTTTAATGCTTCAGAGATCAAGCTTCATGATTTGAGATTGGGCCTTTGGGTTCAGTCTTAGGCTTGAAGCCCGAAAGCCCCAGCTCGATACCCAAAGCACGAAGACTGAATGTCCGAAGTCCCAAGCCTGAAGCCTGAAGCCCGAAGCTCCAAGGTGGAAGCCTGAAGGCCCAAGCTCAATGCGTAAAACACGATGCCTGAACCCCCAATCCCGAGGTCCAAAGTTCGGAGACCTACGCCTGAATCACGAAGCCTTAAGTCCATAACCTTGAAGATCAAAGCCAATCGGCATTAGCCTAAAGCCTAAGACCTGAAGCCTTAATGCTCATGCTTTTAAAGCGTGAAGTTCAAAAGCCCAAGCCTAAAGCCAAAAGCCTGTGGCCCAAGCTCGAAACTTGAAGACCGAGGCCCAAGTTTGATGCTCGAAGCTCGAAACAGGAAGACCGAAGGCCGTAGCTAAAAGTCCCAAACTATAATACTGAAGCTTGAAGTCGTCGACCATAATTCAAAACCAACCCAAAAGCTTATGGCCCAAGCTCGAAACTTCAAGACTGAGGCCCAAGTTCAATGCTCGAAACTCGAAAAAAAAAAACCAAAGGCCCAAGCCCGTAGCTTAAAGTCTCAAACTATAATACTGAAGCTTGAAGTCATCGACCAAAATTCCAAAACGCAAAGATTGAAGCTTGAAGTATGGATCTCGAAGGCCCAAGCTTGCAGCTTGAACCATGAAATTTGAAAGTACAAGCAGAATACTGAAGTCCGAAGACCAAAACCCAAAGCCTGAATACTAATGCTTGTTGCCCTAAGGCCCAAGCCTTAACCCAAATGACCAAGCCCAAAAGCTCATGCCCCTAGCCCAAAGTTTGAAACCCAAAGCCTGATACTCGATGCACAAAGCCCGAAGCCTAAAGCCTAAACCCCAAATTTCAAAGCTCGTAGCCCGAAACTGGAAACCCAAATGCCTATGCCTGAAGCCTGAAGACCAAAGGCTAATGCCCAAACCTAGAAGGCCCAAACCTAAAGGATGAAGTTGGATCCCGGAAGCCTTAAGCATGAAGCACGAATCCTGAAGGTTGATGCCTGATGCCTGAATTCTGAGTCCCGAAGGACGAAGCCTGAAGCCCGAAGTCCGAAGCCTAAGGGCCTAACCCCAAGGCTCAAGTACAAGGTATGAACCTTGAAGTCCCATGCCTCAAGGCTAAAGATCAAAACCTGAAGGCCTAATCCCAAAATCCCTTGCCCAATTTGGAATGCCAAAGGTCTACATCTGAAGATCAAAGCCGAATTCCTATAGCTGAGTCCAGATGTCCCAGGCACAAAGCTCAAAGCCTAAAGACGGAAGTACGAAGCAGGAAGCTCAAAAGCCCATCCTTGAAGATCAAAGCCCAAAGCCTAAACCCCAAAGCATACAGGCTCAATCCCAAAGCTAGATACACGATGCTTAAAGCCCGATGTCCCAAGCCCGCAACCCAAAATCTTAAGCTTGAAGCTCGAAGGCCCAAGGTAAATGCTTAAATCCCAAAGCCCAAAAACCCAAAGCCCGAAAACCCAAAGCCTGAAGCCCGAAGCTCAATGCCGTTATTGCGAAGCCTGAACGTCCAAGCTTGAAGTCCCAATGCTAAGCATTAAGCCCAAAGCCTGTAGGCCTGAGCTTGAGGACAAAAGTTGGAAGCCCAAAGTTTGAAGGCCTAAGCCTGAAGTCGAAAGCCCCAACCCTGAACACCCAAGCTTGAAACCCATAGGCTTAAGCCTAAAGCCAGAAGGGCCAACCTTGTGGCTCGAAGTCCAAAGCCCAAAGGCTCAAGCCAGAAGCACAATGGCCTAAACCCTAATCCTGATGCCAAAAAGTCGAAGCTCGAAGCCTCAAGCCCCAAAGGCCTAAACCCAAATCTCTAACCTAAAGCCTAAAACCTGAAGTTAGAAAGCCATAGCATAAGCCTGAATCTCAATGACAGAAGCTCATAGCTTGAAGCCTAAAGTCCGATGACCCAAGCTTGTCTTCTGAAGCCCGAAGCTCAAAGTCCAAAGCTAGAAGCCCAAATTTTGGTGGGCCTAGAGTCGAAGCCCAAAGCATGAATCCTGAGGGCCCAAGCTCTAATCCTTATCCATGAAGATCGAAACCAGAAGGCACTAGCTTGAAGCTTAAAACCTAAAGCCCGAAAGCCAAAGGGTGAAGTCTATAGGCCCATGCCTGAAGCTTGAAGCTAAATGCCTCAAAGTTGAAGGTAAGGCTAGCTTGAAACCTGAGAGCCCAAGACTGGATCCCTAACCCCAAAGATCAAAGTCTGTCAGCACTAGCCTAAACCTTAAAACCCGTAGCCTAAAGGCTCAAGCTTAAAGCTTGAAGCCTAAAAAAAAAACAAGTCCATAGGCCCATGCCTGAAGCTTGAAGCTTAATGCCTCAAACTTGAAGCCTGAGGCTTAAAACCTGAGAGCCCAAGCTTGGATCCCTAACCCTGAAGATCAAAGTCTATCAGCACTAGCCTAAACCTTAAAGCTCGCTGCCTAAAGGCTCAAGCTTAAAGCTTGAAGCCTAAAGGCTCATGCCTAAAGCCTGAAGTTCGAAATGAAGGCCCAAGACCGAAGCATGAAGCTTGATCCCCTAAGCCTTAAGCATGAAGCCTACATCTCGAAGGCCAAAACATAAAACCTGAAGCCCGAAGCCCATAGCCAGAAAACCGAAGCCCCAAGCCCGAAGCCCGATGCTCGATGCTCGATGCCCGATGCCCGATGCCCAATGCTGGAAGCCAGAAGCTTGAAGCTCGAAGCCTGAAGCCCGAAGGTCGAAGCCTGAAGCTCGAAGCCCAAAGGCCTAACCCTAAAGCCCAAGGTACGAACCTTGAAGACCTACGCCTGAAGCCTAAACCCAAAACCTGAAGGCCTAATCTCGAAATCCATGGCTCAATTTTGAAGGCCAATGGTCTACGCTTGAAGCCCAAAGCCTGATGCCTATAGATGAATCCAATGTCCCAGGCCCAAACACTAGTATAATATATGTATTTTACGGCACATTTATAAAGGCAGTTAACAAGAGAGACTGCTATAAAAACTTTCCAATAAAATATTATACGGTAGTTGACTATGTGAACCATCATAGACTCATTTTAGATGGTGGTTGACTCAACAACTCTCGTCTAAACTCCACACTTTAGATGGCGATTTATTGAGTAAACTGTCATCTAAGATTTCGACGATGGTTGACTCAACCAACCGCCATCTTGGCTTTTGATGGCAGTTGGTTGAGTCAACTGCCATCAAAATATCTTCGTATGTCGCTCCTCGCTGCTGCTGGACTAGTACTTGTCTCTCATTTGTTTGAACGGAAAACCCTAGATCTCTACAAGCTTGCTCGATCTCATTTGTTTGAATGTCGCGTGCTAGGATTGCTCATCGCTTAGGGACTTTATGTTGCCGGGGGACTTCATGTCGCCGGATCAAGCCATACGCATTGATCTCCTCTTCCATCTTCTTCTTCTTTGTCCGTCATTCCCCCCATACCTTCACTGATGCCAGATCTAGCATGCCGATGCTGGCTGACATTGGATCTAGCCTCATTCGCTGCCCTACACCCTCTCTGACGCAGGCCACTACCGGATCTAGCCACATTCACGGCCCTACTCCCTCGCCGATGCCGGTTGACGCCCGATCTAGCTACATTCCTGGCCCTACACCCTCGCTGACGTCGGATATAGCAAACTTCACCTTCTTCCACCTCGTTCTTCTTCTTCTTCTTCTAGTTTTTCATCTTTGGCTGAAATTTGCCCCACGCTTTCGCCGAATGACACCAAATCTAACCGTATTTGCCATCATACATGACCTTCACCGACACCGGATCTAGCTAGTTGACTCCACTTTCTTCCACCTCTTTCTTCTTCTTCATCTTCGTCTTCGGCTGACATTCACCCTACACCTTCGCCAATGCCGGATCTAGCCACCTCCACCGTATTTCACCTTTTGTTCTTCTTCTTAGTCTTCGGCCACCAATCCCTAGATCTACACATTCATCGACGCAAGATCTAGCCTTCTTCTTCTTCTTTTTCGTTGGTCTTCTGCCATTTTCTGTGCACCTTTACCAACGACATCGCCGGGAGACTTTACTGACCCTAGATCTACTTTTTTCTAAATCTACTTCTTTACTTTTTTTATTTTATTGTTATTTTTTCAGGTTGATTGCAAAAAATTTTGATTCAAAAATTTTAACTATCGTTTCTGCTTAATTTCATATAAGGTAATTCATATTTATTCTATTTTTTCAGTTTATTTATATGTTAATTCTGATATATAAGTAGATTTTTTTTAGTATCATAAACTGAATTAATTAGAATATATTAATTATATTAGGCCTTGTCATATAGGTAATTATATATGAATCAATCTTGGATTAAAATGGATAGACTATCATTTGAATATGATTATGGCGTAAATACCTTTATACATTTCGCACTGGAAAATAAATATTTAGTTAATAGCAGAATAAGATGTCTGTGCTTGACATGTGAAAATATAAAATTATTTGAATCCAATATTGTGAAAGATCATTTATTTTTTCATGGATTTGATGAGACTTATGAAAGATGGATTTGGCATGGAGAATCTGTAAAAAATGAAATGAATAATATTGGGAGAAGTACATCATCTATATGTGCAGATGTTAGTGTTAACATTGAAAGTACAGTCGAAAAAGATAGAATGAAAGATTTAGTTTGGATATTAAAAATAATTTATCAGAAGCTCAGAACAGTTTGAAGAGTTGCTTCAAGAGGCCAAGAGTCTATTATATCATAATTATAAGCGTTTTACTAAACTTTCTGGACTAATGCATTTATTTAATTTAAAGGCAGCAAATAGTTTAAGTAACAAGTGCTTTACAGAGTTGCTTATTCTTATAAAAGATATGTTACCAGCACCCAATCAACTTCTAAATTCAACTTATGAAGCAAAAAAAACACTTCGTAAGTTGGGAATACATTATGAGAAGATCAATGCTTGCCCTAATGATTATATTTTATATCAGAATGAGTATAGTAGATTAGAGCAATATCCAGAATGTGGAAAATCAAGGTAAAAGCTATGTGCAGATGGTATTAAAAAAATATGGTATTTTAAAAAAAGTTATGTGGTATTTGCCTCTGATACCGCACTTTATAAGACTATTTTAAAATAAAGAATATACTAAAAATCTTACTTGGCATGCTGATGGTGAAGGACGTATATTTGATAGAATGATGCAACACTCTGCTGATTCTCCGCAATGAAAATCTTTTGATATTTGATTTCCAAATTTTGCTGAAGATCCGAGAAATTTAAGACTTCGGCTGTGCACTGATGACTTTAATCCACATAGTATTCAAAGTAGTCAACACAGTTATTGGCCTATTTTCTTAGTTATTTATAATTTACCTCCTAATTTATGTATGAAATATAAATTTATCATGTTGACTTTATTGATATCTGGACCGAAGCAACCTAAAAATAAAATAGATGTTTATCTTTCTCTACTTATAGATGATCATAAAAAATTATAGAAAAAAGGAGTGCAAACATATGATACTTACTGACATGAGATATTTACATTAAGGGCAGCACTTATATGGACTATGAATTATCCAGCCTATGATAATTTGGCGGAATATAGTGTTAAAGGTCATTATGCATGTGTCATTTGTGGTAATAAAACTAATGCAAAGTATTTAAAACATAGAAAAAAAATTATGTTACATGTGCCACAGAAAATGGTTGTGTCGAGATCATGTATTTCACAAAAAAAAAATAGCTTTTGATGGTAATATTGAGTTTGAGAATGCTCCACGCCTATTTAATGGGAAAAGGTTAATACAGGTTTTGAGCACCATAGGTCAAGATCCCCCAAAAATAAATTATTGGAAAAGAAGATCAATATTTTTTTATCTTGAGTACTGAGAATATTTACATATGCATCACAATTTAGATATCATGCATATAATGAAAAATATTTGTGATAGTATTATTAGTACACTATTAAATATTATTAAAAAAAATAAAGATAGTATAAATGCACAATTAGATATGGTTAGTATAAAAATTCGACAACAGCTTGCTCCTAGGTCTATGGCAGTCAAACATGTCTTCCACATGCATATTATACATTCACAAAAGATGAGAAGAAGTGATTCTGTAAGATTTTATACGAGTTAAAAGTGCCTGATGGTTATTCTTCAAATACAAAAAGTCACGTAAATCTCAGAGAATTGAAATTAATTAATTTAAAATTACATAATTGTCATGTATTATTGCAACAGTTGTTATCTGTAGCTATCAGAGGCAGTTTGGATGCTAAACTTTGAAGTACAATAATGAGGCTATGTTTCTTCTTCAACTCTTTATGTGCTAAAATTATATATGCTCTTCAAGTTTGCATTATTGAAATAATTTGTGAGTTAGAGATGTTTTTTTCACTTTTATTTTTTGATATCATGGTACACTTAATAGTTCATTTAGTAAGAGAAGTACAACTCTGTGGACTTATTTTTTTGCAGTGGATGTATCTTTTCGAACGATATATAAAAATACTCAAGGAATATATTCGTAATCGTTATAGGCCAGAAGCTTGCATGATTGAGAACTATGTCGCTGAAGAGGTCGTAGAATTTTATAATGAAGGCTTACATAATATTAACTCAATTGGAGTTCCCATTAATCATACCGTAGTTGACAAGTACGGAAGAGGCATTACATCAGGGAAGTCTTATATTGTAAATATTAACATGTTATGGCAGACACATTTATATTTTTGCGTAATTCAGTGATTGTGGATTCATATATTGAAAAGAACAAAGAACAACTACAAAGTGAAAATCCTTTGCATGCACGAAATGAAATATGGATTCAAAATAAGCATATCAAAAAGTTTATTGAATGGTTTGGATGTCCTATATCTACATTATTATGTGGAACAGAAAGTGCTAACATCGATAAGTCATTGAAGTATTGATTATTTTTACAAAATTACTGTGTGGTGTAGTATGATGGATATATTATCAATGGATATTACTTTTACACTAAAGAATGGGACAACAAGCGAGTTGTTCAGAATAACAGAGTTTCTTTAATTGCTCAAACAATACAGATATCAAGTGCAAAAGATAAAAATTCTCATATGGATAATTTGTGTTACTTCAATATTATTGAAGAGATATGGGAACTTCATTATATTGGTTTTCGTATTCTATTATTCAAATGCTCATGGGTAAATAGTAATGGTGGGAGCAAAATTAACAAGATGGGTTTTACATTAGTCAATTTTAATCAGATTGATCATAAAAATGATTATTTCATTCTCGCAAATCATGCTAAATAAGTTATCTATATTGAAGATCTTGTTAATCCAAGGTAAATAGATGAAGAAAGGATGATTGTTACATCAATGCAGCCTCTAAAGAACTTGGGACTAGGATTGCAAGTAATTTAAATTTTGCTATCATACAAATTATAATAATTGAATATGTATATTTATTATAAATTTAAAATTCCTTTGTTTATGTATAGGATGAGTTGGCCACGCAGGCTTCCCAAAGCACGATTTACCTTGAAGGTAGGAGTGATCTGTTTGCTTTAACTTATAAGGAGCTGGAACATCCTAGAAGAGTTAGAGTTAAAGAAAAATTTCAGACAATAACCTCCTTTTTTCAAGATAGTAGAAGAGGAAGATCGTCTAGTTCTACCACTGCTGCTGATATCCACAGTTGAGAGAGGAGAACATTAAGCAGCAATAATATATCTCTCGCCTCGAGGAAGATATGATATTATTAAAAAAAATATTAATGAGAGGGTCTGGATCTACCTAAGTAAGTCAGATGGTGAGCGTATCAGATTCTTTTATGGGAGGCAATCCAAGCCCACCTCCTGTATTAGTTGAGGTATTATAAATATGTTATTTACAAATAAAATTTTATTTATATTATAATTTTAGTTACATTTTATAAATTTATATCGTAGAGAATGAATTGCTTAATTGCTTCTGTTACTCCTAATAATTTGATCACCCATAGGAGGGTGGTAAATTCAATGGCTCCTATTGTACATATATTGATGAGTGAGGGAACATGTACAGTTCTTGTTGATTATGTAATTGATGAGTCTGCTAGACTCATTTTTTCAGTTGATGATAGGACAATAATTGGTGAAGCACTGGGATATATTATTTCTTGTCCCGTATGGCTTATTTTTCATGATGATCAGGTATAATACTTTGTTATAACATTATAGTTTCAAAAAAATTTCTTTGTTATTAATTTTTTTTATTTTATTAAAGCGACTAAAAGCTAAATCTACTGGAGCACGTCATGACAGAAAATCACCAATAAGTCAAAGCAAAAAGATTAGCTAAATAATATTATTTATTATCATTTGCATATATTTGCATATATTTGTAGTTTATAATTTTAACATATATAAATTACATATAGGAAAAAGATCATATTCTTCTGCAATTTTTAAATATGATGTTAGAACAGGCAATTCATACATTGACCAATGAGTTGATGTATATTCTTATTACTGCCGATATTTATGGGTATGATAAGCAACTATTATTTGATAAAAAAGAAACTTTGGAGTTTGGCACAATCGAAAAGATCGGCGGGTCGATGATAAGTGCTTATGTTGGGTAAGTATATATATACACATTTTGTAAATGCATTTAGATTTTAAAAAAAAATAATTTTATATTATTATATTCGTATAGATATTTATATAATCAAATAAGAGCAGATAGCAATTTGAGAGATAGATACTGCTTTGTGGATCCACAAAGCATTGCAGGTTTTATAAATAATAAGAATCAATGCGCTACAGCATTGAAAAATAGAATAATGAAAGCTAGACGAAATTTATTGGTTATTATTTCTTATAATAGTGAGTAAGTTTTAACACATTTTTTAAATATACTAAATTTTAATTTTTCAAGTATATTAAAATTTATAATTAACATTCAATCTTTTAATAGAGAACATGATGTTAGCTGTATTGGATCCGTACAGATTATGCATATATTGGATGGATCCTATCGGTCAGCCTTATCGGCAGCAATTTAAATATATCGTTGATCGGTAAGTAAATATTTGAATTTATATTTTTAATAAATGATTATTGCTTTATTGTGCATAAACACTTTCTGAATTTTGACAGTTCGATGATAAATTTTTATATGACTCTTCTTCAAAAAAAAATTTACAATTAAAGTAAAAACTATAAAGGTATTGTAGATTATATTTTTTAATTTTGAGTGAATTTTAATGAACATATTATAACATACTCAATTTTGTGCTTAATTAGTGTCCGAGAAAAGATGATGATATTAGATGTGGATATTACATACTCATGTATATATGTCACATTATACTTGCAGGCTTATTAGAAATACCTTCTACTATACATGATTTAGAATATTTATTTAGATTTTTAATTCTATATGTTATTAACTAATTTTAATTTTATAGTTGCTGGAAAATAAGAGCGAGTTTAGTAATGTCGAATTTGATAATGATATTCGTGAGCCATTGGCAGCATATATATGAGATGAATGGAAACTATGAGATGGTATAATATTTCAAAAAAAAACTCTTACCTTGATTATTTATATGATAATTATAAAATCTTAATTATTAGTTTAATTTACAGGCGTACATCATGGAGCTTGAAAAAATAACTACGAAAGTATAATTTTATTTATATATCAAAGTTCATATAAATCTCATGTTAGTCTCATACTTTTAATTTGGGAATCACCATAAATATTACTATTAAGACTAATTTTATATTTCTTAAAATTTCTATTCTGTGCCATTCATTTGGTTTAATCTACTATTTCAGAAAATTAACTATTTCTAAACTTGCAGATTCTACATTTAAATCTCTTGAGTTTAGGTCAATTAAGTGAAATCTAATCCAGCCAACACGCATATCATTTTGATATGATTAACACATTATATTATCATACATGTTCTGTACGATTTGAATATAATTGTGTTTTCTTTTGAATAGTAGGATTAGAGCTTCAAAAAATAGATTATGCATTGGGCAGAATCCGATGGTCAGATCTGCTGGAATTAGATGGGCTCCGGGCAATTCTCCATCAGATGGTAGTTTTTTATATTGAGCGTGTGCTAGTTGGGCTAAAATTTGTATTTTATTGGATTCAATGATGATGTCATTGAAGTTATGTTTTATGTAATGTTGATGATGTTTTCTTCATGAATTCATTGATAAAGAATTATACATGAATTTCATGAATGTGAGATATGAAATGACTACTGGATGTATATTATTACTGTGTATGAATGTATTAATTTTTGTTACAAGAAAATTTTTAAATATCATGTATTTGTTTTTTGAAAAAAAAATAACTATGGACGGCGGTTCTCCCAGGAAAACTGCCGTCTATAATTATTTTAACTATAAATGGCGGTTCGCCTTGGAGAACCGTCGTTTATAGTTAATACTATAGACAGTAATTTGACAGAGAGAACCGTCGTTGATAGTTCTACTATAGACAGAGATTTTTTATGGAGAACTACCGTATATAGTATATCATACATGGCGGTTGACGTAGGTCAACTGCCATGTAAAGTTATCTCTTATGGCTGTCAAAAGACCGTCGTCAAAAGCCTGTTTGTTACTATAATGTTCGAATACGCGGCAGTTGCATTAAATATTTGAAGGCAGTTTTTAACCGCTGTAAAATGACTTTCCTCTACTAGTGAAAGCCCGAAGCCCAAAGACTCAAGCTCGAAGCATGAAGCCCGATTGGCAAAGCCTTAAGCCCGAAGCTTGAAGGCGCATACTGGATGATCAAAGCCGAAAGCCTGAATCCTACAAGCTCAATCCCAAATCTAGTTACACGAAGCCTAAAGCTTGATGCCCAAAGTCTTAGGCTTGAAGCCCGAAGGCCCAAGCTCAATGCCCAAAACACGAAGCCTGAACGTCCAATCTCCCAAGCCCGAAGCCCAAAGCCTGAAGCCCCAAGCTAGAAGCTCGAAGGCCCAAGCTCAACACCTAAAACACGAAGCCTGAACACCCAATCCCGAGGTCCAAGGTCTGGAGGCCTACGCCAGAATAACGAAGGCTGAAATCCCAAGCCAGCTTGGGCTCTTTAGACTTTAGGCTAGTGTCTATAGGCATTGATCATTGGGGTTAGGGATTCAGGTCTGGGCTCTCGGGCTTTAAGCCTTAGCCTTTGCCTTTGAGGCATTAGGCATCGAGCTTCAGGCTTAGGACTTTGACTCTTGTCCCTTCCGGAGGCATCAAGCGCCTTCGGGCTTCGATCTTCATGGTTAGGGATTTGACCTTGGGCCGTCGTGCTTCAAGCTTTGGGTTTTGAATCTTGGCTCTTCAGGATTTGGGCTTAGACTTTTGGGCTTCTAACTTGGGACATAGAGCTTCGGGCTCCAAGGGACGAGCTTGGGCCTTTGAGCGTTAGGTTGCAAAATGATTCTTTTTAAGCTTTGGCCTTCGAATACACATCAATTCTCGAGCTCCACTATTATCTACTACATTCAAAAGGGTCTGAGGTTGAATCATTTTATCTCTTATTTCAATCGAAGGGATAAGAAAAAAAAAGAAATATTTTTTGTCCAAAGGTAAAGCAGTCCATCGTCGTTTTTCATTCTAAATATTCCTTTCCTTTTGTTTACTTATCTTGAAATAACAAATTTTGTATTCTTTATTAGGTCGCGATTTTCGATCTATGGGCTTCAAGCTTTGAGCTTCATGTTTTGGCCTTCAGGCTTCAGGGTTTGGGATTCAAGCTTTAGGCTTAAGGCTTCAGGCTTCAGGGCTCAAGCTATGTGCTTTGATATTAGGACTTTGGGCATCGGACATCGGGCTTTGACCTTCGGGGTTTAGGCTTCGGGCATCCGACATCAGGCAACGGAATCTAGCTATGGGGTTAGAACTTTGGGCTAGGGGCATCATGCATTGGGCTTAGTCTTTTGGGTTCGGGCTAAGGCCTTGGGCTACAAGCTTCAGTATTCAGGCTTTGAGCCTTGGTCTTCGGGTTTCAGTATTCTGGCTTGGGCTTTTTGATTTCGTGCTTCAAGATGCAAGCTTGGGCCTTTGTGATCAGTACTTCAAGCTTCAAGCTTCAATCGTTGGGCTTTAGATTTTGGTCGACGGGATTCGAACTTTAGAAAATTAGTCTGGGACTTTGGGCTACGGGTTTGGGCCTCATGCATTGGGCTTTAGGCTCAGGCTTCAATCCTCAAGCTTCAGCTTAGAAGCATTAGGCTTCGAGCTTCAGACTAGAGGCACTGGGCTTTACACTTTGGCTTTTGAACTTTAGATTTTAGGCTTCAGGCTAGTGCCTTCGGGCATCGATCTTTTTGGTGAAGGATTAGAGCTTGGGCCCTCAGGCTTCAAGCTTTGGGCTTTGACTCTTGGCCCTTCAAGGTTTGGGCATGGGCTTTTGGGCTTTTAGCTTGGGACTTTAAGGGTTCAAGCTTCATGTTTTGGGGTCGACGGGATTCAAACTTAAGAAATATAGTCTTATAGGCCCTTTAGTCTATGTGTTTCGAGCTTCGTGCATCAAAGTTCAGCCTCAGGCTTTGACCTTCGAGTTTGGGCCTCAAGCATTCGGTTTTAGGCTTGTGCTTTCGGTCTTTCGGGCTTTTGGGCTTCAAGCTTTAGGCTTGAGCTATTCGGCTACAGGTTTTAAGGTTTAGGCTAGTGCTGATAGACTTTGATCTTTGGGGTTAGGGATTCAAGCTTGACTCTCAGGCTTCAAACCTCAGGCTTCGACTTTGAGACATTAGGCTTCAGGCTTCAAGCTTCAAGCTTGGGCATATAGGCTTCATGCTTTGGATTTTGATCTTTAGATTTTAGGCTTCAGGCTAGTGCCTTTGGGCTTCGATCTTCTTGGGGAAGGATTAGAGCTTGGGCTATTGGGCTTCAAGGTTTGGGCATAGGCTTTTGGTCTTCTAGCTTGGGCTTTTAGGCTTTAGGCTTCAAATTTTAGGCTTGGGCTTTTGAGCATTAGGCTTCATGCTTTGTATTTTAGGCTTTGGCCTTTGGCCTAGAGTTTGATGATTTGGAATTTGAGTTTTGGGCTCCGGGCATAGTCATCAGCATTTGGGGTTCGACTTCGAGGTTGGGCCTTCAAACTTTGGGCTTTAGGATTCAAGCTTAGGCCTTCGATCATTGGGTTTCGGTCTTCGGGCATGAGCTCTCGAACTTTATGCTTTAGGCTTTAGGCTTTAGCCTTCGATATTGGCCCTTTGGCTTTCACACTCTACACTTCTGGCTATAAGTTTTTGGATTCGGGCTTTAGGTATTGTACTTTAGGCTGTGGGCATTGATCTTTGGGCCTGGACCTTCGATGTTTTGGCTTCGAGCTTTGGACATCAAGCTTGGGCACTCAGGCTTTGTGATTTAAGCATCAAGTTTGAGGGTCTAGGCTTTGGCCTTCGAACTTTGGGCTTCTGGTTCTAGGCCTTGGGCCTAGACCTTCAGGCTTTGGTACTTTAATTTCAGTGTTTAGACATTAGGATTCAGGAATCAAAGCTTTCGATCATTGCATTTGGGCATAGGACTTCAAGATTTAGGATTTCAACTTGGGTGTTTGAGCTTTGGGCCTCGGGCATAACCTTTTAGCTTTGGGTTTCGGGCTTCGGGCTTCGGGCTTGGGATTCGACCTTCGGGCCTAGGCCATCAGGCTTCAGCATTTAGGCTGGGTCTTTAGTGGTTTGGGCTTCGATTTTCGGGCTTTAGCCTTTCGATTTCGGTCTTGATACTTCGGCTTCGTGCTTCGGATTTTGGGCTTTAGGATTTGAGCTTTAAAGTTCGGGAATTGTCCTTGACCCTTTGGGCATTAGGATTGGGCTTTGGGATTTTGGATTTATGCTTTGGATTTGAGCTTCAACCTTCGGGCTTTCGGGCTCTGTCTTGGGTTTTGGACCTTCTGCTGTTAGCATTTGGCCTTCGGCCTTCGGGCTTCGGGCTTGAGAGTTCGAGCTTCGGACTTGAGCCATCAGAGCTTCAACCTTTGGGCTTCGGGCTTGAGAGTTTGACCTTCGGGCTTCGGGCTTTGGCCTCTCGATTTCAGTCCTGAGCTTTTAAGTTTAGGTCTTCTAGCTTAGAGCTCAGGCCTTCAAGCTTTTGGCTTCAAGCCTGGCCTTTAGGCTTCAAGCCTGGCCTTTAGGCTTCTGGCTTTGGCCATCATCCTTTAAGCTTCAAGCTTCGGCCTTTGGGCTTTGCCTTTCAGGTTGGCCGTGGGCCATCTAATCTTAGGCATTAGGCTTGGGTTTCAAGCTTCGCGTTTAGGCCTGTGGCTTGGGCCTTTAGACTTTTGACTTCAGGCTTAAGACTTTGAGCTTCTAGCTTCGAAGGGTTCAAGCTTTTTCGAACTTCAAGCATGGGTTTTTGCACTTTGGGCTTTGTTGATGTGGAAAGTAGGGGATCCCAAGAAACACAAAGAGAAAAAGAGTCTCAAAAAGTAGCAACACGCAGAGAGCTAAGCCTAATGATTAATATTTAAAATGAGAGAAGCATCCTATTAATGCGTGGCTCCAGCACTGCATCTCAGCCATACACATGGCGCTATGTGAAATCTAACCCTCTGGTTTTCTTTATTATTATCTTTACAAGAGTCCAATGTCGCAGATGAGGTCTCAGTCAAACCTTAGGCCCGACATTCTAATCATCTACTAGCAACATCAATGACGATGTTTCCAAGCTACACCTGTCATTTTCGGCATGCCATGACTGCACCATTACCAATGCAACATGTTTTTTTCAGCTACATAAACTAAAGATCTGCATGCCTCAGCCATCACGGATCCTCAGAAGAATTGCTCAGTTCAAAGAGATCAGGCCCCTCTGGTGGCTGATCGCAGCAAGAACGTCAAAATAGACCCAACATTTGAATATTCATCCCTTTCTGAGAAACTAAGGCTGGGCCCCACAACATCGTACCTATAAGAGCCCGCAAATAGGCAGAGCTCAAAAGGAAGAAGAACAAGAATAGGAAGAAGGAAGGGGACCAATTTCATTCTTGCTTTACTTGTATTAGAACTTGAAAGCACACACACACTCTCTCTCTAAAAAACTTGTTTTCCCTCCTTAACGTTGTACTGGCCTTCGCAGCCATTTTTCTCTCTCTTTTTTAGTGAAATTGTTCACCCAGTCCTCTGGTGGACGTAGGGGATTTTCATCCCTGAACCACCTTAAACCTTTGTGTGCTGCTCTGGGTATCTAAGCTCTCTGCGTGCTGCCGTCTCTCGGGACTCTCTTTCTCTGTGTTTCTTGAGATCCTCCACATCTTACATTAACATTTTCTAGTGCTTTCATTGAGATGGCCAAGAAGATGGTGGCCAGGACACGTAGAACCAATTCTGCCGCCTGCAGTACACATGTAGGTGAGCCTTTTGTCAGGGCATCGGGCGATAGGGCTTCAGCCTTAACATCCTAGCACCATGTCGAATCCGCTTCTTCCTCTAGGGGTATGCGCGTATCAGAGATCCAGGAGATGTTCGCAAAGCTCACCGACCTAGTCAGATGAAGCCACCAGGTGCCACCTCTTGGCGAACACTTTGAAGGGAGTGGCATTCAACTGGTTCATCAAACTTCTCATGGGCCACATCTCTTCCTACGAGCATCTGAAGTGGGAATTGATCGTGCGCTTCATCGGCCGAACCCGAATGGTCATTTTCGACATGGTGCTTGCCAATATCAAACAAGGCGAGAAGAAAAGTCTTCAAGATTACACCAATAGTTTCTTCACTGCAACAGCAGAGGTTGAGGATGTTGATCCCATTGTTGCCACGCACAATTATCGGAGGGGACTCAAGAGTGGGGACCTGTCTAAGTCCCTACAACTGGCCAAGCCCCAGAGTTACCCTTCGATGATGAAAAGGGGGTTCAGCATCCTATCTTCCATATCAGTCATATACTTCTAGATGTTGAAAGTCGTTGCCCCACATTGGAAAAGCTTGCCCTTGCCCTTTTGACGGCAGCAAGAAAGTTGCGTCCATACTTCCAATCGCACACTATCCAGGTGGTCACCGATCAATCACTCCTAAAGATACTGCATACTCCTAAAGTTTTAGGAAGGCTTCTCAAGTGGTCCATCGAATTGGGTAAGTTCGATATTAAATATGCTCCACGGATGACAATCAAGACCTAAGCTCTAGCGGATTTCGTTTCCGAGCTTTCTACTTCAGAGCCATCACCTGCCAAGAGCAAGGCCACGCCTTGGTCCCTCCACATTGATGGTGCGTTTGGATCGCAATCCCTAGGAGTTGGAATTCTCCTGACTAGATCAAAGGGGACTGCCTTACATCAAGCAATAACCCTTCAGTTCAAAACCACCAACAACCAAGCAGAATACGAGGCCCTCATTGCAGGACTGAACTTCACACTCAGCATGACGGTGGAATACATACAAGAGTTCAGCGACTCACAATTGGTCATAAATCAGGTGAATCGTGCTTACGAAATGAAGGACGAAGTTCTGAAGAAGTATCTGCAAAAGACCCAGTCCTTAGTGCACATTCCCAGAGAAGAGAACCAAGTGGTAGACCGGCTCGCAAAAGGGGGGCTCCCCGATCTCCGCCAGCATCAAATATTTGAAAAGCCCAGCTACGAGTGTATGGAAATTCGCACTGAAGAGCACCCACCTTGCTGGATGGATAGAATTTTCAATTACTTGGAAAATGGGGTACAACCTGACCACAGGCAAGAAGCGAAGAAACTAAAACTCGAATGTGCCAAATATGTCCTTATCGATGGAGAACTAACATAGCAAGTGTTGAAGGAAAAAAAGTATTACTTACATTACATCCTCTTCCTGTACTTTGTGAGAAAGGAATATCAAAAATGCAGCTTCTAGTTCCAGAAATGTATGATTGTAATATATTTCAAATCTTTCCAAGCCTTTAATTTATAGTATTTTAAAGATTGTGAAAGATGAGCTCTAACAACTTCATCTATTTTTGGAACATACTGATGCTAATTTAATTTAAAAAAATAGAAAAAACAAAAAAATAGGACCGAAATCCTGTGATGTTATCCCATGCTAATGTATCCAGATCTTGAGCTTGCTTTGAGCACTCTAATTTCTTCAAAGTAACAGCGCCAGATGCACGGCCTAGTCAATTAAGGCTAAGAGCCCATCACGAACAAAAGGGACGAGTCGGCCCGAGCACACCACGAAGCGGACCAACCGACCCAATCCAAGGTCCAACTATGAGCTTTTTAACTGCAATAACTTAACTATATGCTATTGGAGATGGAAATATCATGGCTGCTGGCACCAGACTTGCCCTCTAATAGATTATCGTTAAGGGATTTAGACTGTACTCATTCCAATTACTAGACTCGAAGAGCCCGACATTGTTATTTACTGCCACTACCTCCCCGTATCAGAATTGGATAATTTACAGGCCTGTTGCCTTTCTTGGATGTGGTAGCCATCTCTCAGGCTACCTCTTCGAAATTGAAAGTTGATAGGGTAGAAATTTGAATGATGCATCGCTGACACTAGGGCTGTGGGATCCCAAAGTACAAACCCCCAAATGCCCAAGCCTAAAGCCTGTAGCTTGAATCCTAAAGCCTGATGCCTAAAGGCCAAATCTTGAAGCCAAAAGCCCATAACTTGTAGCTCGAATCCCTAAAGCCTAAGATCAAAGCCCAAGGCCTGAAGGCTGAAGCCTAAGGCCCGAAGCTTGAAGGCCTAAAGCCAAATCCGGAAGAACGAAACTCAAAGCACAAAAGCCGAAGCTCGAAGTCCAAAGGCTTAGAGCGTGAAGACTCAAGCCCGTAATCAAAAGCCAAAAGTCCCAAGCTCTAAGCTTAAAGCCCGAAGGACCAAGCTTGAAGCCTAAGGCTCAAAGCTGGAATGCCTAAGCCTGATGCCCAAAGTCTGAAGCTTGAAACCCAGAGGTCCAAGCTCAAAGCCACAAACCCCAAGCTTGAATGCCTAAGCTCGAATCCCGATGGCTAAAGGCCTAATCTTGAAGTCTAAAGCCCAAAGTCTTAAGGCGGGATCTTGATGCTTGAAGGTCGAAACCGAAAGTCCTAAGCACTAAAGCTCATGCCCGAAGTCTGAAAGCCTAAGCCTGAAGCCCGAAGGCTCAAGCCTAAAGCCTGAAGGCTCGAGCCTAAAGCCTGAAGGCTCGAGCCTAAGCCTGAGCCTGAAGTCCCAGCTCTAAGCTCCAAGCGCAAAGACCCAAGCTCAGAGCTCGAAGCTCAAAGCCTAAAAACCCAGGCCTGAAGCCCAAAGCCCAAAGGCCCAATGCTGAAGCCTGATGCTTGAAACTTGAAGCCAAGCTTGAAGTCGGAAGCCATAAGCCCATTGGCCTAAGTCCCAATCCTAAAACCCAATTCCTGAAACCTGAATGCCAAAGGCCCAAGTCTAATGCTAGAAGCCCGAAGTCGCAAGTTGGAATCTTGAATCCCTATGGCCGAAGCCCGAAGCCCAAAGCACTAAATTCACATCTTGACGCTTGAAGCCTAAACCCTAAAGGAAAACCCCAAAGCCCAAAGCCAGAAGGCTCAAGAGCAAATCCCAAAAGCCCAAGCCTATAGGCTAAAGCTTGAATTCTGAAGCCTGTAAACCAAAGCCTGATGCTTGAAGGCCAAGAGCGAATCTCGAAGTCCAAAGGCCCAAGTTTGAAGATCAAATCTGAATGCTCGAATGCCCAAGCCAGAAGACCGAAGCCCATAAGCAAAAGCTTGAATTGCTAGGCTCGAAGCCTAATGGCTTAATTCTAAAGCTCAAAGTCCAACATCTAAATGCCAAAGCCCAATGCCTGATGTCCGAAGCCTGTAGGACCAAGTCTGAATCCCAAAACCTGAAGGACTAAGCCCAAAGGCCAAAGCCTCAAGCCCGAAGCCAAATTATCGAAGGTTTAAGCCCAAAACTTGAAGCTTGATGCTTGAAGCTTGAGGCCAGGTGCCTAACGACTCAAGCTCGAAGTCTGAAGTCTGAAAACTGAATCTTGAAGCTCGAAGGCCCAAGCCCAAAGCTCGAAGGCTAAATCTTGAAGCTCGAAGCTCGAAACTTGAAGCTTAAAAGCTGGAAGCCCAACGCTCGAAACTTGAAGGCAAAAGCCTAAAACTTGTAGCTTAATGGCCCAAGCTCAATGCCTACAGGCTGAAGTCCGAAGGCCCATTTTCGAAGCCCAAATCCTGGAGGTGTGTCCCCGAATCACGAAGGCAAAGACCCAAAGCCCAAATCCTATAGCCTGAAGCCTGAAGGCTCATGCCCAAAGCTTGAAGGACAAACACGAAAACCTGAAAGCCGAAGGCTGAAGGTCTAATCTCGAAGCCCAAAGGCTGAAGGCGAAAGCTCGTCCCTAGAATCCCGTTGGCTGAAGGTCTTATCTTAAAGCCCCAAGACCAAAGGACCAAGCTAGAATCCCGAAGTTCGAAGGTCTAATCCCAAAGCCTAAAGCCCAAAGAATTAAGCCTGATGCTTCCCCTGGGGGACCAAGGTTGAAGCGCTAACCCTAAAGGCCAAAACTCAAAGGCCATAACCTAATACGTGAAGTTTGAAGCCCGAAGGCCCAAGCCGAAAGCACAAAGCCTGAAGCCTAAAGCTCGAAGGCCCAAGCCCAAAGCCCAAAGACTGCAGAGCTAAGCCTAAAGCTCAAAGCTTAAAAGCCAAAAGCAAAATATGAAGGTTGAAGGCCTAAGGCCAAATCTCAAAGCATGAAGACCCATAACCAAAGTCCAAAGCCCGAAGCCTAAAGACCTAAGCCTGATGGCAAAAGGTCCAATCCCGTATCCCGATGTCGAAGCCAAAACTTAGAAGGCCTAAGCCTTAAGACCCAAAAATGATGCCAACAGTCTGAAGGCCTAAGCTCGAAGCCCGATGCCCTTTTGCTCAAGCTCCAAGTACAATGCTCAAAGTCTAAAGTCCGAAGGCCCAAGCAAAAATCCCGAAGCCCAATGTCCCAAACTCGATGCACGTATGCCCAACCTTGAACCCTAAAGTAGGAAGCCAAAAGCAGGAAGCCCTAAGCCTAAAGTCATATCCATGCCCCACGCTTGAAGGCTGAAGGCCTAAGCGTGAAGCTCAAAGCTCGTAGTCCTTTGCCCGAAGCCTAAAAGCCCAAGCTCGATGCGTGAAGCCAGAACCCTAAAGGCCCAAGATTGAAGTGCCAACCCTAAAGTCCAAAAGTCGAAGGCCCAAGCCTAAAGCATGAAGCTTGAAGCCTGAAGCCTAAAGCCCGAACGCCCAAGCCCAAATCCTAAAGCTAGAAGCCCAAAGCCCAAAAGCCCAAAGCCCAAAGCCTCAAAGCCTCAAAGTCCAAAGCCTCAAAGTCCAAAGCCTCAAAGCCTCAAAGCCTGTAGAGCTAAGCCTAAGGCTCAAAGCTTGAAGATGGAATGCCTAAGGCCAAATCTCAAAACACGAACGCCCATACCCAGAGCCCCAAGCTCGATGGCAAAAGGCTCGATCCCATAGCCCATTGCCCGAAGCCAAAATTTAGAAGGCCCAAGCTCGAAGGTCGAAGTCCCGATGCCTTAAGCCCAATGAACAAAGCCAAAAGCCTGACGGTTCAAGCTCGAAGCTCGATGCCCGATTGCTCAAGCTTAAAGCACAAAGCTCGAAGGCCGAAAGCCTACGCTCATAGTTTGAAGTCCAAAGACCCAAGCCAAAATCCCGAAGCCCAAGTTCCCAAACCCAAAGCTTGTATCCAAAAGCTCATAAACCGAAACTCGAAGTTCGTATGCCCAGGCATGAAGCCTAAAGCAGGAAGCCCGACGTTAAAAATCCCAAGCCCAAAGGCATAATCCAAAAGCCCAAAGCCTGAATCCCAAAAATTGATGTCTGAACCCTGAAGACACAAGCCTAAATTACAAAAACAAAAAGCCACTTGAAGTCTAAAGCATAAACGCCAAGCTCATAGAAGAAGCCCGAAGGCCCCAGCCAGAAGCCCAAAGGCCAAAGACTGAATCATGAAGCACAAAGGCCCGAGATTGAAGCCTGAAGATCAAAGGCCTTAGCTCGAAGCACGAAGCCTGAAACCGAAGGCCCATGCCTGAAGCCTCAACTCTGAAGGCCCAAGCCTTAGCTCAAAACCCGAAGCCCAAAAATCAAAGTGTAAAGCCTAAATCCTTAAGCCCAATGCCCAATACCCAAAGCCCGAAGCATGAAAACCAAAGCACGATGCCAGACACACAAAGTTCTAAGGCGAGATCACAATGCCTGGATGCCGAGGGTTGAAACTTGAAGCACAAAATCCTAAGCCCAAAGTACCAAGCATGATGCCCAAAAGCCGAAGGCTAAAGCCTGAAACCTGAAGACTCATGCCTAAAGGTCGAAGGATAAACACCAAAACATGAAAGCCGAAGGCCAAAGGTCTAACCTTGAAGGACAAAGGCTGAAGTCCAAAACCCGTAGCTAGAAGCCAGTAGGCTAATGGTCTAATCTCAAAGCTCGAAGGACGAAGGACTATGCTTTAATCAGCAAATTCAGTGGCCAGAGCCCTCAATCTTAAAGCCTAAAGCCAAAAGACCTAAGCTTGATGCTTGAATACTGAAGCCCAAAAGTCGAATGTCAAAGCCCGAAGCCTGAAGGCCTTTGACCTGTCGTCCGAAGGCTTAAGCCTGATGCCTAAAGACTAAACCCCCAAGATCCATGCCAAAAGCTTGAAGCTCAAAGCTCGTAGTCCTACGTCTGAAGCCCAAAGGCCCAAGCTTGATGTGTGAGACCTAAACCCTGAAGGACCAAGATTGAAAGGTATAACCCCGAAGGCATAACCCCGAAGCCTAAAGGTCAAAACCAAAAATCTGAAGGTCAAAGGCTTGAGGCCAAATTCCAAAGCACCAAGACGCATACCCAAAGCCCATAGCCCAAACCACGAAGCCCGAAGCCTGAAGGCCTAAGCCCAAAGCCTGATGGCAAAGGCCCTATTCCGGAGACTGAAACCCGAAGCCAAAAGCTAAAAGTCCCAAGCCTTAAGCCCAATGCATGAATTCCAAAGCCTGAAGACCCAAGCTCGAAGCCCGATTGCCTGTTGCTCAAGCTCAAAGCACAGAGCTCAAAACCCAAAGCTTTAAAGACAGAAGCTTGAAGCCCAAAGGACTATGCCTGAACCCTGAAGCTTGAATCCCAAAGCTCAAAGCCCGAGCCCGAAGCTTGATGCCTGAAACTTGAATGTCCAAGCCATAAGCCTGAAGGCTCAAGGACAAAGCCCGAACCTCGTAGGCCTAAGCCTGAAGCCTTAAGCCCATTTCCCGAAGGCCAAAGCACGAAGCCTGAATGCATAAGCCTAAATTCGAGGCCTAAAGACCCAAGATCGAAGCTCAAATTTGAAGGATTGAATGCTCAAGCTAGAAGACCAAAGTCTGTTGTCACAAGCTTCAATCCCTAAGCCTGAATCCTAAGGACTTAATCCGAAAGCTCGAAGTCTAACATTCAAATGCGCTTTCTCGAAGCTTGAAGTCTGAAGCTTGAAGCCTGAAGCCCAAAGCCTGAATCCTGAATCTCAAAGCCTATAGGCCCAAGTTTGAATCCCAAAGCCCAAAGGGCAAAGCCTCAAGCCCCAAGCCACATTCTTAAAGGTCTAAGCCCATAGCCTGAAGCTTAAAGCTCGAATTCTGAAAGCCTAAGCCTGATGCTCAAAGCGTGAAGCTTGAAGCCTCGTGCCTAAAGGCAAAAACTTGAAGCTCGAAGCCCGAGCCCTGAAGCTTAAAGCCCGAAGGCTGAAACCAAAATCCCGAAGTCTAAAACCAAAAGCTCGAAGGCCAAAAGTACAAGCTTGATGACCAAAACCTGAAGCTGAAAACCCAAAGCTTAAAGCTTGTAGCTCAATGGCCCAAGCTCGAACCTCATAGCCTAAAGTCTGAAGGCCCATTTCTGAAGCTCATATCTTGGAGATGTGTCCCCGAAGCTAGAAGCCTCATGCCTAAAGCTTGAGTGACGAACACTAAAAGTTGAATACCGAAGGCCGAAGAAGGTCTAATCTCCAAAGGCTAAAGGCTTTAAGCCCAAAACAAGAATCCTATAGGCTAATGGTTTAATCTCGAAGCCGCAAGGCCAAAGGACCAATAAAGAACCGCCAAGTTCACAGGCCAGAGCCCCAAGCTCAAAAGTCAAAAGCCCAATCCGAAAGCCCGAAGTTCGAAGCCCAATCCGAAAGCCCGAAGTTTGAAGCCCAATCCTGATGCTTGAATGATGAAGCTCATAGCTCATAGATCGAAGACCAAATCCCAAAGCCCGATGCCCCAAGCCCAAAGTCGAAGACAGAAGCCCAAAGTCGTAAGCCCAAAGCTAGAAAGCCCAAGCTAAAAGCCTAAGACCTGTATCCTGATGGCCTAAGCCTGAAGCCTAAAGACTAAATATGAAGATCCATGACCAAAGCCTAAAGCCTAATGCTCGTAGCCCTATGCTTGAAGCCCAAAGGTCCAACCTTAATGTGTGAAGCTTGAACCCTGAAAGCCCAAGATTAAAGCACCAATGCTAAAGGCCAAAATGTGAGGTCCATAACCTGAAGCTTGAAGCCTGAAGACTAAAGGCTTGGAGCCCAAAGCAAAAAGCCTGAAGCTCAAAGCCCAAAGGTGCAAGCCCCAAGCCCAAAGGCATAAGTTTGAAGCCCAAAGTTTGTGCGACTAAGCATAAAGCCCGAGGCTTGAAGGCCAAACTTAGAAATTTGAAGAAATTTGAAGGTCGAAGGCCCATACACAAAGCCCAAAGCCCGAAGCCCGAAGCCCGAAGCCTAATGCCCGAAGCATGAAGGCCTAAGCCTGATGGAAAAAGGCCCAATCTAGTAGCTCGAAGTCCAAAGCCAAATGTCAGAAGGTCAACAAAAGACTCGATGACTCATAGCGTCTGCTACTTTGTTCTCAATTCCTGGTTGATGCCTGAGTACAAAATTGTATTCTTGAAGATATTCAACCCACTTGGCATGTCTTGGGTTAAGCTTCTTCTGTGAATTCAGGTATCTCAAAGCTTCGTGGTCAGAATAGAGGGTAAATTCTTGGGATAGGAGATAATACCTCCAATGTCTGAGAGCCTAAATCATAGCATAAAATTCTTTATCATAGGTGGAGTATCGTTGCCTAATATTATTTAATTTCTCATTAAAGAAGGCTACAGGATGACCTTCTTGACTTAGGATTCCACCTATACCAACTCCTAAGGCGTCACAGGATACCTCAAAGACTTTGGAAAAGTCTGGGCATCATAAAACAGAAGCTACAGACATGCAAGCCTTAATTTCAGTGAAGGCTCTTGCTGCTGGCTTCGTCCACTAAAAAGCTCCTTTCCGAATATAGTCTGTAATAGGAGCAGTGACGGTGCTAAACCCCTGTATGAATCATCGATAGAATGTAGCTAGGCCATGAAAGCTACGAACGTCATGGATGTTCTGAGGTTCTGGCCATTCAGATATGGCGCGAACCTTCTCAGGGTCAGCTGAGACACCATCTAGGGAGACGACGAATCCCAGGAAGACTACATAGTCAGTGAGAAAGGCACACTTCTTACGATTCACAAACAAACTTTCTGCTCATAAGACTTGAAAGATTTGGCGACGATGGTCTAAGTGGTCCTCCCTAGTCCGGCTATATATCAAGATGTCGTCAAAGTATACGACAGTAAAGATGTTAATAAAAGATCATAATACTTGCGTCATCAAACTCATGAACGTACTAGGGGCATTGGATAGCCCAAAGGGCATGACCATCCACTCATATAGCCCATCTTTCATCTTAAAAGCTGTCTTCCACTCGTCCCTAGGCCTAACTCGAACCTAATGCTAACCACTCTTTAAATCAATCTTCAAAAAGATAGTGGCTCCAGCCATCATATCTAACATGTCAACTAGGCAGGAAATGAGAAAGTGGTACTTCACAGTAATCTTATTGATGGCGTGCCATGAGCCGTCCTTCTTGGGAGTAAGAAGGGCTGGAATGGCACATGGGCTAAGACTCTCTCTAACAAACCTTTTTCATAACAGATCATCAACTTGCCTCTTTAATTCCACATGTTCAGTAGAATGAAGGTGGTAATGAGGCAAGTTTGGAAGGGTGGATCCCGGAACAAGGTCTATAGCATGCTGAATGTCATGCATAGGAGAGAGACTATTTGGGAGATTGTCAGAAAAGATCTCAGTGAACTCACTTAATAGTGGGATCACCTCAGGTGGGTGCTCAGCAGTGGGGGGCTCTTGGAGTTCATGAATGGCAATGGCCCAACCAAACCCTCCTGATGTGATCTCTCTCTCGACCTCACTAGCGCTAATTAGGTGGAGTTCTTTCTTCTTATCGGGCTTCTTTGGTTTGACTGTCACTCACTTTGAGGTCAATCGCGGTGGCGATGGGCCGATCACGATACGATCATCCTTGTACTTAAAAGCACAAGAGTTCAAGCGACCGAAAAATGTAACATCTGAGTCATATAGCAAAGGCCAACCTAGAATCACACTTCTTACCTCCATCGATAGTACATCACATCAAATGTCCTCCTGTACATCACACTTCCTAAATCATTTTCTAGAAAATCGGCGCAACGCAATGGCTTCCATGCGCATTGCCCATCCCATCACTGCTCCCACTCAAATACGCTTAACTCACGTGATTTTTTCCAAAATAGAATATAGCATGAGAACTTCCTAGGTGGACACCCATCATTGTATTATCTCACTTAAGCATGCTTAACTGCGGAGTTCTAATGGGATCTATTGCTTTAGGGCCGGTATGAATGCACCCGGTACTCTCTCACCCATCCTAGCACTACCCTCGCTCAAGGATGCTTAACTGCGGAGTACTGATGAGATCTAGTGCTTTAGTGATGGTATGGTCGCACCAATAAAATTTACTTGCCGAATTCTATTTGGATCACCTGAGACGCTACCGCCCGATTTCAACTTTGTAATCTCTGGATGGAGCTCCGAAATAAAATTTATTTTTTCGTAAATGATTTTCTGGAAAATCAATGCAATGCAAAGGCTTTCTAGCGCTTGGCCCATCCTTTCGCCGCTCCTGCCCAAGCACGCTTAACTCATGTGATTTTTTCCAAAAAAGAATGCAACACGAGTAGGACTTTCCAGTGGTCACCCATCTTAGTACTACTCTCGTCCAAGCACGCTTGACTACATAGTTTTAATGTAATCCGTTGCTTTTGTGCTGGTATGGTCGCACCCGTAAAGTTTGCTTCCCAAATTCTATTTAGATCACGCAGGATGCTACCACCCGATTTCGACTTTCTATTCCCTTGATGGAGTTCAAACCCCAAAATAAAATTTATTTCTGCCCAAATAATTTTTCTAGAAAATCGGTGCAACGTGACGACTTCCTATCCTGTTGCCCGTCCCAGCGCTGCTCCTGCCCAAGCACGCTTAACTCAAGTATTTCTTTTCCAAAAATGAATGCAACACGAGGATTTTCTAGTTGATCACCCATCCTAGTACTACTCTAGCCCAAGCACGGTTATTTGCATAGTTCTGATGTGATCCATTGCTTTTGTGATGGTGTGGTCATACCCATAAAATTTGCTTCCCGAATTCTATTTAGATCACCTGGGACGTTGCAGCTCGATTTCGCCTTTCTATTCTCCTAACGGAGTTCAAGCCTCGAAAAAAATTTTACTTCTTCCTAAACCATTTTTTGGAAAACCGGCACAACGCAACGGCTTCCTCGTGCGTTGCCCATCCAAGCACCACTTCCACCAAAGCACGATTAAGTTATGTGATTTTTTCGAAAAAAAATGCAACACGAGGACTTCACAGGAGTCACCCATCCTAGTAGTAACCTCACCCACGCACGCTTAACTACAAAGTTCTGATAGGATCCAGTGCTTTAGTGATGGTCTGGTTTCACTCATCCTAGTACTACTCTTTCCCAAATACGCTTAATTGCAGAGTTCTGATGGAATCCAATGCTTTAGTGATGGTATGATCGCACTCGTAAAATTTATTTGCCGAATTCTATTTAGATCACCCGGGACGCCGCCGCCCGATTTTGGCTTTCTATTCTCTTGATGGAGTTCAAGCTACGAAATAAAATTTATTTCTTCCTAAATAATTTTCTAAAAAACCAACGCAACGCGACGGCTTCTCACTGCGATGCCCTTCACTTCACCGCTCCAGCCCAAGCAAATGTTGACGTGAAAAGAAGGAAGTCCCAAGAGACAGCGGAATGCAGAAGACTAAGTCTTATAATTATGGCTTAATTGAGAAAAAAAGCATCTAGAATGATGATTTTTTAATTGGTATATTTTTTATCAATTAATTAATAATATAAGCGTAATTAAAAAAAATTAACAAAAGAAGTATGTTTCGGACGACATTAAGTTTGCCGTTAGTTGGCAGAAGTTGCCCGTCAGGCAAGCGACTTCTATTAAGCATTTTATTATTAACATTTAGGGTCTGTTTGTTTTTTTTTATTATTATTATTAAAGAGGGGAGATAGTATTCATCGGGGCCCCGACCCGCAAATTGAAAAGGAAAGATAGGCCCATGGCCATTACAAGCTTAAATCATCAAACATTAAGGAAAAGGCCCAAGGCCCATTACATAAGTGCTATGAATTAAGTTAAATGCTAAGGGGCCTAAAGCCCAAATCCTTAAAGAAGTCCATGAAAAAAAAAGTCCAGCATCTTTTTTAAAAAAAGGACCACGGCCCGCAAAGAAAGCAGTCCAGCGGGCCGCAAGTGGGCTCTCGCGGTTGAAGGAAGGGCTTGGCCCGTAGAAAAGCGCAATCCTTGAGGCCCGTCCGAGAAACAGAGCACGGCCCAGCAACAGTAAAAATAATAAGGGCCAGAATGGCCCACCAGTGAAAAACTATCAGCCCACCTGAATGGGCCCAAACAGATTGAAACAAAGGCCATTAACAAAACTGAAAAGGCTTCTTCACCGCATCTCCATTGGCTAGAACCTCCCCATGGGGAATAATATATCCATCAGCGACCATAGTCATGAAATTGGTTTCGTAATTAGTTTTTATTATATTTGAAGAGAATATATATAATTTAACTTTGATCTTGTCAATATGAAGGTATTTTAATATAATATACTGATTACACAACTAATATTTCTTATAATGATGTATTTCAATCAAAAACTGATATTTGGCGATCTTTTAGGGACATTTGATTGAGTTTTAATGTAATACCTATAATTATACATCTTTTTGTAAGTATATCGATCAAGTTTAAGAAAATAGGCTCTTTTAGAGACTGATTTATGACATATTAATGAATTTATATTGAATAGTGATGTTCTTGTAGCTATTCATTGCATTATGTTGAGTTCAAGTATATTACAAGCATTTTGAATATGATTCATTGCATAATAAGCTATTTTAACTGAATACAAGCAATTATGTAAGTATTTAATTAGTTTTTATTGTATTTGAAAAGAATATATACAATTTGACTTTGATCTTGACTATATGAAAGTATTTTAACATAATACTCTGATTACACAACTAATATTTTCCATAATAATGTATTTCAATCGAAAACTGATATTTGGTGATCTTTTACGGATATTTTATTGAGTTTTAATGTAATACCTACAATTATACATAATTTTGTCAGTATATCGATTAAGTTTAAGAGAATAGAATATTTTAGAGACTGATTTATGTCATATGAATAAATTTGAGCTAAATTATGATATTTTTATAGCTATTCATAGCATTATGTTAATTTCAAGTAGAATACATAATAAGTTTTTTAACTGAAGGCTAGCTATTATATGAGTATTCAATTAGTTTTTATTATATTAGAAGGGAATATAAGCAATTTGACTTTGATATTATCTATATGAAGGTATTTTAACATAATACTCTGATTACATGATTAATATTTGCTATATAGATGTATTTTAATCAAAAATTGATATTTAGCGTCTATTAGGGACATTTGATTGCGTTTTAATATAATATCTACAAATACACATCTTTTTATCAGTATATCGATTTTTTTTTAAGAGAATAGGCACTTTTAGGGACTGATTTATGGTATATCATTGAACTTGAGTTGAATAATAATATTTTTGCAACTACTCATTACACTGTTGAATTCAAGTGGAGTACAAATATTTAGAGTACAATTCATAACATAATAAGTTATTATAACCGAATACAAGCAATTGTGTGAGTATTCAATTAATTTTTATTGTATTTGAAGAGAATATATGCAATATGACTTTGATCTTGTCTATATATAGGTTTTTCTATTAGCTTCTATTCTTTTCTGCTGGTTACTTTCTAGGTTACAGGCTGTTTGGTTGGTGACTGCTGCTGCTTGCTGAAACCTTCTCTGGTTTCAATATCACCTTTTACTTATCCTTTTTCAGTTGTGGTCTTTTATTGTTTTTGTGTTGTTTGCTTGTCTTTTTCTCTATCTGCTAATTTTTGTTGCTGGCTGCAGGATTTTTGGTTCTGCTATACATTTTGTTGTTTTCTTCCTGTTTGGTTTTTTTGTTTATTTGCTTGTTACTGCTATTTTGCTGCTGCTGTTTTTCTGCTGCTATTTTTCTGCTGCTGTTTTTCTGGCTGCTACTTTATCTGCTTTCCTCTTTTATTTTGGCTAGGGTTTGTCTTCAGCTCTGCTATAAGTTGACTGCATTATTCCAGTCCATTATATTTGTTTCAAGCTGCAGATGGGTTCAGGCTGTAGTTTGGTTCAGGATTTTTGTAGGCTGGGTGTTTCGGCTGCAATATTTTTATGGCCGTTGCAGGATTTGAGTTTCTCATTTGCATAGCTGGCTGCTTAGCTTGAGGATATTTGGCTACTTCTGCTTGACTTCTTTTGTCCTTTTTCTTATATAAGGGAGTTAGTACTCCTTATTTACTTTTTTAATATTTAGCATAACCCTAGGACTCTTAGGCCCTGTTTGACATGAGGACTAAATCAAGATTAAATCACGATCAAAATAATACTAATTTAAAAAATAATAATAATAATAATAAATAAATAAATTTCATCATTCTACACAAATTGTAATATAGAAAAAACTTTATTTTTGATGCGGGACGAAAAATGAGTCTTATGATATTTTATATGTATATTTAGCAAAATTGATTAGCAAATTATTTTAATTAAGAGAAAAATATTTTCTAGATAAATTATATGATAAATAAGATTTTTTGAATCCCGTAAATTAAGATATTTTAAAATTAAAATTAAATTGGATCGTATGATAAATAAGAATTTATCAATTTAGATTAAGGCGTAAATTAAATTCAATAAATCAGATCCGAAGTTCAGGAATTTAGGACAGACGTCTCACAGTTAAATTCAACAGTAAATGACACACAAGAAATATCAGGTCACACAATTAAAGCCAAATAAATAATCCAAGTCAAGCAAATAATTTGTGTTGAAATCAAATAATCAGTTTAGTTGCGTTCGGAAAGAATTTACCAGTGATTTGAATCGGAGAAGAATCACTGACGATGATGATTAACTGATCTGATCAAGTACCGACGACATGCGGACAAAGCGCAAATGGCGCGCGGGCGCGAGCACAGGCGGGCGCACCAGCAATCGCAGGCAGGCGCCCAGATAGGCGCGCGG